>CM038039.1:45610027-45995027 GCA_021397845.1 Areca catechu
ATTTGTGGATAAAGAAATATATTAAAACCATTATAGTTGACTACGACATCCAGATAATTTCTCTATTATGCATAGGAGAAGGATTAGGGAAGAACCTGGGTTCTCCGAGATCTTCAACTCGAATTCCAAATCCATACGATGTTGTCCCATGCAAACGGTCAATAATGGCTACAAACACAAACCAGCTTCAAGGAAATCTTTCAGCTACTGCTATCAGATCAAATAAAGCTGATTATTATATAGAGCTAGAGAGCATGCCCCAAAGGATGTCTTTCCTTGAGAAGAAAAGCAAGGATCATAGCACAAAAAATTCTTTGAAATTGAAGTAAAAATTACTAAGAAAAAGCAACATGTTGAGCCAGAGGGTTATGTTTACTTTGTTATAGCTAGAGCTTCAAGTGGATCAGATTAATTGGTAGTTAACTATGATTCAACTTCAAGATGGCAGAATCCAGTCGGAACCCAAAACATATAGAATAATGGAGAGAAAAGGAGAGATATTCCCATAGAAACAAAGTTAGATGGATAAAGAGGCGAGATTCGCATTTGTGAGAAAGCCTTTTAGACTGAGGTTAAAATTCTAATTTGGGTAAAAAGAACTTCCAAGTGCTTGAAGGATAGTGGCAGATACAAAAATGCTTAGGTGGATGCATGATGTTATGGGCAAGGAACTAGTGTATTTAGTGAAGCATTGCATTTTCAACATCTAAGGACAGTGGGAAAATATAGGAACGTCAAAATACAAATTTTAGAAAGCCCACAGATGATAGGGCATGAAATTTGGTTTCAGGGGCAAGAAAAAAAGGGAAACAACTAAGATAACATGGATACAATTTACAAGAATAAGTTCACAAGAATTGGTGGCAACAAATATGACAGTTCATAGGGAAGAACGGCACAGACTTGTAAAGCAAAAAGGAAAGACTTATAAAGAAAAAACTAACTTATTGGAGAAAAAGGCTAAACAGTTTGGTTAATGACACCAGCTATGATTAATATATGTGCTATATGGATATTGACAATCCAGATAGGAATTTTCTTTACCATTGTTTGCTTATGAAAAGAAAATTTAAGGATAGAAAAATAGACAAATACGAAGGGCTCGATTTATTTTTCAAAGAGGTCAAATTTCTGTTCGTCCAAAGTAGTGATTCTGAGAGTTAATAACAAAAAACACAAGTGGAGAACAGTAATCCCACCAAAATTTAACCCGTTCCATTCTGACTTTGTCTACAATTTTCTTTGACTCGATCAAATGCAAGAAAGTCTGCAATTTTCTTTTGGTTTCTTTTATTTTCTTCCTTTGAACTATTTACCTCCTTTCATTTCTTGGCATGCACACAAAGCCAAAGTAGAATGGACAGCTGCTTACAAGAGAATGAAAGAGTTTTATTTTTTATTTAATAACCTATCCCGACTAAGAATTGTAGCTTTGCTCCTATACAATCAAGCATTTCAATTATTTGTTAGTGTAAATATAAATTTAACAATCATTACAGATGATCATATATCAATATCAAAAAACACAACACAAAACATGTTGGTCATTTCTTTTGAATGCTTCACATTTTTTGATCGATCATTTATCTTCCAACATTCAATTGAGAGAAGAAAAAACACAGCTACAGTCAAGATCATACTAATGTAAAGCAACATAAATATTTTCTGATCTTATTCGTAAAGAATGATTAATAAGCATATGTTAGTCTTTCTCATCTAAGAAAGGTTACATTTTGTCATACAATGCTACTATATTTTCCTTTTGTTTGCATTATCCTTGACAATATATAGCAAAATTCTAATATAAACAAAAAGCTGATTTATAAGGTACATAAGCACATCATAGGTAAACTTGAAACATTCTTAGTGGCCATCTTAGACTATAGGATACGTATGTACGTACGTATGTATTTATGTACACATTGTTGTATCCTACTTTTTCAACATGTCTTATTGATGTTTTTGATAAAGTATCCTATGCATATGACCTATCCATGCCCATGCCTTATTTTATAGCTTCATGCTAGAAGTATCTTCAAGATCTACATCCCAATAACTTTGTGTAGTCGAAGCATCAAATGATTGCCAACTGTAATTTTTCACTATAGCTTATGCATCGATTAGCTCATTACTCTATGATTTCTTCCTGGAAGATGGATGTGCTTTCTAAAATCAATTATTGCCTCTGTCTAAATTCATACCTAATCTAGCTGTAAGAGTTGAAAAAATAAAAGAAAACCATTATTGGAAACCTTCCAACCATCCGGTTCTCAATAGATCTGAAATCTATTTATTTCATAACCTAATCAAGTCAACCTATCAGTCTGAATATAACCAAGCAAGATCCCACTTTATGTTTTACCCCAGTCACTTCATGTCGACTTCCTTAAGTAGCCAACAATCAGACCCGAAATTGTTACCCATCCTTCAAGGACCATACAGCCTGCTTAATCTGTCTAGGCACAATAAGTTTCCTGCTGTTAGGAATCTTGTATTCACAAAAAAGCCTCCACCATTATTGGAAACCTTCCAACCATCCGGTTCTCAATAGATCTGAAATCTATTTATTTCATAACCTAATCAAGTCAACCTATCAGTCTGAATATAACCAAGCAAGATCCCACTTTATGTTTTACCCCAGTCACTTCATGTCGACTTCCTTAAGTAGCCAACAATCAGACCCGAAATTGTTACCCATCCTTCAAGGACCATACAGCCTGCTTAATCTGTCTAGGCACAATAAGTTTCCTGCTGTTAGGAATCTTGTATTCACAAAAAAGCCTCCAAAATGATGTCTTATTGGTACCGAAAATCTTACTCATGTCATCCTCCTAAATGCTGATTATAGGAATATCACTGACTGCTCTTCCCTCTCCTTCCAAAGCTTCATTCCCAAATAGTATGGTAATATTTTTGACTGGCTCACTTCTTCAGTGAGTTAGGGAGCATCCAAGATACTTGGTGGTGAATATTCATATTTATTATGCATATAAATATGATTATTGATTTCTTGTGTTTGAAGTGGTGTTTTTTTTTTTTTTTTTTTTATGCTTGTTTGTTGTAAATCTATTGTCTTTATTAATGGAATGTATAGGATGCTCCACTTCTTTCTCTTCAAATTAGATGTAGCATGTATCACACTTCAATATCAATTACTTATCTATATCCAGTTCACACTCAATGGCATTTCTTATGATATAATCCTGGGAAAAGCAATTGCCTGCTAACAATTTGTTACGGATAAATCACCTATAGCTGAGGCTTCGGCGATGCCGGGCAATCCCGCTTGCTCTTCCGGCCTGATGAGATCTTGCTCCTGGGCGCTCTTCTTGGATGGAGACCTACAAAAGGTCCCCAGGCCGGGTTTCTGGCGGGAAACACTCTGATGCTCAAGTTAGTGGGGTGATTTAGGCAACAGCAGGAGTTGAAGAAGAAGATGGTGAGAGTGTCAAAGTGAGCATGGGGGTCGCCAAAAACTTTCCTCTGGGGTCCCCTTTTACCTTGTTATAGTTATCAAGGATAACTGATTTCTGTTGAGAAATAACCTCTCTTGGTTGAGCATAACAACTTTTTGTTGAAGACAACTCTTTTAGTTAAAAGTAACCACTTTCTGTTATGGCACCTTGTTTCTTTTTTATCCACTTTGTAGGACTTCTTTAAATAGTCAGCTTCTTTATCTTATGTCCAACCAAGTCATTCAGATATATTATCTTCGGCCAAAGTTAGTCGACCAATAGGTGGTCGGCTAATAGTTGGTCGGCCAATAGGTGCCAATAATTGGTCATCAACCATCTTCATCATATTCATTGATTAGCCAACTTTGTCATCGGCTAGCTTCGTCATACTCCTTGTTGGTTCATCGAAGCCAAGTAGTTGAATCATTGTCACAACATTGCCCCCCACTCTCGAGCTCAAAACACGGCCAATGAAGTGCTTCAGCTTTTATTCTTTTTTGGACGAAGGAAGTAGTGTCACCTCTTCGGCCTCGATATTGGCTAATAAATAAGTAATAGCCGATAAATAAACTTTGGCTGATAAATTAAGCCTTCTCAAAAGCTTCAACTATCTTTTAATGATCAATTAATCTTCATATCATTGTTAGGTGCATTGAATGGACTCAACTGTCTTTTGGCTATAAATAAATCATTTTGATATTGTCGGTTATATCAATTAACTGGATATTTAAGCTAGCTCTGTTTTTGTTGGACATACCGATCAGTTGGACGAGTAAACCAACAATATTTTGTCGGACATACCGATCAGCTAGACGAGTAAACCAACAATATTTTGTCGGATATACCGATCAGCTGGACATTAACCCAACTATATTTTTATCAGACATATCGATTAGTTGGACAATTAAGCCAACTTTATTTTTGTTGAACATACCAATTAGCTGGACAATTAAGCCAACTTTATTTTTGTCGAACATACCGATTAGCTGGACAATTAAGCTAACTTTTATTTTTGTCGGACATACTGATTAGCTGGACAATTAAGCCAACTTTATTTTTATCGGATATACCGATTAGTTGGACAATTAAGTCAACTGTATTTTTGTCGGACATACCGATTAGCTGGACAATTAAGCCAACTTTATTTTTGTCAAACATACCGATTAGCTGGATAATTAAGCCAACTTTTATTTTTATCGGACATACAGATTAGCTAGATAATTAAGCCAAGTTTATTTTTGTCGGACATATCGATTAGTTGGATAATTAAGTCAACTGTATTTTTGTCGGACATATTGATTAGCTGGACAATTAAGCCAACTGTATTTTTATCGAACATACCGATTAGCTGGATAATTAAGCCAACTATATTTTTGTCAGACATACCGATTAGCTGGACAATTAAGCCAACTTTATTTTTATTAAACATATCGATTAGTTGGACAATTAAGCTAACTTTATTTTGTCGGACATACCGATTAGCTGGATAATTAAGCCAACTTTATTTTTGTCGGACATATCGATTAGCTGGACAATTAAGCCAACTGTATTTTTGTCGGACATATCGATTAATTTTAGATTGTCGGAGTCGGCACAATCATCTTCAATGCACACCTTGTATATGACGAGGTGGGCAAGAGGCACTATCCTAGAGGTGATGACCCAAAGCTCATCAGGGGATCATTGGATGTCATTAATGCGATCGGAGAGGATGTGAAAATCATTCTTGAGGATGCGGTCACCATGGCGGCCCATATCCGGATGGTGCTGGAGATGTTGGCGGAGGTGAGCCACTCACCATTGGGGGAGGAGTGGGCGACAATTGCCGAGCATGGTGATGAGGTCATCGGGGTAGATGGTGTCAGACTTTGCTGTGCATTGCGATGAGGTCATCGGGAGAGATGGCATCGGACTTGTCGAAGACAGCATTGTACTTGCCAAAGATCGTGACAAGGTTGTCGGGAGAGATGGCAATGCAAAAGTGCAGCCGGACAAGGTAGCCAAGACCCAAGCCATTGTCGAGATGCCATGAGATGTTAAAGTCTCGATTTGTCTTCTTGGTTTGGCTGGTCGCTATCAAGGTTCATTCATGGATGGGGCCATGCAGCACCTTCCCGAGTGAGCATCTACCAAGATTTGGCTCATTCTTGTCATGGTAAGGGGATCTCACAAACAATTGTCATGTCTTCCCATTAGCGACCACTTGGCAATACATCGTCTGGTCGATTTGCATGGCCTGGGCAAAGGACGAGTTCATCTCTATTTCACTTCATCTTCTTTTCCTTTCTCCCTCTTTATTCTTTTCTCGGCTATGTGCAATGCAGACGAAGAGTTCTGATTGGGTATCGAGCTTGCTTTGATCCGTAAGACTCAAAATGGATCTTGTCCAGTGCATCAGAGGCATTGCTGATGAGCTCCCAAGGAAGATCTCATTGCTGAAGAGATGATTAACCTCTGCCTGAAAGGTGAAGATCTCTGTTTCTACTACCATGGCTCAAAGAACTCAAGAATAGAATATCAGAGAAAGAGGAAAGCCCCTTAGCCATTGTTTTATTAAATAATATGGCAAACGGATGGAACTTTCTGGATCAGAGGAGCACAACTCTATTATCTAGTTGGAAAGAAGAGAGTAGAAAAATGGGACATCTGGTGCGGACACCAGGACCAGAAGAAAACGGCAGGTCGAACCCATATCCCTATGGATCACCTATGAATGAAGCCCTAAGCACAAACCCCAAATCACTTGTAAATAGTTATCTTAAATTATGTTATTTTAGCTTAGTTTGAGTTTAGCCCTAAATTCCAAAATTGAGTCGTCTGTAAAAACCCCTGGACCCAAAATTGAGTCTATAAAAAAACTCCAATTTTAATTGGATCATAAATTCTGTTATAATGGTCCAGTGTTATTTAGCCATTTTTATCAACTTTAATTGGATTTTGTATTTGCAAGCCTAATTAAGTATGGTATGGTTCAGTTATGAATTGGTTATGCCTTTTGATCAAATTGGGTTCCAATTGATCAAGTTGGGCTTGAAGTTAGTTACAATTGAGTCCTTGTAATTAGCTAGTTAGTTTCAATTAGTTGGTTAAGTCATGTGATTAGTTATTTTAGTTGAGTTCTATAATACAAGAGGGGACCCAAGTCAAGACCCATGTGACTCCATATGCCAACCCAACACATCATGTGCTAACTACCTCTTGGTGCCACACCATCACATGGGATCCATTTGGAGTGCCAATTAAGAATTACAACTTAATTTCAAGACATCCGGATATCCAGACATCCAGACACCCAGACATCCAGACATCAAGACATCCGAACATCCAGACACTAAGACATCCGGCAATTAAGATCTCATCCTATCTTATCCAAGGAGTGCGCCTCATTTAAATTCCAAGATGCCGATGGTTTTAAGAGAAGTAAAAGAGGAGTCCAACCATATTGGCACCATTCCCTCCTCATTTTGTCGTCCAACTCAAAAATCAAAGTGTCGCCACTTTTTAAGATGAGTAAATGAGGAGTCCAAGCCTTAATTAGCACCAAGGAGTTTTGGTCGCCCATTCTTCTCATTTTTTTTGCCAAATCCAAGAGGAGTCGGCCAAGCCCATCACAAAGAAACTCCATTTCAAGGGGATGCCTATCATGATGATTTTCAAATCTGACTCCCATTCCAAATTCAAAGATAGGATGGGAGTTATCTTCATCAATTTTTCAAAGGCAAGATAAGGAGGAGATGAGATACCATGTTTGTCGCCCAATTCAAGATTAAGAGAAGATCACGAATTCTTCATTTGATGCCCATCAAAACTTGTCGCCAATTTAAGAGGAGTAAACAGAAAGGGGTCTTCATTCTTATCGCCAAAATGGATGGAGGTTCTTTGTTATCGCCCAACCTGATGAAGTCTATTCCATGTTGTCGCCCACTTTGGATGAAGGCCAAGGAAGGATCAATGCTCAAGAGTCATGATACCAGAAGAAGGGATTCAAGGAGTTGCTGCCCAAGAAGAATTAACTCTACTCTTTGTAACCCATACAACTCATGTTGGTGGTCTATAAATACCACCATTAATCCCTCTTGTAAATTCAATTATTACTGATGAAATAAAGCCGACATTCTGTAAATTCCTTGGCTGTGTGCATCGCGGGATGTGAGGCCCTATTCCTTTGTTCTTCGGAGCATCGCGGGATGTGAGGCCTTATTCCTTTGTTCTTCGGAGCATCGCGGGATGTGAGGCCCTAGTTATCCTACATATCCAACCATCAGAAAACCCTAGCCGCCATCTACCAACTCTCTTTCCTTTCTCCTTTTCCATCTTCTTCCTCTTTCTGCAACAATCTGACTTGAGTGTTTTTTTTTTGAGTAATTGTAGGTGATCAAGATTGGACGTGACGGTGGTCCTTGCCTTGGAACCAGTAGAGCTGAAAATCGGAGCCTGAAGATCGAAATCTGGAAGTCCTGCCGCAAGATCCTAGAGAGTCCGGTCAGATCCACAACAAAAAGGGAAAATCATCTTCGTTGGTAAAGTATAAATCTTCCCTAACTCTTTATTCTCTGATCCATTGAGAGGTAAAACCCTAGTTTAAGGTGATTTCTTAATCACCAGGTCCTTTTTCCTAACTAGATTTGTTAATCTACATTGCGGGATTACAACTAGTTGACTAGTTTCATTCATTTAATTGCTTTGAGTCTTATTCCTGTTAAATTCCTGAAAAAACTAGTCTTTGATTACTCTCTGAAATTAGATTTAAAATCAGTAATTTATTTTTGCATATTGTCCCGCATCAACATCCCTATAATTTTATTTGATGGGAGGAGGTTGAGGGCAATTTTGGGAGTAAGGAAATCTTTCTCACCTCAATTTTTTAGATAAAAGAAAATGAAGAGAAGTTTGAGTGATAGAAGAAGAAAGTAGAGTCAAGATGTTTCGGTAACTGGTGTTGCCCCCCAAGCTTGTAATGGCTCCTATCAATTTGCTAGTCGAGGAGCAGTAGTTTCTAGTCTTCACCATAATCTTCTTAGCTCTTGAATCTTTTTTTCCCTTCCTGGTGCGCCAATCTATTACGGATAAATCACCTATAGCTGAGGCTTCAACGACGCCGGGCAATCCCGCTTGTTCTTCCGGCCAGATGAGATCTTGTTCCTGGGCGCTCTTTTTGGATGGAGACCTGCAAAAGGTCCCGAACTGGATTTTCGGTGGGAAACACTCTGACGCTTAAGTCAGTGGGATGATTTAGGCAACAGCAAGAGTAGAAGAAGATGGTGGGAGAGTCAAAGTGAGCATGGGGGTCGCCAAAAACTTCCCTCTCGAGGGTCTTCTCTTACCTTTTTATAGTTATCAAGGATAACTGATTTCTGTTGGAAAATAATCTCTTTTGGTTGAGCATAATAATTTTTTGTCGAGGCCAACTCTTTTAGTTAAAAGTAACCACTTTCTGTTATGGCATCTTATTTCTTTTTTATCCACTTTGTAGGACTTCTTTAAATAGTTAACTTCTTTATCTTACGTCCAACCAAGTCATTCAGATATATTGTCTTCGGCCAAAGTTAGTCGGCCAATAGGTGGTCGGCTAATAGTTGGTCATCAGCCATCTTCATCGTATTCATCGATTAGTCAACTTCGTCATCAGCTAGCTTCGTTATACTCCTTATTGGTTCATCGAGGCCAAGTAGTTAAATCATTGTCACAACACAATCTATTCAAAACCTGAAATAACATTACTTAATAAGCTTTTATTTGTAGATCTCCCTAATTATACAACAGTGTAATTGTGTGTGTTTTTTCAATAAGACAAATGTTCAACGGTATGCAAATAAAGTTCCAGGCAGTGAAATGTACCGGAAACACTAAATATAAAGGAAGGTCTCCACCAATACTTGAATGCTAAAGCTATTGAAGAACTGAAAGGGCCCATTTTTTCCTGTAAAAATGGTAAATAACAGCAGTTAAGCGACATCTTATCAAAAATTACTGTCATAAAATCAATAGATACCGTCTCACCTTCAGTAAGAAGTTTTTATTAGCTTGCCAAGATGCAGCTAATTGGAATGAGGATTCATCCACACTCTCTAATGACTTCTCCATCAATTCTTGAGAATTTGTTCATAGGAAAAATCAGCTTCCCTTATCTAACAAACTAATTGTCAAGAAAAAAAAAGCGTTCTTCATCATGCAAGTTACCTCGTCACCAACTCAAAGCCAAAGTCAATATAATTTGTAATTCCAACTATTTAATTTTCTTCAAACGGATTATTCACCTGTTTGACAGAATGAGCATAAGTTCTACAATTTATCCATGCTATCATAGACAAGACCCTAAACAACCAAAGGTTTCAAGCCCATCAAGATAAAAGGCAAGCCAAGTAAAATAGAAAGATGATAAAAAAATTAATATTACCTCCAGATATGGCATCTAATCAGTTAACTGAGATTGTGCATATGTAGAGAAGTTTGTTACAAAAAAAGGTACCCAATATATTCAGAAAGTACTCATCAGTGAAGTGCTATGGATACATTTTTCGATGCTATGGGTACACAAACCACTATCCTATTGGATATCAAAGTGCATTATGAACTTTTCATGGATTCTTTAAGTTGCAGCATCAAGCAAAGTAAAACTGATTAGAAAAAAAAAAGGACTAGGTTCAGCGATTAGCAGGTAGATGTTCTTCATATAGTACTTCATATTTTTCAAAAAGTACTGACCAGCAAGGTACTCCTGACAGATAAAGCCAGTACAGTCAATTGGACATGATGAAAGTGCAACCTATGAATTCCAAGATTTATTAAATTTGTGATAACAGGCATATATATATATATATATATATATATATGCATGCTCACCTCAAAATACTGATGGTGGATTCATGGATTTTTCTTATGCGCAATGCCATAGTCATCTAATCATAGATTAAGAAGCCTGGAAGTTGCTACTTTATCCAAAGAGTTCCCTCAAAAAGGTTTTCATGAATGACATGTGGGATGAAAGATGTATGGATGAAAAATATAGATGATATAAACATAGATAATCTACCACTTGTTAAAATTTAACATTATGGCACACGCACAGCCATAATAGCCCTACTTCAGTTCATTCAACAGGAAACCAAGGGAAATAAACACTAAATGCATCAAACAAGTTCTACAATTATTACAGGTTACAGTGATTTCAAAAGAACATACATCTATCTCTACAAGGCCCTCATTTCTTTAGACTCGTCGTATACATTCCACTTTAGAATTTGGACAAGGAGAACAGATTTGGATGCAAAACTTTTAACTGGACCATATCCTATTAAGTCAAGTAAGCATAAATTTAAGTATCTGGAAAGAAAAGCTGGCATAAAACGCTGCAAACAAATTTCCTTTTTTTGACATATAAAATGATATAAAGCTTCACAGATCAATGGTTAAGAGATGATCTAAACAAATCTTTTCAGACATTTGGTTCCACCGAAAGGATGGAAGATGGGCAAGAATTTGTGCAATAAAGAATAAAACTGAGAATGGATAACTGAGAATTTCAGTTGTAAGTCTTCCATGATTGGTCCATCCAAGACATGCTAAAGGTACTCTACAAAAAAGGTATAAGACATATTAACATGGGCATAGCATATGCAAAATATTACTAAGGTTGGGATAAGAACGTGGAGGTTAGTGTGTCATGAAACTTGGAGAAAGAGAATCAAAGCATGTATTTTATGGGTGTCCCTAGGATTAAAAAAGAAAAGCCACTAGGACTAGTTTCCCGTGTACTGGAAGTCAGGAAGTTACAGACTGCTAATCAATGAGGGAGGCGTAACTATCATTTGATGAGGGATAAAGTACAGAAAGGTGATTAGGCATAAAAAGGGTTGATGATATAATCTCAAAATGCTTGTAAGAACATATAATATGAACAGAAAGATCATATTAGTGGAATATCATGAACAGGAAATTGACCCCACGAGGCCTATCTGTTATAGTTATACATGAATTTTGACTACAGATGCACAAGTTGGTTCACATTTCCTAGTTTGTATATTCTGATGGAAAGAGTAAGACAACATAATTGCATTACAAGGCTTATCAGAGTATAGAAGAATGAGCAAAAATAAACAACACAATCACTGTCACAATCTCCGTGGACTAAGGCTTGATGTTTTGGCTGGCTGAGTGATATTCAGCCAGGGGCAGTCCAAAACCACAACACAATCACTGTCACAATCTCCGTGGACTAAGGCTTGATGTTTTGGCTGGCCGAGTGATATTCAGCCAGGGGCAGTCCAGAACCACTCTCCTTTCCAGTATCAGGTGGTTTCTAGCTGTTATGATCAGTTTCATCTGAAACCAACTGAAAATAACAGACACCCACTTTTAATTCAGGCTCTTAATGGGTTAAGGCCTCCAAAGAGTCCCCCATTATAGTACTTTATAGCTATTAATGGAAACAAACTTACTACAAGAAACCATCATTCAAAACAATGACAACTTCTATTTTATATAAAATAATAAAATATTTTGTAATTGTTTGCCTTTTAGTTAAATAGCCAGATATCCATGAAAACATGACAATTTGGAGCAAATGGTAAAAAATTGCTAAGACAGCAGAAACTTAAACTCCACTGGCCTGGCCATAACCAAAACCTAGTTGTCAAACCTTCTCATGGACATGAAAGGATAATTGAACTCCCATTGAAAGGATTCTGTTGTGGATGATTTATAGATAGACAATCAATAAATATGCTATCATTTATTTTCTAAAAAGAGAAATAGTGAAGTCAGATAAACACATGCAGGCATGCAGCAAGAGAGTATATGAGCTATACTTATTAAAATCAAGATATTGGAAACCTTTTCATTATAGACCAGCTAGTGCTGGCAACATGCTTCATCCGAGTGCCAAGACCTCATCAAGTAGTCATATGAGGGCTCTAATATCTCACTTCACAATGGGAGAAGCATCAGGATAGATAAGAGAAAAAGAATATGCATAAAAGCTTCATTATTTGGGTATCAACTGCATGCAGCCCAACTCCAATCATTATAAATATCATAGATTAGCATGCCAATGAGAATAACAAATTAATTTTTACATAGGAAGGCAAATTTAATTCTAGTAGGTCATCTAATATATACGACATAATCTTACCCTTCTCTGCACCACAGCATGCTGATACAATGACGCAATAAGCTGCAACTGAAAAAATGATGATAAATAAATAAATAATTGCAGAAGGAATTGTGCACGAAAAATATTGTATTAAATATGCTGATATAAAGGAAAAGAAAGTTAAGATGAGGGTTTTCTGTTCCAAAACAAAGTTATCATAATATAGATATGCATATATCCACAATTAAGAGAAGACTTCCACAACTCATTCGTCACCTTCCTCTCTTTAATTTTATCATTCTTTGCTTCTCTTTTTAAGATCTGGTAATAGGGCATAGTCAATGAACCTTCCAATTTTGGAGATTGTATAAACAAGCTTGATGCAAGATTATTTTTTATATTCTGATAGGAACAAGAGGGGAGGTGAACTTTGGTGCACCATAAGGTTGCTACTTGCTACAATGTGACATGGAGGTCACAGGTTTGGAACACAAAAGGAGCATCTTTGCACATGGAGTTAGGGCTATGTACATCTAACCTTCCCCAGGCCCTACAATGGTGTAAGCCTTGTGTACCGGGCCACCTTTCTTTTGGTAGGAACAAGGGGGCAAATCTACATTACAAACATTCAAAGAAACACTGAACCACCTTGGAGTTAACCAAAAGCTTGATGCAAGGATTTAATTTTATACTCAATGTACTGATAAACTGAAACTCTTCTCTCCTTAGTCCCAAGTTGCAAATAATTCATTCCACCTTCCCTCTTTGATTGTTTTCCCAGTTATTTCACTAATTCCAATTTATGCTTTTACCTTGTTCCTTATTCTTAATGCTGCTCTATCTCATCAGCTCTTTTTTGTTTTGGAATAAACTCCTTCCTAACCCCATCTCCATCTACTGCTTTAGTGACAATGTGCCTTTTCTCCCATAAATGCCTTGTCCTAGGAGTGAGTTTCTAGAAAATGCTTAAGGAAATCCAATGCCTCAAAATAGAGAAATGACATACTAACATGCATGCATATCAAGCTTACAGGTGGAGGGGTGGGGCCCAACATATGGACACCATTTTTTTCCTCATTTATAGGTTTTGCAGGCACACATTCACAAATGGCACAAACCCAAAGAACCGATGTTAGTAATTAAGGTATCTGATACATACTAGAATAGTTAATACTAAAGTAATGTTGCAATATGTATGCTGAATCTAAAGTTATGAAAATTAAGTTATAACCTGATGACTTTTTTTTGGAGAGAATAATCTGCTGACAATTTCAATGGAATGTTCCAAGCTTTATAAATGGCTAATAAAATTCCTTGACAATTTAGCCAAGATTACAATCTCACAATGCAACATGAATAATCTTCCAATAAGAAGTCAAAGTATCCACACAAGACTTTATTTATTTATTATTCCTATGCAGTAAGAAACTCATAAAATTGCAAATAAGAGGCTAATGGAACAATAAGCAATTATTATAATTCTCAAAAGAATAATATAATCATACCTGTGAACTTCTAGCAAGCTCAAGACCAAAATTAAATGAAGGACACAGTGGGCTGCTTGAACCTAAGCCATAACCGATAGTGCAACTCCAGTTCTTCAAGTCTTTGAAGTTAATATTGTTTGCTTTCATCTAATAAATTACAACACCAATAAAAAAAGCCATAAACAATATTGACTATTAATTTTTACTTTACTTCACAACTCATATTTCTTACATATTTTTTTAATGAATGCCAACCATCAAGCAAACTATACAGTACTGAAAGCATCAAAACAGGGCCAAGTGAAATGGTGAACTGAACTATGAAGGCTATAAGAGTTTCGATCTTTACAATATGGAACTTTATTGATGAAGTTAATTTAGTTAATTCAAACAGATAAATCAACCACTAGTACTCATTACTTGAGCATACAAGTTTTAACATATAGATTTAATAAGTCCCACGTATCCATCTCCTTAGGCATATTAATCAGTGTCAGTTACTTAACATTGTGTTAATAAAACATCCTTCACATAAAGCTGTTTGATCATAGCATTGAGATGAACTGTTGGAAAAGATTGCATTTATCTACAACATATAATTGGCAGCACCTAAAGATGGAAGTAATAATTAGAATGAAAACAATGTGATAATAATGACTTTTTTAATAAAAATTTATATGCAATAAGTGGATCATAGACTTATTATATTAATTTCAACTCACAAGGTGGGCTGTACATCAGTCCTACACTCAATCTCCCCATCCTGCCCACTAGCCATGTGCAGATTGGAGTATCACAAGACACTGAAAAAGAACAGGCACTGTTAACACCACAGAATAAGAGAAGGGGATAATTAAATCATACAACAGAATTCACAAGGTCTAATCAACCACACAAAAGCTAAACTTTAAATCAAAATGAATCCCAACTTCAATAGAAAGTTTTGCCGATAACTTCAGGATTACATGAGTATAAAGGCAACAAGCAAATGAAACAAAAGCATAGCTTAAATGTCATGATATATGCACACTTACCTACCTCAGACACCTCTTAGCTTAATCTTGACTAGAATAAATGAAACTACACAAGATACCTAGTACAAAATTTCAATGGTGAAGACACAAAATAGAAACATCACAGTTCAGATTTACAATAAGTGTCCACTTTGGTCAGTATCCAGTAGAAGAAATTTTATCCTGGGAGATGACTGCATTCAACAGGAAAATACTACCTAAAACACAAATAGCACATATTTAGACCTCACGTACCTTCAGTTATATTCCACCTAAGAATGAAAAATTATCCTTGCTAAGTTATCCTGTCCTTGTTCTTCAACATCAACCAAATATTCTTTTTCATTATTTCTTGTGATATTTCTTGATGCTGAAGGGAAACAATTGTATTATTCTTCAATTTTTTTTAACTATGTAGTTAAGAATCAATATGTACAGTTAAAATATGTTCCAAATTGACTTGTTCTGATTCCCAATTCTTCATGCTGCTATACAAGATTGATAGCAAACTGTACGGTAAGCCCACAAATTTCTCATATAGAGGTAATTCAAGATATATCCATACAATTAATGCCATGCAAACCAGGGAACCCGGAACTATCCTGTACCGCCCGGTACGGGGTGTTTCGTAGCCATATAAAACGGTCCGGCTCCCGGACCGTTAAAAAAATAAAAAAAATTATATTTCCATACTGGTACAGTATGGTACGGTACCGTACCGGTACGTACCACCCGGTACAGGTACGGTACGTACCACCCGGTACACTCCGGTTCGGGCTTGTTTGGCTCAGTTCAGGTCCGGTTCAGCTTTGGTTCAGCGATTTTTGCTTGAGAAGGTGGAGAAAGACTTTTTTTCTCATTTTTTATTATCAGTACTGTACCGGTATGGTACGGTATGGACCATATCATACCATACCATACCGTCTGCTGACCAGTATGGCCCCCGGTACCGGTTCAGCGATCCTTAATACAAACTACTATTAGCAAAACAATATGAAAAGTTTGATGAATTAGAGAGTTTAAGTTGAAAGATGATACACATTTAAGGGATTTAGATCACAATTCAGAAGAGAAATCTGTCAAATATATGGTTATCACGTACAAGGAAATGGCTTAAATGGGGTCCCAATAGATAGAGTTTCTGATCCATATCTCAAGCCCATAACACCATGATCTTTTGGAAATGCCCTACAATGCAATTCACTCTAAGAACCGCATAAATTTGAAATTGACAAGAAAACAAGGCATTGAACAAGATGCATTTATTCAAGTAGCAGAAGCTAAATTTTACAATGAGGGAGAACCACAAACTGTAGGATTATTTCAGGCTTGAAGGAATAACAACAAGAACAATAATTGATGAGGAAAAAAGAAAAAAAGAAGAACAAAGGAAGCTGATATATTTCAATAGGAGCATTGGAACCGGAAATAAATGCTTAATTGCACTTCACAAGGCACCAATGATGTATCTCAACAACTTCCATATAATTTATTTTAGGTTTTTCCATACTCTTTCTCAAAGGAAACTTTGTTATATGAGACGATATGCAAAATAAAGTGCAAATCTTGCACAAGCAAAGAAACAAATGCACGTTAGACATGTCATTTTGCAAATATTGTTAACTTGTAATGTGAAGGAAACAGCAGGATTCCCACTAGCAATGCTCTGTCTCAATCTCTTTAACACAATCTCAATGCTCCCCCAACACCCCCACCCCCCAAACATCCAAAAACAGAAAATCAACCCAATGCACTTGTGCGTGCAAAAAAAACTTTCCTTCTTTTCTTTTCCAAGTTTATAAATCTGGTAGATTAAATCGTTTAATTGGAACATTAAGTATTGGAAAAAAAGCCACAATAGGATAAAAAAGGAAACCCATGAATATTTGCAGATAAAACTTCTCAAAGCTTTAGAAACTGACCATAATAAGACAATAAGATAAGTGATCCAAGCACAACAATGTAGAGAATAACTTATTCAGGTAAGAAAAAAGTTCTGAACAAGCCTAACTTTTAAATTGGTGAAAGCCGGCAACCTCCACCTAAAGCAGACAGGGAGGCGAAGGAAAACAGGAATAACCACAAATGATAAATAATTCAAACCACAAACCATAAATAATTCTTCTTTTCAAATTAGTTTTCTCAGTTTGGAATAATACTGTAAAACAATATCTCATCTGAAAAGATATTGACAGTTAAAGTATATACGAACAAAAGTTGTTAAAGAAAATCTATCCTTCTACAATGAATATGAACTGGTAAAAGCTAATATATAACAATTTGATAAATAACATGACCAGGAGATTTGATATGATGAATTAAAGAATGTACCTTCTTGTTATTAGCAGAGGAAATATACCAAAAGCCCCAAATTGATATCTAGGATGGTAAGCACATGACCTCAAACGCAGTATGCTGACAAACAAGACATAATGCAATTGACACTAAAAGATTAGCACGTCTAACAATTTAAGGTGAAAAGTACCAAGCTGTTTAGAGTAGATGTCTCTTCCAAGGATTGGATTCTTATGGATCAGAAGTAGATTACCATAAGGTCCATAAATGTCTGTGGATCATCCAAGTCCCTGTAAAAGAAAACCAAAATGAAAATAACATCCTCTTTGTCAATTGTTGATGCAAATACAATTTCTGTTTATTATGAGAACATTAAACAACAAACTTAGTTGATAAGGACAACTTTTGCCAGTGGAATAATGCATTTCCTTCAACAGCCTTCCCAGATTTTTGATCAGAGGGGACCAGACACCTTAAAAAAATTAAGGCAAGCAACATTTCATTTGTTAAAAGCAAAAGCTGTGTTATTATATATAAAAATTGCCAGAATAATGATGCAAGCTAACTCTAATCAATACCTCTGCATGTACAATGAAAAGAAAGAATAAGCAAGCAACTAAAACAACTGAATGAAATGAATGATAATGCCACACACTCGGACTCCATTCCCTTGGCTTGGGAAACTAAAGCATAGTATTTGAAAGATAACTAGACAAAGTAGTGTAAAAATTATAACAATACGAGTTATGCAAACTGATTAAGCAGTATAAACTATAACAATACAAGTTATGCAAACCAATTAAGATCAGCTCAAATGATCATGTTCAAACTAAAATGATACAGAAGCTTGCACCTTATATTCTCCTCCTCCTCCGTGTTCTTCTTCTTATTATTAATGGTTGTTGTTGTTGTTGAAATCTAAGAACAATGGTTGTTGTTGTTGTTGATGATGATGATGATGATGATGATGAGAAAGCAAATTGAAGAATAGTTGAAATCTAAGAATGATGGTTTTGAAGTCTAAGACGCTCCATTGCCTTTACTTCTTATAATTGATCATCATATCACCCTTTAAAAACAGAAAATGGTATATATACAGAATATGATAAAAGATATAAAAAATTTTAAAAGACCAAAGGGAATCAAGGTATGATTTATGTAACAATCATGGAATGCATCTAAAGTTTGTTGGATAGAATTGCAACTAAATCCACATGAGGATCTTCCAATGGTTTTAGCATGATCCTTGTGTTGAGATTCCTTGCATGCTCAAAGTAGTCCTCAAAAAGGGCATGCAATGCAAGCTTTCCAAAGAGTAAGTCATAAGCTGGAACTAACAACCTGTTATCACCATAGAAAAAAATGAAGTTCAGTATTTAAATATTAGCCCAGAGCAGAATAAATCGTGATCACTTGATATGACCTGTGAATTGTCCCATAATGGTTAAAAAGGTAATGCAAAATACAGTTCAATATATTTACTTAAACTGTGGTAAGCCCCCTTCACCCCATGACTTTACTAAACTGTGCCTCTAGTTTCCCTTTTTTTCTGCAAAAGGTAACCACACTTCACCCCATGACTTTAAAGAGGTAAACCATAGGATAAGAGACTAAAGTATTAGAACATGATATGCCATATGTCTGAACAGACTAGTTTTTAGCTTAAAGAACAGAAAGCATACACTTTTCTTGGTATTTTTCATATTTGTGCGTATGGATATCATATATTTTACCGGTACTACAAATCAAATGGTCTGAATAGATACATAGCAGTTTTGTTCAAACAGTAATGTGTAAAATCATTTGTTGCTTGTATATTTATTTCCAAGTTCTTTATATTTTAAGTTTTTAACAATTGAAACAAGTTGATACACAGCATGATTTGATGGAAAAGAACATTCAAGCATCAGATCATGATTTTGAACAGATACTTCAACTTGTGCTTGATATTGTGCTACTGAAAAATGACGAATATATGATTCTTTCATCCATGATTCAATTAGAGAACAAATATGTCATGGCCAGGTATACATCATTCATCATAACAGCTTAAGCTGTGGTCTCTAGTGGTTAGTTAATAGATTAAAGTGAGATGCAACTGAACTTGGGATGTCAACCTTTTCTGAACATGAGTGGACAGGAGGAAGAAATTCCTTCTCTCACCAAAAAGATTACTTCAGTAACAAGTGTCAAAAGTTGGCTATCTTAACATTTAAAAACACGAAGCCAGGCAGGACTGTCATGGACAACATTGACTTTCCAACTAGCTAAAAGACCTATCGAGTCACCAAAGGAATGGATTTCAAAGTAACTGCTGGCGACTGTATAACGCACAATATGGACAATGGCAGCATGAATGTGCAATTGTCAGAGACCATGTATAACATGGTGGACAAAGTGATTGGTTTGAGGTAAGCCATGTTTATAGACACACTTATAATAGTATTTGCATACTCAGTGGGCTGTAGGCAGGATGCTTCTAGCTCCATATTTCCACTATCAATGTTCAGGTTTATATCTGTTTCCATTGGTGAGAACGTAATTCGAAAGGAAAGGCAGGCTAGGCAAGAGGATGCAGAAGCATTAGCCTTAGGACAGCATCAGCCTTTCTAAAGGCAATCCTGTAGTCACGAAACTTTTTTCATTTCTTTGGGTAATGATGTAGTCATGAAGCCTTTGTATGTATTCTTTAGTTCTGCTTGTAGGTTGTTTCAAATCATATTGTATCTAATAAATATAGTGCTTGAAGTATAGTGCTTGAAGTGAACTCAAATGATCAGAAATACAGATGGTGCAGCAGAGATCAAGATAAATTTTGTAGTCAGTAGCCTGCTCAATGAATTTCACTGGGAATTTCTTTAGATATAGAATCACATTTACAAAAAGAACACCAATTTTGAAAATAAAAAAAATTCTGTGATTTGTCATAACTAGTCGCTTTTGTAATTTACCATAACAGCTTAAGCTGAGGTCTCTAGTGGTTAGTTAAAAAATTAAAGTGAGATGCAAGTGAACTTTGGATGTCAACCTTTTAAGAACATGTGAGAGATTCCACTTCAGTGGACTGGAGGAAGAAATTCCTTCTCTCACCAAAAAGATCACTTCAGTAACAAGTGCCAAAAGTTGGCTATCTTAATAATTAAAAACCAGGGCTGTCATGGACAATATTGATTTTCCAACAAGCTAAAAGATGTATCAAGTCTCCAAAGGACTGGATTTCAAGCAACTAGTTTTAAGAAGAAATAAGAAAATTATTGGCATGGGTGATTCAAAAGGATTTTGAAGCCATGCAGCCAAACCACTTGGCTGAGATAGTTATGCACACCACTACAACTATATCAATTATCATAGTAGCATATTAACCACTTAGCATCGATCATGAGAAGGCATCGACCAATGTTCCCTGTTAAACTATCAAAATTGCATAAATTTTCTAAGATTTTGACTGATCTAGAACTTGGCAATCATCTGTTTTCAATTTCCTTTGCATAAAACCAATATCATTAGCCTTCAGTAACTAATCTCCCAGAAACCAGAATAATCAAATAGCACTACCAATTTAAGTTTAGCAAATTGACAGATTGGCAAAACCAGAATGGCTATAAACTAGGAACATCAATTCAACATGGAGGTGTTAGAGGTTTGGAGGGAAAACCCAAAATTCCCTCCAAGCCATTCCTTTAGTCCCACATGGGAAAAGGAGAACATCCCAAAGACACTTAAATATGATCCCTCTTCCGTTTGGCCTTTGTACCGTCTTGGGCCACTCACACGCGCGCGCGCGGCCCGGCCCGGCCCGCACGCGTGGTGTGGTGTGCTATTTTTGCCCGATTTTCTTTTATTTTTTCCGTTCCCGTTTTTTTGCCCGATTTTCTTTTATTTTTTCCGTTCCCGTTTTTTCTTTCCGTTCGGACTGCATCGCGTCGCGTCTTCTCCAAACGTCGCGACTTCTGAACAGCGGTCTTCTCCGAGCATCGCATCCTCCGCTGTACCGCGTCGCGTTTTCACCGAGCGGTGTCTCTTCCTCACGGCGTTTCTCCATCTATAAAAGGATGGAGTCAGATCACAGATAAGTATCTTGACCGGACTTTCTCTTCCTCTCAATCATTTTTTCCGATCTAGAACTCTCTTGCGTTCTAGGTTTTCCTGTTTCCAATTTTTAATCCGGTTTCACTACTGGGCGAAGCCGTTGTCAGTCCCTTCACAGTCGTGCCTGCAGGAGGGATACCCGGTTGTATCTTGGGGCAGAGTTCTCGGATTGAATCCTGCACGAGGGCCGAGAATCGCCTTAGGACAGTGCCTCTGCACGCCTCCGATCAGAAATCCTAAAACTCAATTTTATGATTCATAGTATATATTTATATTATTGTTTTACATAGGACAGATTATATTACTGTTCAAAGAATTCCTAAATCATAATTTTATGATTCATTGTATTACTGTTATACATAGCACTGTTTAGTGTTTTAGGATAATATAGATAGATTTATATTTATTGTTTCTAGTTTTATTTCACAGTACTCTATCTCCAACAGGAGGGACATTGAACAAATATGTCATGCGCCCAAACAAATATGTCACTTTCATTATGAGGTGAACCAGATTAAATCCCATCAAAAGAAACATATAATATTAAAAAAATGCCCCGTGAAATTCAAAGAATAGTATAGAAAAACAAGAACTGCAACACACATCACCAAAGAAATCGGAAAAGAATCAGAAAAAGAGAGAAGAAAAGCATGGAAACTAGAGAGAAACCAAAGAAAAAGAAGAAGACCTGATGCGAGCAGCGAGGGGATGGAAATCAAAGATTGGGGGAACCAGCACCATGGGCGGTAGGTACGCCGACTGCTCCTCACTCATTCTTCGGAATCCCGCTTTTTTCTCATGACCAGTTCTAAAAGATGGCCCTGCACCCGCTGCACGATATCACCATATTTTTTTTTCAAGAAAGAATCACCATTCACCAAGGCAACACTTGATTTTTTAAAAAAAATCGCAAGCGATGAAAATATTGCTATTAGAAAAATTTAAATCATTCTTGACATCTAAACGCGGCACGTGCAATAAACATCATCCTAACCCCGTCCAACCCGATTTCCATGCATCCCTACTTTCTGGTGCATTGAGAGACTGCGATTGCTCGTACTTTTTAAGTAGATTTCTTCTGCCACCTACAAAAGACAAGGTCATACGTACATATAATATTTCGGATCGGTAAATTTTGCAATCATTTCCGAACTCGGCGGTCTCTTCACCGCTTCCTAGCCAATCTCTCGAACTCGCCTTCCTCTCCTCACCAAGACTGTCCCCGTCACCGATCCATTCCTTTAGATCGCCATTGTCGAACGCTCCCGCTTTAGAATTAACCTTGGACACCGCTTTCGAGTTCAAGGTGATGGAAGAGCTCGTTCTTGAAGATGAGTCTGACCCGTCCCCATCAAGATCGTTCCCCTCACCGATCCAATCCTCCAGATCGCCATTGCTGTCGGCTTCTGCTTCATAATCGCCCTCAGACACCACGGTCGAGTTCTGGATGATGGTGACCTCGTTCTTGAAGACCAGTCTGGCCGAACTCGCCTTCTTCTCACCAAGATCGTTTCCCTCAACGATCCAATCCTCTAGATCGCCATTGCCAACCACTGCTGCTTTTGAATCACCTTTGGACACCGCGCTCGAGTTCTCGGTGATAGAAGAACTCGTTCTGGTTCTCCACACCGAGGTCGTTCCCCTCACCCATCTAACCCTTTAGATCGCCATTGCCGACCGCTCCTGCTTTCGAATCGCCCTTAGAAACTGCTCTCGAGTTCTCGGTAATGGAAGAACTCGTTCTTGAAGGCGAGTCTGGCTGAAATCGCCCTCTTCACCTCATCAAGATCGCCCTCTTGAAGATGGCCATTGCCGACCTCTCCTGCTATATAGGTTCACCCCCCGACGCCGTGCTCGAGTTCTCGATGATGGAAGAGCTCGTTCTTGAAGACGAGTCTGGCACCGCCTGCCCGACGGTCAATGAGGACGCCGGACTCCGGCGAAGCTCCAGGGCTTTTGACGGTTCTTGATTCGTAGCTAGGGTTTTTGAATTCTTCGAGACCTGGACGGGGGCGAGGGGATGATGGTTTCGAGTCGCAGTGGAGTGGGGGAGGCCGGGGGAGGGGGGGGGCGCTGCGGACACTTCAGCTTCGGACAGGGCGGTACCCTTTTATAGGAGGTCGTCCATGGAGACTTCCCAAGTAATGGGAACAGGATTTTTGCTTATAATGAAAGTAGCCCTTGGATTTGAGAGAATTTACGCGATGAACCAACAACGGCTCTGTCGCACACGGTTTTGGATGTCCTTTCTCGTAACGAGGGCTGTCCGAGGGTGATATTTCCCTACCTTTCCCTCTTCCCGCCTTTCTTTTCCCTTTTTTGTTTTTTTTCCCTTAACGAACACTATCTAAACAAAACCTTAGTAAAACGAATTCCTACTTGTCAAATATAATTTTAGATGTCCACCGTGAACCGTTCAAACCAATAGTTTCTCTCGCCGTGGAACCTGGAATATGTGCAGCCCACTCAAACTTTGAACATCTGCCGCATAAATTGGTGCTACGGGATCCGGGTCAGTTCACTCACTCAAAAAAAAAAAAAAAAAATCCTGATGCTTTTGAGCATAGGCCTGGTTCGCTTATAAATTATAATTCAATGTCTTTCATGATTAAATCATGAATTTTATGATATTTTGGATTCAACCATCCAAACATGCTCCAAAAATTTTCCTATCCATCTTATGTTTCACTGTTCCTCACACCAATATTCCACCAGGTTATACATATTAATATTTTATCTAGGAAACAATTCTATCTCTTCCCTTCACGCACCCAATGTTCACATTTTCGCTTGCCATTCTTGTCCTACTGGTCTATCCGTGCAGTTTGTTTCGTATCATGCTCGCCAGTCATAGGTAGGGTTGGCAATTAAGTCGAATAGGATATAAATAGGTCGGCTCAAATTTAAATTAGATCAAAAAAGATTTAATCAGAATCTAACCTATTTATTAAATAAATTAGGTTATAAAATTCAGACCCAACCTGATTTTTTAAATAACTTATTCTATTCAACCCGTTTACTATCAATTTATAATTTAATTAAAAAAAATAAAAATTCAACCAGTTTAAAATCTATATTTTTTTTAAAAAAAGATAGAGAGATACAAATCGACCGGTCGAGATAATTATCCAACTCGATTAAAAAAAAATATACTGCTGTGCTACAAGTAGCCATGGAAAGAAATGACCGGTCAGCAAAGGGGAGCACTCAAAGGAGCTTAAGATGGACCGATAAAGGGAGGGGCAACACACCACAGATTGAGAGCCGGAAGGGGGCCACAAGCCATCACGGGCAAACGAGGGAATAGCGCTTATGATCACTGAGCCAAAGGAGTGGAAGATGAAGACCAGGCACTCATCAGGGAGGTCAAGGATGTGGTCATGATCCGGATCACTACCGGCTACGATAGTTTGGAGCAACATAGGACTGAGAGCGTTCTTGGTGTGGCAGCGACAAGAAAAGAATGATGGGGATTGGGATAGGACAAAAAACGTGTGGTCCATAAATGACAGTAACCGAGATGACTTGTGAGGGATGGGAGGGCTCTACCATATCAGGGAGGGGACGCATCAGGGAGGAAAGCATATAGAGACTAGAGTGAAGAGGAAGGGGGACGTGCAAAGGAGGGGAGGGAGGGCTCCGAGGGTGGTGATAATCAGTTGGAGATTGGGGAGAAGGAGGTGCTTATTAAAATTAAAAAAAAATCTATTTAATGTGCTATTACCTATCTACCATGTGACATGATGACAAAAATTTTAAATTTCAAACAAATAGGATAAAATATTTTTAAAATTTTAAAAATAATTTTATATTAATTTTATTTTTAAAAAAATATAAATAGATTAAATATATTATATAAATTGAAAGTTTTAAACATGAATCCAATCCATTTAATACATGGGTTAAATAGATTAATCCATTTACAACTCAAACCTTCTTAAACTCAATCCAAATTTATTTAAGGCTGATTAAATATGAATTAGATTGGTGGACCGGATTATATTTTGCCACCCATGCATGTAAAGTATCACTTTTAAACAATGTAGCACGCTTTGGAACCTCAATCCACACCACACCATCACCGAGAGAAAGAGGAAGTAATTATGCAAAGGAAAAATTGCGTGCGGATTCTCTAACCGAAGACGATGAGGTTTACGAGACAATTATAACAAAGAATTATGTCCTACCATCAAAAAAGGAAAAAAAAAAAAACGATAATTATGGCCATGGAGGCTAAGAGATGGTTACATTGCAGAATATAAGGGACAGTGGTCTCATTGGTATAAAGAAACATACAATGATGCTTCAATATGAGCCCTTCTCCAATTTGAGCTCAACCATCCAAGTAGAAGAAGCCAATTGGCACAGATCTTTTAGCATGCATGGAAACACGTTTCATGATAGGCTAATCACTGGAATTGCTTTTTTCTTTATGCCATGGGAGTTGCCACCTTTGAGGAGAATTTCCAGTGATCTCGTCTTCTTGTGCCGAACTCTACCAACTTCTTTCAACAGAACAGATAGCCTCTTCTTCTCATCATCTACGGTTGGATTGGCTGTCCCCAGCTTCTCCTCCCTAATCTCAACAAGATATTCCAATATCCCAATGGCATCATTCAACCTGCACCAAAATTAGAAATATTAAAACATAAGATGAACCGTGCATTAGTTACAGCACCCTGGAAAAAATGATGAAAACAAACTAGCAAGGAGTAGTTGCTTCGCATAGCATGTCATTATTTTAAAGAAGCAAAAGCACTCCTTAAAGCTAGAAGCAACTGATAACACTTGCATCATATGAAAAAAAGGTTCCATGTTTTGTCACTGTCGTGCACACAACCTCACCAAAGAGCAATATAACAACCCACAGACTAGATTTACCATGAAAAAATGGATTCAGGAACGAACATGAATCAACCATAAGAAAATATATTGCATAACATGGATTCAATGCCAACTAGAAACTTCCTACATGAAGTCCATTCAACGATAAAAAATTGAGTTTAAATAATTAGTTAAAATACAATTGCAACTAACTCTTCATCCATACAGAAAAGCTTATTGAGACATAAAGGATAACTAGATGGTTAGAAAACATTGCACTGCATCTATAGGCTTCACATTTACAGAACCAGGTTTACTTGCAACATGACAAGAGCTTATACTTCTTCAAATATTATAACGATGCAGAAGTGTTAATCATTTAGTTTAAAATTTTGATAAGTGATAAATGCCTGTCAGTTATGTAAAATCATCATATCTGCACCTAGTAAAATAAGAAAACAAATAAAACAGCACTCAGACAATCCGCAAGCTTTTTGGTCAGAAAACAAGTCCTGCAACTACTTTCTATATTCATTAAATTGTATGCATTTGATTCCCTCAAAAAAAAGAATAATAAAGATAGTATGCATTTGATGCTTAAATTAGTCCATTACATTATCAAGTTATTTTAGGGGGGAATTTTAAATCATCATAGTCATAAAATTACCCTAGAATGATGCAGAAAGTGCATTATAGCATGTAGAATCATGCAAAATTGTAATTGATTGGCTCAGGATATATAGCAAACGGCATAATTTATTTTGAGAAACGAAAGAGTAAATAGCATCTTGAATCATTCAAAACTGTATCTAATGCATGAGATCAAACAAAGTAAACCTTCCCAAAGCATCATAGGTGCCCGCCAAATTGCTGTATACTCCGAGTGTATCTGGATGATATGGTCCATATTCTTGCTCTAAAATGTTCTTGGCTTCCTCAAACAACTTTGCAGCTTCATTTATTTCATCGAGTTGCACGCATGCCAGCCCCATTTGGTTCAGAGCAATGCCAAAGAAGGCAGACTTTTTCTTCCCACATGCTTGAAGCTTTGTGACTGAATTCTGGAAGGAAGCATAAGACTCAGAATAATCTCCAACGATATAATACAGTACTCCCATCTGAGCCTCAACTCCAGCAGCCTTGCTTTGCTGACCTGGCAAACCATTATAAATGTTGACGGCTCTCTGAAGCAACTTAAGTGCCATCTCATGGTCATTCATAGATGCACATATGGCAGAGATATCAGTGAGACCACTAGCAACTTCCTCGGGGGATGTCCCTGGAAGTGGCTTTTCGTAGATCAGGAGAGCATTTTCACAGTAAGATCTTGATTCTCTGAATCTCCCTGTCTTCAAATACAATTCAGCAAGAAGTACGAGGACAGAAGCAACCAATGGATGGTTCTCGCCTTTGATGGACTTAAACACAGTAAGTGCTCTCTGGTAAGCAAACACAGCCTCATCATATCGAGCCAATGCTAGATAGGTCTCCCCTATGCTACAATCAACTGAAGCTACCTCTGCCTCCTGGCCATTGGACATCATTGCCATGCTTGCCATGACCAGATGCTCAAGGGCGGACTCATAGTCACCTTTTGCATCACAAATGAGGCCCATGAGCCTCCGATCTGCCATCCCCTCCAGAGAAGCGAAATGATCTTTCTCTGTATGGATGTCAAGAGCCATTTGGCATAACTTTCCGGCCTCATCAAATTGCAGTGCTTCCACATGAGCTTCTGCCAGATACCGACAAGTGTCACCGACTCTTGGGTCCTTGTCACCCAATGCCAGCTTCTGGACCTCCAAAGCTCTTGTATAACATTGTATTGAGTTCTCTATCTGGCCCATCGTGGCATAAATATCTCCCAGGTGCATATACCCAGAGAACTTGGCAAGAGCATGTTCATGGCCATGTTCCACAGATGGAATTTCAATCGACTGCTCTAGCACAGGGATTGCCAAATCATGCTGCCCCAAAATGCAGTGAATTTCTGCAACAATATGAAGACTCATGACCAGGTTCAAATTGGGCTTCTTACATGCACATCTCTCAAATGACTTGACTGCCCGAAGTGCAAGCTGTAGAGCCTTCCGAGGGCTATCTCCCGAAGATATCACATCCCTTGCCTGCTTAAGCAAATAAGGACCAAGATCTGGGTGAGTTGACTCCATCTTAGGGGAATCTTCAGTCCCATTCTTCAACATTGAAACATCTTTGTTAGGAAAGCTTTTATATTTCTTCAGAGAACTTAGTTTTGCACCAGGTTTTTTTAAATTATTTCCACCTATTTCTGGGGGTTCCTTGTTCTTTTTTATTAACTTTGAGGGTGTAATGGATTCCGATGGCAATCGAGGAGGCCTTGCTGACTTCTTCCATGAAACAGGAGAATTGGTGCTTGGAGAATGGACTTTACATGCCTGCTCAAACTTCTCATCCGGCAAACCATTATCCCCCCTCACAACCAAATCCTTCACATGGCCACCCTCTTCTGACATCTTCATGACCTTCATATTCCCATTAATGAGATGGTGTGACTCTGCATCACTTCTTGATTCACCACCAAAAGATCCAGAGCTCCGCTCTGAATTCGACCAACCACTAGAACTCTCTGAGCTCGTTGGAGATGGAGAAGCCCTCATGGTTTTTATTGCTGGAAGATTCTTTTTAAAACGAGGGGAATTCAACCCACGAGATGCCATATCCCCATCAACCACATCCATTATCTATCCAGGAATTGTAAGGCAAGGAAAAATTCATGATATTAGATGAAAATTTTGGGTCCAATCAGTGGAAAGAACTATAAACTATGCCAACATTAAGATAAAAACAACCTTTACCTAGAGAACAATTAGACCAGATAAAACCAAATTTAACCCAAAAAAACAATGTCCCAGCCCTTGCGGCAGCAGACTATGCCTTTTTTTCCTGATGGGAAACGGAGGATGCAAATTACTCCCCCAAGATTTATTGAGATAAAAGAAAGAATGAGGGCAGCAAACTATTCCTAGTGTTAACAAATTGCGAGCGCATTGAGAGACACATTGATGAGACTACCCAAGCAATTCAAATCACAAAACTTTTCCCTAAAAAATTCAAATCACAAAACTTTTTCTCAAAAAACTCAAATTACAAGTCCATAAATATAGAAAAATCAATGAATAACCACCGTATTCTAACAAAAAAAAAAAGAAAGAGAATCATATAGGTCAAAACAAAAAATGAATCATTAGAATCCAAACTCTCAATTCTATGGTAATGAGATAGCAAAACAATAACCCAATAATAGAAGCCAAAAAATCTCTCTAAATTGCGCAAAAGCTATCCTAATCAAACTCTGGCCCTAAATTTGTCAAATTCTTTGAGTCTCCACAAAACGTCGCCTTAGAAAAGTTACATTCAACTGATTTCAAACCCATATATATCAAATAACGAAAAGCACAAATAATCCATTTGGAAGACGACAGCAATTCCAATAAAGGATTCAGGGGGGAGATCATACCTTAAAAAAAGAACGAATGATGGCGCCGGAAAAAGAGAGAAGGGCAAACAGGACCTCCAAGGAGGGAGAAAATGTCAAATTTTAAATTCAATAGAGATCGATGGAATTTGGGTTACAGGGTTGGGAAGGGGAAGAAGGCAGCTTCTTCCCCACCGCCACCGCCACCGCCACCACTTCTGCGTGCAACCGGCTAGCTTTTTCCGTTCCCTCTATTTAAACAAGGATTGTGATAACAACCGCTCGTGCCGTCATTTTAATCAAATTATAGTTATTGTTTCAATAAAAATGGGTAGAATTTTGTCATTAAACCTCCGCCACCAATGCCAACTGGATTTAACAGATAATTGGTGGCAAGGGAAAACAAGAACATGCCAATAACAAACCTTTCTTCATTCTTACAGTCTTTTCTATTTTAAACTACCACCCCGATTCTAGATCAGATCCTTCTTCAAGATTTGAAATTCCATAATCAGCAGAAGACAAGAACGAAGCTATACATATGGATGGTTGAGATAAATGGAGATATTAGTTTTTTTTTTTTTTTTCCCCGCTATTTTCTCCCAAAAATAGCTTAAATTGCCCGTGGATGGATGCAATGAGCCCATGAAATGATGCTAGAATATGTGGATGATCATGATGCACCTGACGGCTGGGATTTTTTTTAGGATAACGGATGGCTGAGATTTGATAAGAGACCTATAATAAGTTCAAATATGAATCCGATGAGGCATATAAAGGATTGCTCCTTCATGTGTAAGGTAGATTTTTTTTTTTGAATTAATTTTTAGTAATTGCTGAGAAAATCGTAAGGCTCCTTGATTTCTTGATTACTTTGATATACAATAAGGCCAATCAAGGGTTTGCTTACTGGTATAATTGGGGAGATTGCCAGTGGTATGTGGATAATAATCACTTTTTTCGGTCATCATGGCCCCTTGCATGTGGGCGTTGGTCCCTGATGCGCCCTCAAATGGACAACTGTGATTATGATGGCTTGGGAAACACTGCTGTCATTTAGAACATGATTCACCTTGACACAATATCAATATCCCACAAAAAAAAAAAAAAAATTAATTACATTGTACAAGACTGCAATCCACGTATATACCAAAGTGCTCCATCACAATCCACAATAATATAAACAAACAACAACATGGATGAACGGCGGAGGTGACACTACACAGAAGGCCAATGAAACCTGAGGTTACTTCAAGTTAACACCAAAGGCTACCTAATTCCCAGCAACGTGGGAGAAAATTATAACGATTTCTCTTGTAAAATTTTCTCCTCCGCCTGCAAATCTTTCAATCTTTTGCATGATTTTAGACGTGGATTTCATGGAATTGCACCCTGCCTCATTAAACTGGAAAGACAGACCGAGACTCCACCAAATGGTTGGACAGGGGTCTACGTATTTGCTCCAAACCAGTCCGTGTCAGGATCAAAATTCAACGCCAAGACACATGCATGCTTAGCCCAGCTTCGCCCACTCATAGCAGATACATACACGATCGAGGACCGCTTTTGTCACCTAGCTTCTACACAATTTTGGAACGATGATGATCATAACCAATTCGACCTCCATTTATTAATGAAAATTCACAACCAACCGTAAAAAAAGGGGAAATCATGAGAAGATTGATTCACGTAAAATACTATAATGAATTTAAATTGCGGAGAGAGAGGAAACAGCACACAACTCTCTTTTTTTTTTTTCCTATTTCCTTGCTCTAACTTCTCGGTATTTTATTATTTTTTCTCCTTTATTTTTTATTTCTGCAGCAATTCATGTGCCCGACATGGTATCATGGTCAATAGCAATTGATTCAAGACAGAGTCAAGATTTAAAGACTAAAGACGTTGCCACTATGATGGTAGCGCGGTCGACAAAAGCACGGCTCCATCTTTCTCCGATCTAACTGGAGGCGGAGCGGCTGATACTCCGGCACCGTAGTAGGGTTAGGCTGATGTACTCATCGATTGGTAAGGAGGGTACGCGAAAAATTTGCGATCTGAATCGAACAATCATCTAACAGGTTGGGGGCCCGATGGAAGAGCTACACCGGGATTTATTCCCTCTACCCTTCTCATTCTATCAAAAAAATAAAATAAAATAAAGATGTCTCATCTCATTAAACATTTATTCAAGTAAAAACGCAAAATTCAGAACATTGTAGCGGACAAACAAACCTTAGTCTCCCGCTAATCTACTACCTCGAATAGAAAAAAAGGAAGAAAATACTGAAATATTTGCAAAACCACTATAATGATACATAAGAATCTCACTATACTATCTCGCCCACACCCATCAACCAGAATGCCTCTCCCATACTGACACGATGAAGACGTTAATGGGTTATCACATCCAGAATCCAACATCAAAATCAGCTACACGACTGTCAGCACAAATCCTAAATTACATTCTAGAGATTATGCAATGACTAGGTACGCGAGATTCACTTCATTCAAAAATCACATCAAATTAATCAATATTATTTAAATAATTAAATAATAACTAAATAATCTATTTATTCAAGTCAAAATCACTAAATAGTTCACTGATTTATTACATAAATATCAGCAATCGAACTAACTAACTGAACAAAACTAACTAAAAATCTACAATCCTGATGTTTGATCTCACGCCCGGGGCCCGACCTTTGCTATGCATCCTGCATCTCTGGAAAAAAAATAGAAAAGTGGGGAGTGAGCTTCACAGCCCAGCAAGGTCTCCAAACAGTTACACCAATAATAGTATAATTTGAAAATACTGGAAAATAATAGTTTATCAGACCATGCAAACAAGACAACTCAAATATCAAGTATAACAAAATCTTTGATAACATTATGTTTTTTCTTTATGTTTCTATTAGTTATCATTCTTCCTTAGGATTCTGCACTAACCACGGTCATGCTCTAGCCTATGACTGGTAACCTCATAATCGATCATGTACTATCCACCCGTGGCCAAGCTAACCCACGTACTAAGCCCGTGGCTCAGACTATCCCACGTACTATCCACCCACGGCCGACTATTCCATATACTAAGCCCGTAGCTCAGGCTATCCCATGTACTATCCGTTCATGGCCGGCTCTTCCACGTACTAAGACATTGGCTCAAGAAATCTCTGTAACCACGATCCCATGGCATGGCTAGTCCAAACACCGTATTCACGTGATTAACACTTTATCCTTTCACATCATTATGTCAAATCATGTCATTTATATTTTTTCAAGAACCAGCATCATGATCTAACCCATTCAAAGGTAACTTTACTTAATAAAACATAGTATATAGGAACATAAATAATAATAACAACGATCATACTAACTAAACCATGCAAAAATAATCATGCATGCCAATGTTCATGTGCGCGAATCAAATCATGTCATATAAGATACATACATACAACTTGTGATCAAGTCCAGAAATCCTTACCTTCAAGAGCTAACCTAAAAGTACCCGATATTAATCTGTACCCGAAGCTTGCTCAACACATTCCTGCTCAAAAGGCTGTTCCTCTACAATAATAATTTTTTTAATATAAATCAATAATCCTTGGATAATTGTGAACCCAAAATCTTTTATCTGTAAAACCCTAATATCACGAATTTCCAGAAAAAAACTTTTCGATCCTCTCTTTTAATATTCATTTATTTTTTATTATTTTCTCTCATTTCTCTCTCCTCTTTTTCTTTCTCTTTTTTTTTTTCTCCTTTTTCTTTTTTCCTTTTTTTTCCTTTCTTTTTCTTTTTCTTTTTTTCCTTCCTCTTCTTCTTTTTTCTTTCTTTCTTCTTTTTCTTTCTTTCTTTCTTTCTTTCTTTCTTTCTTCTCTTCCCCCGAACCCCTCCCCCTGTTCTTCCTTGGCTCGATCGAACCACCTCCCCCTGATTGCCGGCGGTGACCATGGGGAAGGTTACTAGAAAGAGGGCTTAGCGGACTGGAGAGAATGTGGCGGTATGGCCACCGATGATCCATGACCCACATAAACAAAACCGGTAATCCAACAAAAAAATCTTGATTAAAACCTCCCTAAAAATGAAATAAGGAAAAAAGAACTCACCAGCGATTGGAGAGGATCCCAGTCACTCGCCGGAGAGAAGGACGACGACGTGAAAGAGGGCTCGATGGGGCTTGGTAGGCGGCGATGAGGGGAATTTAAAGAAAAACACTTCGATGGTTTCCTTGCCATTTGGGGAAGGAAAACTCGCCGATCGAAGTCCCAATCCATTCCAAACTCATCGCCGACCACCCCCTCCCCTTCACGGCTCTCTCCAATGACTTTTTAGATGAGCTTTCCGACCAGATAAGGGGAACAAGCTCCCCCTATTTTGGTATTCTCTGCCCTTTTTTTCGTCGTTGGGTTGAAGTCGGCAGGGCTTGCCAACTTTGGCCCAAAGCCCGGTTCTCACATGGGTATTAGCTAGTCGACCAAAGAAAGGCACCCAAGGCAAAGCTCCTCTTTTTCCCGAAGTTGCCAAAGATGGAAAGGCCATACTGGGTTAAAAGATGGTCGAGCTTCCATTCGGACATGGTCTCATAATCGGCTCTCTTGTACCTCGGGTAGTGCACTGGCATCCGAAAGCTTTCATCACCACCATTGCAACTATCCCTCTCTCGGGCTGAATAATAAAAATACAGTATGTGGTCACAATTTTTTTTAAAAAATATGATCTATGGGCAGCACCTTGAAATTGACTCGATCCAACAATATCAATTATACCAAATTATGGAAGTCATTGCATTCTTTATTTGATACAAGACCTATCCATGGTTACAAGTATCATCAATACCATTAACATGAGTCTTGATATGGTAGTATAGCAAGAAAATAGTATCCAAAAGTGATTCAAAAAAAATATATTATTTTTATTATCGATCCTCCAATTTCTTTTCAATATACTTGAATACAAAATAAGTAAAAAATAATAATAACTTCAATAATAAGCCATTCTATCTCACATACTCAACATGATATCAGTGACAAGACAACATAATATATCTAAGATTTAATACTTGATCTTAGATTTCATGTGATAGGTGCATAAACAAGATATATACTCATAACCAAAAGGAATTAATATAAATATAATATTAATCATTGATGTGGTAGGATCGCTGACATGGAACAGCTGTCAGGCACCGCGACAGGCAAGACCGCCACGTCAGGTCCATCGACCTGACCCCTTGGCTAGGTCGAGCCCCCTTCAGGACAACGGGGCCGACTGCCGAGTCAAGCCCTGTCCTCCACCAGATCAAGCCCCTCTGAGATCGAGCCCTGTGGTCGGAGTCGAGCTCAACCCTCACTCGCCACGTGGAGTCTCTCTCCGGGGTCGAGCCCTCTAAGCCGGAGCCGCCACCTGTCCTCCACTAGATCGAGCCCCTCCGGGATGGAACCATGTGATCGGAGTCGAGCTCAGCCCTCACCCGCCACATGGAGTCTCTCTCCGGGGTCGAGCCCTCTGGGCCAGAGCCGCCACCTGTCCTCCACCAGATCAAGCCCCTCGGGGATCGAGCTCCGACCAGCTCGGCCTCCAGCTCGGGTAAAGGTGACTGTAGGCGGGAGGACAACGCTATCACCCCAGGACACCGGGAAGCCACCCAAGGACTGCTGAGCAGGGCCCACCATACCGCCATAACTGCCTGCCCGCCACTTACACCAGAAATAAGGGAAACACCATGATCAAGGCGCCACACCCTCCGCCGGCCGCCCGTACTGCCAGAGGGATGGGCCAGCCAAAGGGCACGAATCCCGAGGGCGGCAGCCCATGGATCGAGGCTCTGCCAAGCTTCCTGGAATGGGGTGACCGGAGAGAATGTCAGAGCGAATGAAAATTTTTCCTATCGCATGTCAGGAAAGGCGTCCCGTCTACGGCACGGTACCTCGCCGCACGCGCCTGCAGTCCAGCGGGAATCCAAAGGCAAGTGCCCAACAGTCCCCATGACTACAAAGAACAATCGACACCCTCAAAGGGGGAGGTAACCAAGCTCAACTCAACAAAAACTCAAGAAAATACCGATGTAAGCTCAACCAGAAGGGCGACGCACCACCACCGCTCTAAGCAAACAAAGGAGGAACGGTTACGCAGAGAATCCCTCTAGCTCTGCCATCATCCTCCTACACACTTTCATCTTGTTCTCACACCATCAACTCCTCCTAGTGTAGAGCCCATCAAGAGGGGCTCGACCAGGAGGATCTGTTCCCCTGGATCGTCACTGACTTAACCATCGGAGTGCCCCCACCGGAATCCCCGACCCGGGTCACTAACCACATTTTTGCAGGTCTTACAGGACAGGACCTCCCAGGAGTATCAAGTCATGCACTCCGGCATCGACAGTAGCTACAGGCCATGGCGATCTTGGCAGTAACAGATTGGCACGCCAGGTAGGGGGCGGCGATTGATCCAGTTTAAGCCGTCTCCCATTCTTCTTACAAGAAGTCCTATGGAGGGATGGTGATGACACAAGCGAGAGAGGCTTCCACCAGCCGTGCAGGGGACTCCCCATCCCGGGAGAACCCATACCACCAGGAGATGGAGCCACCCGTTTCAGTCCAACCACCTCCGTCGGAATCCCAGCTGGCCACACTCGCTCAGCAGATGCAAATCCTCGCCATGGTAGTGCACCAGATCCAGCATCAACACCGGTCCTTGGCTACTCACCAATAGTCAGGGACTCTCGCGGCCCATGCCACAGCTCCCCGCGATAGCCTGCGCTCCTTCCAGGGAAGGCCTTCGCAACCGCAGGCCACTACTGACAATCGGGATAGCCATCAGACTCCGGCGAAGAGGCAACGAGCTGGCTCTGCCGACAGGTAGAGCCGCTAGCCAAACCTCGAGCGGGTGGCATCCAAGCCCCGTCGAGGTAGAAGAGGCAAGACCCCCCGTCACGGAGACCACACACCCATGTCACCTTCTCCGTGTCCTTCGATGAAGGGGTCTACTGATGAAGCTGTCAGGTGCACGACGGAAAAGTGCCTGGAGGAACATGAGCACAAGTTGGTGGAGTTTTCCCGCCGGTTTGCCAATATGCAAGGCTCTACTAGCGAGCCACGGGCTACGACGCACATCCCCCATTCTGCCAAGAAATCCAAACAGAGTCGATCCCGCACCAGTTCTGCATGCCGCAGGTGGATCCTTACAATAAAACCACAGATCCCTTGGACCACCTGAAAAGTTACAAGGCCCTAATGAGGGCCTAGGGGGCCACCGATGCTCTCCTTTGCAACGCTTTCCCCGCAACTCTCCGGAAGGCAGCCCAGGTATGGTTCACCCGCCTGGAGCTGGAGAGCATCGACTCTTTCGCCCAGTTGGAGCAGAAATTCATGGCCCACTTCGACGCCTACCGGAAGGTGCCACAAGAGGCAGACAACCTCTTCTCCATCAGGCAGTAGGACTACGAGCCCCTACGGGACTACGTGGCCCGTTTCAAGGCTGCCATGCTAGAAATCTACAGCCTTGATGAGTCAGTTGCCATGCTGGCACTGAAGCGAGGGCTCAGGACCTCCTGCTTGACCTACTCGCTCAACAAGAGGCCCCCCAAGACTTACGCCGAACTCCTTCTTCGAGCTTAGAAGTACATCCGCACCGAGAAGGCGGATCGTACCAGACGAGAGCTCGACGGCAAGCCATTGAAGAAGCCGGCCCCTATCGAAGCGCCCGGGGCCCGGAAGCCGAGATCGCCAGCTCCGAGCCCTTGCCAAGGACCAAAGCCGAGGGAACCTCCCATTCCTGAAGGGAGTTACACCTCCCTGTTTTCCCCAAGAGCGAAGATTCTCATGGAGATCGAGGGTGAGAGCTATCTGAGGTGCCCACCCTCGCTGAAACCATCCGCTACTCATGATAAATCGAAGTACTGTCGCTTCCACCGTGACCACGACCATGACACCGAGGAATGCCGCAACCTTAAGTGGGAGATCGAAGAGTTCATTAAGAGGGGCTACCTCAGGAGGTTTGTGGGGGGCAGACCTCAAACAGAATCTCAGGCGCTCGCTGCTCTCCCTTCAGCTCTAGCTGTTGACAACCGCCCTACCGAGAAGCCGGTAGGAATGATAAGCTGGGGAGCCGGGTGGATGCCCAAGAAGGCCAGGGGGCAGGGTGTTCTGAAAATGTACTCCCCTTTATGATGGAAGGGGAAGATGGGAGGAAAAATGTAAATAATGATGCCGTGGTCGTCGAGATAACGATCGCGAAGCATCCTGTAAAACGCATCATGGTTGATAGTAGAAGCTCCACAGATGTGCTTTTTATGATGCCTTCTCCAGGATGAACCTTTTCTCCGATCAACTCAAACCTGTGCATACACCCCTCATTGGTTTCATAGGTGATTCCATAAGGGTAGAGGGAGAGATCATTCTCCCGGTCACCGCCAGGACCCCTTTATGATAAACAACTAAATCTTGTTATTTGATGTCTTTAGTGTTGATTGTGTGTTTCAATGCAAAGCTAACCTGATCTTTGAAATTGCAAGTCATGATTTAGAATACTAGATCTCGATTGTGCAATGAAATCTCCTGAAAGTCCTATAAATGACACAACTAAAGGTTTCTACTTTGACCATAATCGTGAGTTCAAGTTTTCCTTCAGCATCCTTTTTTTAATCATTTCCGAACCTTCTAGTTTTAACAACCAAATACGTTATTGATATGGCTAGATCGCTGACGTGGCGCGAACAGACTGATGTGGAGTCCCCATCAGACGCCATGACAAATTTCCAACATGAGCCCCTTCACCGGGCTGGGCTCCCCTGGAGCAATGGGGCCGCCCGCCGAAGCCAGGCTCCGTCCTCCGCCAGGTCGCTCCCCGCCGAGTCAGAACTCCTAGGCCGGAACCAAGCACAAGCCCCCACCCAAGGCGGACCACTCGAGATCGGGCCCCGTGGTCAGGAGTCGAGCTCAAGTCTCCTCCACCGCGAGGAGCCCCTCCGAGGTCGGGTCCCCTAGGCTGGGCGGCACCTCGCCCACCTTCGTCAGCTCGAGCTTAACCAAAGCTGAGTTCCGCTGGCCCGGAGTCGAGCTCAGCCCTCTTTCGCCCAGCCGAGCAACGTCGAAGCGAGTCCATCGAAGGCGGCCCCCATGTTTTCAGCTCAGTCCCCAACTCAGACAGAGGCACCAACCACCAAGAAGGCGGCGCCTCCTCTCTAGGAACGATGGCGGGCCCCCCGAGGGTCGTATAGCAGCACCTGCCATGCCGCCATTAATGCCCACGGCCATCACTCACACTGGAAAGAAAGGAAACTCACATCAAGGTGCCATGCCCTCAACCAACCTGCCGTACGACCGGAGAAAAGATCCAACCGGAGAGCGTGAGTCCCGAGAATGGCGGTCCGCTAACCGAGGTCCCGCCAGGCTTCCAGGAGAGGGGTAAGCAGAAGGAATGTCAGAAGCGTATAGAAGCTTCCCCGGCTACTTGACAGGAGAGGCGTCCCATCTACGGCACGATACCTCGTCGCACACGTCTGACAGCATGGGGAGATGCCGAGGCAAGCCAAAGTAAAAGACCTAACCAGAATAAGCCAAAGGGAGGTAAACCAAAACAAACACAAAAAAAAAAAAAGAGAAAACAAGGGAGAGAGGCCAGACAGGGGGATCAGACCACCTCGGCCATCACCTCTCCCAGCTCACTTTCACTTTCATACATACTACACTCACTCCTCATAGCGTGGAGCTCATCCAGAGAGGCTTGACCAGGAGGTTCTGTTCCCCTGGATCGTCACTGACTTGACCGTCGGAGCGCCCCCGCCAAAATTCCAGGCCCGGGTCACTGACGATTATTTTTTGGCAGGTCCCGAGGTATCGGAGGCATCCTGGATAGACGGACGCGCGACTCTCGATGCCATCGCAGCTACGGGCCACGACGATCTGGGTGGCAATAGATTGGCGTGCCAAGAAGGGGGCAGAACGACTCCCAATCCAGTTCAGGTCCCGCTCAGATAATTCATCAAGAGGATGGTGACCACTCGGGCGAAGGGAGGCTCTCCTAGCCGTACGGAAGCGTCCCCTTCTCATGGGAACCCGCACGGTCCAGAGACGGAGCCACCGCCCCGGTTCAACCGCCTCTGCTAGAAGTTCAACTGACCGCACTTGCTCAGCAGATGCACACTCTCACTGCAGCAGTGTGCCAACTCCAACATCAGCACCGGTCCCTGGCCACTCACCAGTAGCCAGAGACCCTCGCGGCCTATGCCGCAGCTCCCCGCGACAGCCTGCGTTCCTTCCATGGGAGGCCTTCATAGCCGTAGGCCGTTATGGACCCCCGGGGTACTCATCAAACTCCAGTGAAGCGACGGTAGGCCGGGTCCGTTGATGAAGAGAGCTATTCACCACACCTTGACCAGGGGGCATCTAAACCCCGCTAAGGCAGAAAGGGCAAAGCCCCTCATCACGGGCACCACATACCCGCGTCACCTTCCCCGCCTCTCTCAGTAGAGGGGTCGATGGATGAAGCCATCAGGCGCATAGCAGAGAAACGCCTGGAGGAGCATGACCGCAAACTGGCGGAGTTATCCCACCGGTTTGCTAACCTGCCCGGCTCTGCTAGCGAGCCAGCGAGCTACGATGTCTGCCCTCCGTTCTCCCAGGAGATCCAAGCAGAGCCGATTCCCCGCCAGTTCCGCATGCCGCAGGTGGATCCTTACGATGGGACCACCGACCCCGTGGACCACCTGGAAAGCTACCGGGCCCTCATGAGGGTCCAGGGAGCCATTGATGCCCTCCTATGCGTCGCCTTTCCTACTACTCTCCGGAAGGCGGCTCGAGTATGGTTTGCCTGCCTCGAGCTAAAAAGCATCAATTCCTTCGCCCAGTTGGGGCAGAGGTTCATGACTCACTTTGATGCATGCTGGAAGATGTCGCGGGAGGTGGACAGCCTCTTCTCTATCAGGCAGCAAGACCACGAGCTGCTACGGGACTATGTAGCTCGCTTCAAGCCTGCCGTGCTAGAGATCTACAAGCGTGGAGGAGCCTGTCGCAATGCTGGCTTTGAAGCGAGGGCTAAGGACTTCTCGCCTGACCTACTCGCTGGACAAGAAGCCCCCAAAGACATACTCCGAGCTCCTCTTTCGAGCTCAGAAGTACATCCATGCCGAGGAGGTGGATCGTACAAGGCGGGAGCTTGATGGAAAGCCGCTGAAGAAGCCAGCACCCGCTGAGGCGCCTAGAGCATGAAGACTAGGACCACCAGCTCAGAGCTCCCGACCAGGACCAAGGCCAAGAAGCGCTTCCATCCCTGAGGGGAATTTTACCCCCCTCCTCACCCTGAGAACAAAGATCCTCATGGAGATTGAGGGCGAGACTTATCTGAGGCACCCACCGCCATTGAAGTCGTCCGCCAGCCATGACAAGACAAAGTACTGTCATTTCCATCGTGACCACAGCCACGACACCGAAGAATGCCACAATCTCAAATGGAAGATCGAAGAGCTCATCAAGAGAGGCTGCCTCGGAAAATATGTGGGGGATAGATCTCAACCAGAACCCCAGGCGCTCGTCGCTCTCCCACTAGTCCCGGCGGTCGACAATCGCCCTACCGAGAAGCCGGTGGGGATGATACGCTGGGGAGCCGAGCACACTCCCAAGAGGGCCCAGGGGGCAAGGAATCCTGAGGTTGTATTCCCCTTTATGAGGAAAAGGGAAGACGGGGAGAGAAATGTAAATAATGATGTCGTGGTCGTCGAGATGACGATCGCAAAGCATCCTGTAAAATGCATCATGGTAGATAGTGGAAGCTCCATGGATGTGCTTTTCTACGATGCTTTCTCCAGGATGAATCTTCCCTCTGTTCAGCTCAAGCCTGTACATACCCCCCATGTTGGTTTCACGGGAGACACCGTAAGGATGGAGGGAGAAATCACTCTCCTAGTTACTGCCGAGACCCCATCTCGGCAGAGTACCGTCATGATGACGTTCACGGTTGTCAGGCTTCCCTCGCCTTACAACGTGATTTTGGGCCGACCTGGGCTCAATCTCCTCAATGCTGTCATCTCTACCAAGAGATTGCTTGTACAGTTCCCAACCCCTTGTGGTGTGGGGGAGATGAAGCGTACGCCCCAGCCAGTGCAGCACTGCTTCCAAACCCTCCCCGGGGCCCGGGTGCCCGAGGAGGACTCCAAAGCAGACGAGTTCGACCAAAGGATTCAGGACCCTAGGGGAGGCCCGGCCGAGCGCCTACTTTCTTACCAGCTCGAGGCCGACCAAATGAAGACCGCGCAGATCGGAGCCCAGCTGCCTGAGGAGGAGAAGGCTCCGTTATTGGAATTCCTATGGGTGAACGCAGATGTGTTCGCCGGGACAGCGGCGGGCATGCCAGGCATTCCCCCTGAAGTCATCACCCACAAGCTCAACATCGATCCGAAGCATAGACCGGTTCGACAGAAGAAGAGAAGCTTCATCCCAGAAAGGCAGGCAGCCATCAACGAGGAGGTTGAGAAACTTTTGGCCGCCGGCTTTGTCCGAGAGGTGCAATATCCGAGCTGGCTGGCGAACGTGGTGATGGTGAAGAAAAATAATGGCAAGTAGAGGATCTGTATAGACTACACCGACCTCAATAAGGCATGCCCAAAGGATAGCTTCCCTCTGCCGGGGATAGATTAGTTGGTGGATGCCACCTCAGGGCACAGGCTGCTCTCCTTCATGTATGCATTTTTCGGGTACAATCAGATCCGAATGCACCCGGGGGGATGAGGAGCATACCGCCTTCATTACTGACCGAGGGACATACTGTTACAGGATGATGCTCTTTGGCCTGAAGAATGCCGGAGCCACGTACCAACGTCTCGTCAATAAGATCTTTAAGGACCAGATTGGCCGGAAAATGCAAGTGTACGTGGATGACATGCTCATTATGAGCAAGCCGAGCTCGAACCACATCATCGACCTCGTCGAAGCCTTTCACAGCCTCCGGAAGCACCAAATGAAGCTCAACCCAGCAAAATGTGCCTTCGGGGTGGCGGCCGGAAAATTCCTCAACTTCATGGTCACCCAGAGAGGCATTGAAGCGAATCCGGAGAAGGTCCAGGCGATCATTGATATGGAGCACCCAACTCCAAGAAGCAAGTTCAACGTCTAACGGGGAGGGTAGCAACCTTAAGATGGTTCATCTCGAGGTCGGCTGACTGCTGCCTCTCTTTCTTCAAGGCGTTGCGCAAGGTGCATGACTTCACCTGGACTGAGAAGTGCAAGACGGCCTTTGAAGAGCTGAAGGAGTTCCTAGCCTCTCCACCTCTGCTATCCAGACCGGAAGAAGGAGAATAGCTCCTACTCTACCTAGCGGTTACGCCCGGGGCCGTTAGCTCGGTCCTCATCTGCACAGATCAGGATGAATCCCAAAAGCCAGTGTACTACACCAGCAAAATCCTCCGTGATGCGGAGATCAGGTATACCCACTCCGAAAAACTCATTTTTGCACTAATCATGTCTGCTAAGCACCTCAGGCCCTACTTCCAAGCACATCCCATCACGGTTATGACCGATCAGCCACTGAGGACCATGCTAAGTCATCCTGAGACTTCCGGGAGACTGGTTAGATGGTCCCTGATGCTGAGCGAGTTCGACATCGCGTACCAGCCGAGATCGTCGCAGAAGGCCCAAGTCTTAGCGCACTTCATGGTCGAATGTACAGGGCCCCTCGAGGAGCCAAGGTAGATGGCCCCGGAGAACCAAGCTGAGCCCGGACCACGAGAGGACCCATGGATCCTCCACATGGACGGCACCTCTAACTCCAGCGAAAGCGGAGCGGGCCTCATCCTTGCCAATTCCGATGGAGTTGTGACGGAATGCGCTCTCTGCTTCAAGTTCGCCGCCATGAACAACCAGGCGGAGTATGAAGCTCTCCTCGCAGGCCTAAAGGGATCCCGCGAGCTGGGCATACAGAGCCTCAAGGTTTTCACCGACTCCTAACTGGTTGCCGGATAAGTCTCCGAAGAGTATGAGGCCCGAGACCCCCAGATGTTGAAGTACCTAGAGAAGGTTCGTTCGAGCATGGCAAGCTTCCGTTACTTCCGCGTTTTCCACATCCCTCGCAAAGAAAATGCTCGTGCGGATGCTCTGTCGAGGCTCGCAACCCTACCGGACTCGTCCCTGGGGCATGCCTACGTCGAGTATCTCGAGAATCCAAGCTACGAGAGCCCAGAGGAGGTGCAACAAGTAGCCCACGAGCCGAGATGGATGGATAAGTACATCCGGTACATCCAAGACGACCTCCAACCAGAGGACCGCAGAGAAGCTGACCTCATTAGAAGGAAGGCCACCCATTTTATTTTAATAGGCGGTCACCTCTACCGCCGATCTCATTCATACCCACTCCTGAAGTGCCTCAGACCCATGGAGGCAGCCTTCATGCTCCAGGAGATACACGAGGGCCTCTGTGGGAATCATGTGGGGGGGAGGACCCTGGCATACAAGGCTCTTCGCCAGGGATACTTTTGGGAGACGATGAGGGAAGACGCTGCCGACTTCGTCAAGAAGTGTGATAAATGCCAGCACCATTCCCACATACAGTGCCTACTAGCCGCACCGATCTCCCAGCTGTCGTCCCCCTGTCCTTTCGCACAATGGGGGATGGATATCCTGGGATCGTTCCCCACACCGCGCCAGGGCAGTGAAAGTTCCTGTTAGTGGTGATCGACTACTTCACTAAGTGGGTCGAAGCGAAGCCACTAGCTCGGATTATAGAGGCCAACGTTCGGCAATTCTTCTGGAAGATTGTCATCTGTCGCTTCGAACTCCCCAATTGTATCATCATCGACAACGGGTGGCAGTTCGATAACCAGGAGTTCGAAGGATTCTATGTCGAGCATGGCATCCAACACTGGTTCACCTTGGTTGCTCATCCCCAGATAAATGGTGAAGCCAAGGTGACCAATCGAACTATCCTTCAAGGACTTCGCACCAGGTTGGACCAAGCGAGGGGCAGATGGGCAGAAGAACTCCCAAGCATCCTGTGGGCCTACCACACAACGCCCAGAACGACGAGGGTGAAACACCCTTCAACCTTGTCTTCAGTACTAAAGCAGTAGTCCCGATCGAGCTCGACGTGCCCACACTGCGGGTGCAGTAGTATGACGAGACATAGAATTCGGCACATCTTCTACTCAATCTAAACCTTCTAGAAGAAACAAGGGACAAAGCTCGACTTCGGATGGTAGCATACCGACAACAGGTCACCCGATATTACAATACACGAGTGAAGCTGAAGACTTTTCGACCTGGCGACCTGGTACTACACCGAGCCAAGGCGTCTCAAACCCGGGAGTGCGGTAAGCTCTCGCCAAATTGGGAAGGCCCTTATAAAGTGGCCGAGGCCCTCTCACATGGATCCTACTACCTCGAGGACTTGGATGGTGCCAGATTCCCCCGGACATGGAATGCTTATAATTTGAGGAGATACTACCAGTAATGTAATTTTTTCCTCCACTAGAAATAAAAACTTTTCTTTGCACAACGGGTTGTTTGCCTTACAGGAATATCGCTGCCCAGGGCCCAGCTCTCCATGAGGCAAGCCGCAAGCCTAGCTATTCGGCATCCAAGCCCGGAGAAGAGTCCTCTGGCACCAAGACTTGAGAAGCCCTCAGGCACTCAAGCCTCGAGCCTAGCTCCTCGGCATCCAAGCCCAGAGAAGAGTCCTCCGGCACCAAGACTTGAGAAGCCCTCAGGCGCTCAAGCCTCGAGCCTAGCTCCTCGACATCCAAGCCTGGAGAAGAGTCCTCCGGCACCAAGACCTGAGAAGCCCTTAGGTGCTCAAGCCTCGAGCCTAGCTCCTCGGCATCCAAGCCCGGAGAAGAGTCCTCCAGCACTAAGACCTAAGAAGCCCTTAGGCACTTAAGCCTCGAGCCTAGATCCTCGGCATCCAAGCCCGGAGAAGAGTCCTCCGACACCAAGACCTGAGAAGCCCTTAGGCACTCAAGCCTCGAGCCTAGCTCCTCGGCATCCAAGCCCGGAGAAGAGTCCTCCGGCACCAAGACCTGAGAAGCTCTCAGGCACTCAAGCCTCGAGCCTAGCTCCTCGACCGTCAAGTCCCGGAGACCAGCTCTCCGGCCAGCATGTCTTTGAGCCCAGCTCCAAGATGGCAACTCCTGAGCCATGTTCTCAGGCAACCAAGTCCCAGAGACCAGCTCTCCGTCCAGCACGTCTCAGAGCCCATCTCCAAGATGACAACTCCTGAGCCACGTTCTCAGGCAACCAAATTTTGGAGCCCAGCTCTTCGGCCAGCACGTCTCCAAGCCCAGCTCCAAGATGGCAACTCCTGAGCCATGTCCTCAGGCAACCAAGTCCCGGAGATTAGCTCTCCAGCCAGCACGTCTTCTAGCTCAGCTCCAAGATGGCAACTCCTGAGCCATGTCCTCAGGCAACCAAGTTCCGGAGCCCAGCTCTCCGGCCAGCACATCTCCGAGCCAAGACCTGAGAAGCCTCAGGCACTCAAGCCTCAAGCCTAGCTCCTCGATTGCCAAGTTCCGGAGACCAGCTCTCCGGCCAGCACGTCTCTGAGCCTAGCTCCAAGATGGCAACTCCTGAGCCATGTCCTCAGGCAACCAAGTCCCGGAGACCAGCTCTCCGACCAGCACATCTCTGAGCCCAGCTCCAAGATGGCAACTCCTGAGCCATGTCCTCAAGCAACCAAGTTCCGGAGCCCAGCTCTCTGGCCAGCATGTCTCCGAGCCAAGACTTGAGAAGCCCTCAGGCGCTCAAGCCTCGAGCCTAGTTCCTCAGCCACCAAGTCCCGAAGACCAGCTCTCCGGCCAGCACGTCTCCAAGCCCAGCTCCAAGACGACAACTCCTGAGCCATGTTCTTAGGAAACCAAGTCCCGGAGACCAACTCTCCGATTAGCACGTCTCCGAGCCCAGCTCCAAGATGGCAACTCCTGAGCCACGTTCTCAGGCAACCAAGTTCTGGAGCCCAGCTCTCCGGCCAGCACGTCTCCGAGCCCAGCTCCAAGAAGGCAACTCCTGAGCCATGTCCTCAGGCAACCAAGTCCCGGAGACCAGCTCTCCAACCAGCACGTCTCCGAGCCTAGCTCCAAGACGGCAACTCCTGAGCCATGTCCTCTGGCAACCAAGTCCCGGAGATCAGCTCTCCGGCTAGCACGTCTCCAAGCCTAGCTCCAAGACGGCAACTCCTGAGCCATGTTCTCAGGCAACCAAGTCCCGGAGACCAGCTCTCCGGCTAGCACGTCTCCGAGCCCAGCTCCAAGACAGTGATACTCGAACCCATACAAAACTTGACTCTCCTCCTCAACCTCCCCACACTGAAAGAGAAGAAAAGAGAGGAAAAGATGGGAAGAGAGAAGACATCCACACCACAAGAGAGGCAAGAAGCCATACTGGCTGAAATTTTTTTTATTACTTGAAGTAAAAATGCTTTACATTATCTCCCGGGCCCTGATAAGCCAGGCAGCCCGGTGCAAAAAAAATATTTTTTTACACGAGAAGTTCTATCCTATTGGGCCGGCACCTTCCTCGAGCGGTGCATGGCCGGGACTTCTCCTTCTTCCATCTCCATCGCAAGGGCACCTTCCTGAGCAGCCTCCACCGGAGGGGTAGGTTCAGTTGCTGCTATTGAGGGGACTGACTCAGGTGTCTCCGCCTGCGGTGCTGGTTCGGTCGATGCAACCACCAAGGCCGACTCAACTATTTTCGGGGCCACCTTTGGGTGGGACCCGGCTGGAGCAGCTCCCTGCCCTGCTATAGCCACTGCCGGAGTTGGGGCCTTCTTGTCGGGGGCCCGGAGAGCAGCCAGTCACTCCTTGGAGAGGATCCCCCATAGCTGAGTACGGCAGTAAGCAAACCCCTTGGCGAAGGAGTCCGTTGCCGCCTCTTTGAAGTCTTTTATGTACTCAGGGGAGGCCTTGAAAGTGGCCACCGCGTCGGTGGCCTCCTTCCTTGCGGCCTCTGCCTGGCACCTCACCTTCTCGAGCTACTCCCCGGCATGTTTGGCTTGCCGGATTGCCACCGCCATCCCCTTCTCGGCGATCTCAGCAGAGCGAATGGCGATGGTAGCCTTCTCCTCCGCCTCTGTGGCCCTCTTCTCTGCGGTCTCCGCTCTCTTCTCAACAGAGGCGGCCCTGTCCCTCGCCGCCTCCGACTCAGCCCCGGAGCTCTTTCAACCGGATCCTCTTTGACTCGAGCTCTCCCTCGAACTCCTTCCTGATCTGGACGGCGTCGGCGACCTTGACCAGGAGGCTCTTAACCTTCAAGTTAGCCTCCCGGGTCTCCTCATCCTTCTGACCCACCTCGGCCCTTAGGGACTCGAGCTCTGCCTGTCGCTCCTTGTCCCTTTTCGCCCAGTTGTGGCAGTAATCCCAGATGAGGATCAGCTCCCTGCCTTGCTGCATTAAAAGAAGCATGTTAGCCGCGGTGCTGGAAAGGGTTATAAGAAGTCAAGACAAGTGAAGAACTCACGGTGTACAAGTTGGCGAAGGACGAGCTGACGACGTCCCCCAGAAGTCTCCCGCTCTCTTCCTGCCGGTCACAGGACTGGATTGAGAAGTACATCATCCGCTCGGTGAGGCTTGGGTCCTTCATCAGGGAGATGTTGGGTCCCAGCCAGAAAGGGACTCGGCGATAGTCCTTATCTTGCTTTCCCGCTGGCTCGGATCCCTCGACAGCGGAGGCACCTTCAGCGCCAGCTGCGAGCTCGGTGCCACTTCGGACTGCACTTGGGGCACCGACCCTGCTTCTTTCGACCCCCCGTCCTCCTCGATGTCGATGATCACCAGAGGGGGGGCTCCTACTCAGGCGACGGCAGTGGCCGATCTAGCCCGAATGACTACCTCGGGCTCGGGCACCGGAACCGGCTCATGCTGCCCTGAAGACTCATGGACGGACTCGACCACCCTCTTCCACCTTCGTTCTAGAACCAGTGCATCCGGCCTGGCCTGTACTGGCATCACACCGTCATCGGTGTGAGCCCTCTTTGGAGCGGGCTCACTGGCTTCGGCTGCCTGCTCTTGCTCCTCGGAAAACGAGAGTAGCTCATCCATGGAGAATTTCATCTCTGCACCAAAGAAGGCATGGTCAGTCCCAAGCAAAAAAAAAGAAAAGAAAAGAAGGGGGGAAGAAAGAAGGAAAGAAAAAGAAAAGGGGTGGCCAAGTCGAACTCACATGACCCCTGCGTCGAGCCGACCCCAGCCTCATGAAGATTTCGCTCGACAGCAGGATCTCAAGCAAGGGGATCTCGACCGATCTGAACAGGTCATACAGGTCGAGGTCGGCTGCTTCTACGGAGGAGTTCCTATTGGGAGACCGGTCTGGATCATTCCAAACCTAGTTGATCCCCTTGACTGAGGCAAAGAAATACCTACTCTTCCATCCCTTGATGGAAGAGGGGAGCTCGAACCTAATACCCCGAGGGCGAGAAGAAAGGGACCACCACTCATCTTCGGTAGGGTGGCATTTCAGGATGAAGAAGGCCCTGAACAGAGAAAAACAGGCAACAATCCCGTGGAAGTGGCACAGAACGATGAAGCAGAAGATCGTTCTGATAGCATTGGGGACCAACTAAGTAGAAACAAGACGGTAGTTGGCCAAGAAGTAAAGAAAGAAAGGATGGACAGGAAATCCGAGGCCCCTGGCGAAGGCCTCCTCATAGAAAGCGATTCGTCGAGGGCCACTGGATGTAACCCACTCCCCAGGATGAGGGGCAGAAAGCTGGATGGACTCGAGGATGTCGTAAGCACCCCGGATGGTCACAAGATCCTCGGCGGTGATCACCGAAGCGATCCCTCCAGGGCCTGTCGATCGAGAAGGCTCGAGTTCAGGAACAGGAGCAGAAGGAGGAGTAGGAGGAAGGGCCAGACGAGGTGGAGGAGTAGACCCAGGTTTCCTAATGGCTACAGGATTGTGGAAAGGTCTCCTACTGAATTCATAACGTGCCGCCTCCATCTCCTCGTCGGAGGAAGGAGTCCTCGGCCGAGAAGGTCCGGCCTCGGCTTGGCAGGAAGGGCGGAAGTTCGGACCAAAACGATCCATGGAAGAAGAAGAGGACAGCAAGGGAAAACCTAAGACGACTCCTAGTCGACGAGAAGGAAGAAAAAGAAGCTAACTTGCTAAGGTTCTAAGAGGACGATGATGGCCGGAGAAGGAGAAGAAGAAGACCTCTGTACGACACCGGGCATGAAAGATTTGAAAGAAAGTAAGTTTCGAAATACCTATCCATCCTTTTGAGGCAACCTACGCCCGACCGTACCGTTATGGCTCCCCTAAGAGATGCTCGCCACGTGTTGTTGATCGACGGGGCAAACACCTCAATCCGACCACGGCTGCTCAGACTTCCACGCCCACCATAACTTCTCCCTAGACGTGGCCGCGTGGCACCCCCGCATAGGTTCAAAGGACCGCCAAGCGAGGTGCCACCGATATTGGTCATTCTTGCACCATATTTCTCTACCTTTCCACGTCAACACCGTAATTACTCCCTTCGCCCCGAGCGCCGCGCGCCAACGGGCCTCGAGAGTGGGGGGTAAATGATATGGCTAGATCACTGACGTGGCACGGACAGACTGACGTGGAGTCCCCATCAGATACCACAACGGATTTCCAACATGAGCCCCTTCGCCGGGTTGGGCTCCCCTGGATCAATGGGGCCGCCTGCCGAAGCCAGGCTCCGTCCTCCACCAGGTTGCTTCCCACCGAGTCGGAACGCCTAGGCCGAAGCTGAGCACAAGCCCCCACCCGAGGCAGACCCCTCGAGGTCGGGTCCCGTGGTCAGGAGTCGAGCTCAAGTCTCCTCCGTCGCGAGGAGCCCCTCCAAGGTCGGGTCCCCTAGGGTGGGCGACACCTCGCCCACCTCCGTCAGCTCGAGCTCGACCAAAGCTAAGTTCCGCTGGCCCGGAGTCGAGCTCAGCCCTCCTTCACCCTGCCGAGCCACCTCAAAGTGAGTCCATTGAAGGTGGGCCCCATGTTTTCAGCTCGGTCTCCAACTCAGACAGAGGCACCAACCACCAAGAGGGCAGCGCCTCCTCTCCAGGGATGATGGCGGGCCTTCCGAGGGTCGTACAGCAGCACCCGCCATGCCGCCATTAATGCCCACGACCGTCACTCACACCGGAAAGAAAGAAAACTCACATCAAGGCGCCATGCCCTCCACCAACCTGCCGTACGACCGAAGAAAAGACTCAACCGGAGAGCGTGAGTCCCGAGAATGGCAGCCCGCCAATCGAGGTCCCGCCAGGCTTCCAGGAGAGGGGCAAGCAGAAGGAATGTCAGAAGTGTATAGAAGCTTCCACGGCTACCTGATAAGAGAGGCGTCCCGTCTACAGCACGATACCTCGTCGCACATGTCTGACAGCATGGGGAGATACCGAGGCAAGCTAAAGTAAAAGACCCAGCCAGAATAAGCCAAAGGGAAGTAAACCAAAACAAACACAACAAAAAAAAAAGAGAAAACAAGGAAGAGAGGCCAGACAGGGGGATCAGACCACCTCGGCCATCACCTCTCCTAGCTCACTTTCACTTTCATACATACTACACTCATTCCTCCTAACGTGGAGCTCATCTAGAGGGGCTCGACCAAGAGGATCTGTTTCCCTGGATCGTCACTGACTTGACCGTCGGAGCGCCCCCGCCGGAATCCCCGGCCCGGATCACTGACGATTATTTTTTGGCAGGTCCCAAGGTACCGGAGGCATCCCAGGTAGACGGATGCGCCACTCTCAACGCCATCAACAGCTACGAGCCACGATGATCCGGGCAGTAACAGTTATGAAAAAATATTAAATTTTGACATTTTAAAAGGATAAAATCTTTGTAAAAAAAGTTTATGATTCTCAAATTAAAATCCTCCAAATGCATTCTACTACTTCTTTGCTCTTTTAATGCCAATTAATGACCATGCTCATCATGTTAGGAATTATTCCCTTATTGGAAATTATCCTGAAGTCTATTTGAAAGCAAATCCCAAAAAAATAAACATGTGATATCATTGAGAATAATTAAACAATAAGCAGAAGCATACCTAAAGCCATATTTAAAGGCCAATCCTTATGTCGCAAGGATAGCCTTCCAGATTCACACAAGTTTCCTAAAGAGCATTTTATTTCTTCTCTAGCATTTTTTTTCTTCTCCGATGATGGGATATCAAGGAGAAAGGAATAACTCCATGTGATTTGGGGACTATAACCGCGCTTTTATATAGAAAATAGCATTATTATGATTTTTATTTTTGCCCATTATAAAAATAGAAATTATCCTTAAGTCTTTATACATTAAAAGGCCCACACCCTATTAGATACTTTAAGGCCTCAATTAGCTCAAAACTTAATTGATTACTTTTAAATGGGCCAAACCTTAAATGATAGCCCACAAAGCATTATTATTTACATATAAGCCCAATGTTGGATTGAGGACCCAATAATCTCTCACTTGGGCTATATGTATAACCTTATAATATGCTTTGTGAAAATAATCGAATAAGCTTAACTTTACTTTATTGTCCTTATTAAAATGTATATATAACCAATCCGGCCCATCAACCACACCAACATAGGATCAAAGCGGCCTTTGTTATAATTATCGTAACTCAACCCATCAATGGTCACGTATATCAATGCAATTGAATGACATGGATTATGATGCGGATGTATAGCATAGAAATTTCATGCAATTTGACCCTAACATGCATATTTCCTACTGGTTCACCCTTAAACCTCAGTGAGATCAAACCAAACAAAACCAGAATGTAAACAAGCCAAAACTTTATTTCTGCAGAAAACTGAAATAACTGAAAAATATCTGTATTACAAGAGCATCTAAAATATATAAACTCCTACTAAAACTGAATATCCTCAGCTTACATGACACCCATATGAGCAGTGTGCTCATGAAATACCTTGGGTGGCAATCCTTTAGTAAGCAGATCCACAACCATGGAGTTTGTACCTATGTGCTCAATAGACAACTTTCCACTCTGAACTCTTTCATTAACAACCAAGAACTTGATATCTATATGCTTTGATTTCGTTGAGCTCCTGTTGTTATTAGAATATAAAACTGCTAACTTATTGTCACAAAATAACTTGAGTGGCCTTTCAACACCGTCCATTATATGCAGCCCCGTGACAAAGTTCCGAAGCAATATTCCATGATTGGATGCCTCATAGCATGCTATGAACTCTGCTGCCATGGTAAAAGAGGCTAAAGCGACTGTTTAGCACTCTTCCAAGAGATAGCACCTCCGGCAAGCAGGTAGATATAGCCCGATATAGATTTCATACTATCTTGGCATCCAGCAAAATCGGAGTCAGTATAACCAATGATCTCAAGCTGATTCGACCTCCGATACATGAGCATGTAGTCTTTTATTCTCTGTAAGTACCGCAAGACCCGTTTAGCTGCTTTCCAATGCTCAACTCCCGGATTGCTCAAATATCTACCCTGAAAGGAACTGTTCCTAGGGGTGATGCATGTGTTTTAAAACTTTTCATCCCAGTGACGTACACAATATCCGAACGCATACAAACTTGAGCATACATTAGACTCCCTACTACTGATGCATAGGGAATCTTCTGCATTTTCTCTTTCTCTAAGTTATTCTTAGGGCACTGATATAGACCAAACTTGTCTCCCTTAGCCACAGGGACATCTCCTGATTTGGAATTTTTCATGCCATACCTTTTTAGAACCTTCTCGATATAATTCTTTTGTGATAATCCTAGAATATCCCGAGAATGATCCCGGTGTATCTATATGCCTAATACAAAAGAGGCATCACCAAGATCTTTCATCTCAAAATTCTTAGTTAGAAATCTCTTGGTTTTGTGTATAAGCCTATATCATTGCTGGCAAGCAAGAAATCATCGACATATAAAACAAGAAAAATATATTTACTCCCACAGAACTTATGGTATATACAATCATCAACCAAATTCATCTCAAAATCGAACGAGATGATCACCTGATGAAATTTGAAATACCATTGTCGAGATGCCTGTTTGAGTCCATAGATGGATTTCTTAAGTTTGCAAACCATGTTCTTTGGATCTCCCGACACAGTTTTCTGGTTGCACCATATAAATTGTCTCATCAATATCACCATTGAGAAATGTTGTTTTCACATCCATCTAGTGTAACTCAAGATTGAAATGCGTCACCAATGCCATTATAATCCTGAAAGAGTCTTTCGAAGAAACCGGAGAGAAAGTCTCTTTATAATCGATGCATTCTTTCTGTTTAAAGCCCTTTGCGACAAGATGAGCCTTGTACCTCTCCACATTGCCTTTCAAATCCCTTTTAGTTTTAAATATCTATTTACAACCAATGGGTTTCGCACCTTCTAGCAATGAGATAAGATTCTATCGTCATTGTCTTTCATGGACTTTATCTCCTCTTTCATGGCATCAATCCACTTTTGAGAGTCAGAACTTTCTATGGCTCGAAGAAAGTTGATTGGATCATCTTCCATCACTCTAATGTCTACCTCATGTTCTTTGAGAAATACAATGTAATCATCTGGCACTACACTTCTCCTCTCTTTAGTGGATCTTCTTAATGGCATAGGTTCTTGAGCTACCAGAGTTTGTTCTTTTGGAATAATTTCTTGAATGGGAGGTTCTCCGACATTGTCTTGATTTGTTATGTCTTGAACAAGGTCAGAAATAAAATCCTGATCAATGCCAATGACACCAGTGGAAATATTAACATATTCCTCTTCTAAGACAAAGTCCTTAGCTATATCTTTCCCCGCAAACTCAACATCCTCAAAGAACCGTGCATTTCTCGACTCAAAAATTGACTTAGTCGTGGGATCATAAAACTTATACCCTCTAGATCTTTCAGAGTATCCAATAAAATAATAACTCACCGTCTTTGAGTCCAGTTTCTTTTCATAAAGCCTATAAGGCCTTGCCTTAGCTGAACATCCCCAAACATGTAAGTGATTTACACTGGATTTCCTGCCCGTCCAAAGTTCATAAGGGGTTTTGGTAGTTGCTTTAGTTGGAACTCTGTTAAGGACATATGCTGCAGTCTTAAGTGCTTCTCCCCAGAGTGAGTCAGATAAGGTAGAATAACTAATCATACTCCTCACCATGTCTTTAAGTATTCTGTTTCGTCTTTCAGCAACACCATTCATGGTGGACGAACCCGGCATGGTGTACTGTGGAACGATACCGCATTTCTCTAGGAATTTAGCAAAAGGTTCTAGACATTGTTCACTTGAACCATCATATCTGCCATAGTATTCACCACCACAATCAGATATAATGCTTTTAATTTTTTTGTTGAGTTGGTTCTCAACTTCAACCTTATAATTTTTTAGCATATCCAATGACTATGACTTTTCATGAATGAGATATATGTAGCCATATCTGAAAAAATCATCTATGAACGTTATAAAGTATTGTTGACTATTCCAAGCAACCGTAGGGAATGGCCCACAAATATCTGTATGTATAAGTTCTAAGACGTTCGAAATCCTGTTGGCTTCCAATCTCCTTTGATTGATTTGTTTTTCCTTTATGCAGTTAACACAAACATCAAAATCTACAAAATATAAGGGATTCAAGATTTCGTCTGACACAAGTCTCTCCATTCTCCTTCTAGAGATATGACCTAATCTCTTGTGCCATAACAAAGCCAAAATCTCAATAGTTAATTTTTTCTTTACACCTCATGTACTTAATTGGAATGATTCATTAAATGAAGTAATTGAATTAATTAAATAAAGATTATCGTAGCCTGATAAAAAATCGAAACCAACCATTTTTGAATCATGAAGCAAACTAAATTTTTCATTTCCAAATGAACAAAAATAACCTGATTTGTCCAAAGCAGAAATAGAAATCAAATTCCGTCTAAATGATGATACAATAAAAGTTTCATCAAGATCCAAATAAAATTTAGTCTTTAACAATAATCTAAATTTTCCTATTGCCTCAACTTGAACCGCCGATCATCGCTCACATAGATGTATCTTTCAGCATCACTTGGCTTTCGGCAACTCAAGCAACCCTGATAGATACACTGATGTGAGTTGTTGCACCAGAATCTATCTACCACATGCGTCTAGGTACTGAAATTAAATTAACCCCTAAACAAACCAAAACAAGAAGCATACCTTTCTTAGCATGCCAAGCATGATAATTAGTGCACTGCTTCTTTTGATGCCCTTCAGCCCCACAAAAAAAACAACCCTTACCATCTGAGTCAGTGGTTTTCTTTTGTTGTTTCTTAGGAGGTACTATATCTGCAGCTCCTTTATCCTTCTTCCTTTTCTTTCCCTTGCCCTTTTTCTTAGAGTTTGAGACCAGGTGAGCACTTTCTGCCTTTTCTTGCTTAAACCTTTCCTCTTCCTGAACACAGTGAGAGATGAGCTCATTCAAAAACCAAGTCTCTTTCTGATAGCTATAGCTCACCTTAAACTGGTTGAACTGGATCGGAAGAGATCAAAACCAGATGCACTAACAAGTCCTCAAAGAGTTCAAGCTTAAGTTCTTTCAATCTAGAGGCAAGATGAGACATCTCCATGATATACTCCTTGATGTTGCCTTTACCCATATACCTCATTGAAATTAGGTTTATCAAGAGTATACCAATTTCAGCCTTTTCACTTTTGACAAACCACTTTTCAATTTTGGCAAGGAAATCTTTAGCCATAGTAACTATTTCAAATATTGTGCCTCTGAATGCTTCTAGAATCGACTTTTTTATGATCATCATGCACATGCGATTTGATCTCTCCCACCTCTCAATCTCTCTCTTTTCATCAGAGGTACTCTTATCCGTAAGAGGTGTAGGAGCATTTTCCCTTATCGCAAGGTTGAGATCCATGAATCCAAGAACTGTTAAAAGGTTCTCTTGCCATGACTTGAAGTTAGAGCCATTCAACATAGGAATTGAATTGATGTTGGCAGTTATATTAGCAGGAGTCAAATTTAAACAGAGAATAACAAACAAAACAAGCTTACATCAGTATCACAATAAAGATAAATTCAAATAAAGGCAAATCCCATCTCAAGATATCGAGCACTCCATTAATAGTTTATCTTTGGACAAAATATTAACTTGTAAGTGATATCTTGGTGCAATAATCAAACACTGATAATAGGAACATGTCAAACAATAAATCTTTTTTTGGGCCGATTTACTATTCACATGCAAAACCAAATAATCATCACGCATTTATTACCACAAGTATACATGTAATTTTATTAAATATTTACCATCCTTTGGGCTAACAAATATTCACAAATTATATATATACGGTCGTTTATATTTCAAAATAAATTAATTTCCACAAGAGAGGTCACTTTGGCGACATGTTGCTTCAATTAATTTATCTCAAAAAATATATAAAAAAATACTAATATTTGAATTTAAAATTGTATCCAAAATAAATAATATTAAAATTAATCCTAAGGGTTACTTCCTTAATCGTAGCAGGTGGCCGCTTGCTGCATTTCCTTCCATTTAACATCGTTGCCGTAACCAACCAGGTCATGACATCCCTGTGGCGCGGCCAGGCAGGCCACGCCTATCCTTTCCGAGACTGGCCATGGTGAAAAAATCATAGATACCTGATGTGGCGGGATTGTTGACATGGAGGAACCAGCAGGCGCCATGTCAAGAAAAGATGTCGCATCGACTCTCCAGCCCGGATTCCATTATCGAACTGAGCTGAGCTCCCTCAGAACAATGAGCCAAGCTCAGTCCTCCGCCAGGTCGTGCCCGCAAGCTCGGGATGCCTAGATCGGAGCCGCCTTCTGCCCTCCAGAGCGAGACCCTCGGAGGCTAGTGCCCTGCGGTCGAGGTCGAGCTAAGCGCTTATCCATCGATGTAGAGCCTCTCCGCGCGCGCGCCCTCTGGACCGGGTCCACCTTCCGCCCTCCATAGTGAGACCCTCGAAGGCTAGTGCCCTGCGATCGAGGTCGAGCTAAGCACTCACCCACCGATGTGGAGCCTCTCCGAGTGCACGCCCTCTGGACCGGGTCCACCTTCCGCCCTCCAGAGCGAGACCCTCGAAGGCTAGTGCCCTGCGGTCGAGGTCGAGCTAAGCGCTCACCTACCGATGTGGAGCCTCTCCGAGCACGCGCCCTCTGGACCAGGTCCGCCTTCCGCCCTTCAGAGCGAGACCCTCGGAGGCTAGTGCCCTGCGGTCGAGGTCGAGCTAGGCGTTCACCCATTGATGTGGAGCCTCTCCGAGCGCGCGCCCTCTGGACCGGGTCCACCTTTCGCCCTCCAGAGTGAGACCCTCGGAGGCTAGTGCCCTGCAGTCGAGGTCGAGCTCAGCGCTCACCCGCCGATGTGGAGCCTCTCCGAGCGCGCGCCCTCTGGACCGGGTCCGCCTTCTGCCCTCCGGAGCGAGACCCTCGGAGGTTAGTGCCCTGCAGTTGAGGTCGGGCTCAGCGCTCCCCGCCGATGTGGAGCCTCTCCGAGCGCGCGCCCTCCGGACTGGGCCCGCACTCTGCCCTCCTCCACCAAGGCATCCCCGCAAGCTCGGAGCATTTAGGTCGGAGCGAGTCTTGCCGTCCCAGCTCGGCCCCAGCCCGGACAAGGTCCTCACCAGCCCAGAATACCGGCGAGCCGCCCGAGGACTGCACTGAAGCACCTTCCAAGCTGTACTGACCACCTGCAACCGCTAGTTACACCAGAAAGGCAAGCGGCACATTGATCGAGATGCCACACTCCTCACCAACCACATAAATCACCCAAGAGAAGAAGCCAACCGGGAGATTCGAATCCCGCGGGCAGTGGCCAGCCATTCGAGGCATTGCCAAGTTTTCCAAAATGAGACAACTAAGAGGAGTGCTAGAGCGTCTGACAACTCTCCTTATCATGAATCAGGAAAGACTCCTCGGAACACTGCCGCATGTAACTGACAGCCTGGCGGGGATCCTGAGACAAGTGCCCAACGGTAACCTAGTTTGCAACAAGCTCAGAGGTAACACAACAACTCCAACACACAGGCAAAAAAACACAAACTAGAGAGAAGAAAAAGAGAAGGTGTGCAACCCCCACCAGCAAGAGGGGCATGGCACCACCACCACCATGAGCACAAGCGCAAGCCCGACCAAGAGGGCGAAGCGCCACTACCATCATAGTTGAAGGAAAACGAGGGATACAAGGAGAGGCGGAGGAATAGGGCATCCCTCTGTCCTCGCTATCACTCTCCCCCTGCAACGTTTTCACCTTCACTCATATTTTCCACTCCTCCTAGTGCGGAGTCCATCAAGAGGGGCCCGACCAGGAGGATCTGTTCCCCTGGATCATCACTGACTTGATCGTCGGAGTGCCCCCACCGGAAACCTCGGCCCGGATCTCTAAACCCTGTCTTGCAGGTCCGGGAGCGGAGGACCGTCGAGCGGCAAGACGACCACACCTAGCATGGAGGTCCGGGACCCGAGGGCGGCGGGCGGCAAGGGGAGCGCACTCCAGTGCCGACAACAGCTACGGGCCACGATGGTCTTGGCGGCAATAGATGGCGCGCCAGGAAGGGGGGTAGGACGATCGTGACTAAGTCCTCCACCTCTTCACAGGTCAACATACCGCGGAAGAACGGAGACGACACAAGCTAGAAAGGTCAACAGATTGGCGATCTTCTCTAGGCCTCTCCAGGATGTCACTCCCTCCGTCCCCTTCAACGGGGAATCCGCTGACAAAACTATCAGACACACAGCGAAAGTCTGCCTGGAGAAGCATGAGCGCAAGATGGCAGGATTCTTGTGCTGGTTCATCAGCATGCGAGGCTCAGCCGGCGAGCCACCGGACTACAACGCCCACCACTGGTGAAGCCCTTCAACGATCATGGTGAGATGGAGTATCATCGCTTCCACCACGATCACGGCCATGGCATCGAAAAATGTCGCAACCATGAGCAGGAGATCGAGAAGCTCGTCAAGGAGGCTCTCCTCCAAAGGTTTGCGGGGGGGGCAGACCCCAAGCGCTCGCCACTCTCCCATCAACTTCGACCACCGACAATCATCCCACCACGAAACCGGTGGGCATGATTGCCTGGAGAATCGCGCATGCATCTAAGGAGACTCGAGGGGCACGGGGCCCCGAGAGTCATCCCCCCGCCATGAGGGAAGAAGAAAGCAAAAGAGAAAGACAAACGAAGATGCCACGGTCGTCGGAACGGCGATTGTGAATCACCGTGGGAAGGCCCCCATGAGACGGCCGAAGCCCCATCACGAGGGGTCCATTGCCTCGAAGAACTCGACGGCGTCAGGCTCCCCCAAGGGAGGAGGGCCTGCAGCCTACAAAGACGCCCCCAATAAGGAAAGAATCGACAGCGTCCCTGAGCCCAGCTCCAGGATGTCAGAGAACTTCGAGCTACGTAGCTCCCAGTCCCAAGAGTCCCCAAGCCCAGCTCCCGGACGTCAGAGGAACTTCGAGCCACGTAGCTCCCAAACTCAAGTGTCCCCGAGCCCAGCTCCAGGATATCAAGGCACCTTCGAGCCAAGCAGCTCTCAATCATCAACGACCCCGAGCCCAGCTCCAGGATGCCAACTCAAGACCGGAGCTCAGATCTCCGGCCGAGAAAACCTCGAGCCACATAGCTCCTAATTCCAAGTGTCCCTGAGCCCAGCTCCAGGACACCAACTCAAGACCGGAGCTCAGATCTCCGGCCAAGAGATCTTTGAGCCAAGCAGCTCTCAATCATCAATGTCTCCGAGCCCAGCTCCAGGATGCCAACTCAAGACCGGAGCTTAGATCTCCGGTCGAGAGAACCTCGAGCCACGTAGCTCCCAATTCTAAGCATCCCCGAGCCCAGCTCCAGGACACCAACTCAAGACCGGAGCTCAGATCTCCGGCCAAGAGACCTTTGAGCCAAGCAACTCTCAATCATCAACATCCCCGAGCCCAGCTCCAGGATGCCAACTCAAGATCGGAGCTCAAAACTCTGATCGAGAGAACCTCGAGCCACGTAGCTCCCAATTCCAAGCATCCCCGAGCCCAGTTCCAGGACACCAACTCAAGACCGGAGCTCAGATCTCCGGCCAAGAGACCTTTGAGCCAGGCAGCTCCCAGTCAACAACGTTCCCGAGCCCAGCTCTAGGATGTTGGCTCAAGATCGGAGCTCAGATCTCCGGCCAAGAAAGTTTTGAGCCAAGCCGCTCTCCATCTCAAACATCTCTGAGCCCAGCTCCGAGATGCCAAGAGATCATGGGGCCACGTAGCTCCCATCAACGCCTCGAGCCAAGCTCCAAGGCACCAAAGACCTAAGCCAAGATCTCAGGCAACCCCTGGGCCCGAGCCTAGCTCCACGTCTAGGAAGGCCTCGAGCCTAGCTCCAAGGCAACCAAGATCGGTAACCCCCTTCTCTGATCTCCCCACTCGAAAAGAAGACGAGAAGGAAAGGAAAGAAAAAGAACAAAGGGGGAAGCCCGGCAACCCCCTTCTCTGATCTCCCCACTCGAAAAGAAGATGAGAGGGGAAGGAAAGAGAGAACAAGATGGGGGCACAACTAGCATCCTCTTCTCTGATCTCCCCACTCTAAAAAAAAAAGAGAGAGAGAGAAAGAAGAAGAAAAAGAAAGAAAAAAGAGAGGGGAAGGAAAGAAAGAGAGAACAAGAGGAAAATACAGCATCATCGAAGCTACCACTTTCCTCACTCAAGACCGGAGCTCAGATCTCCGGCCAAGAGAACTTCGAGCCACGTAGCTCTCAGTCATCAACGTCCCCGAGCCCATCTCCAGGATGCCCTCTCAAGACCGGAGCTCAGATCTCCGGCCAAGAGAACCTCGAGCCATGCAGCTCTCAGTCATCAATGTCCCCGAGCCCAGCTCCAGGATGCCCACTCAAGACCGGAGCTCAGATCTCCGACCAAGAGAACTTCGAGCCACGCAGCTCTCAATCATTAACGTCCCCGAGCCCAGCTCCAGGACGCCTTCTCAAGACCGAAACTGAGATCTTCGGCCAAGAGAACTTCGAGCCACACAGCTCTCAGTCATCAACGTCCCCAAGCCCAGCTCCAGGATGCCTTCTTAAGACCGGAGCTCAGATATGTGGCCTAGAGAACTTCGAGCCACGCAGCTCTCAGTCACCAACATCCCCGAGCCTAACTCCAGGATGCCCACTCAAGATCGGAGCTCAGATCTCTGGCCAAGAGAACTTCGAGCCACGCAGCTCTTAGTCATCAATGTCCCCGAGCCCAGCTCCAGGATGCCTTCTCAAGACCGGAGTTCAGATCTCCAGCCAAGAGAACTTCGAGCCACGCACCTCTCAATCACCAACGTCCCCGTGCCCAGCTCCAGGATGCCCACTCAAGACCGGAGCTCAGATCTCCGGCCAAGAAAACTTCGAGCCACGCAGCTCTCAGTCATCAACATCCCTGAGCCCAGCTCCAGGATGCCGACCCAAGACCAGAGTTCAGATCCCTGGCCAAGGGGCCCCCGAGCCACATGGCTTTTAGTCAACAACACCTTCTAGCCCCGCAGCTCTCAAGTGTTACAACTTTGAAAGAAAGAGAGAAAAAAGGAAAAGAACCAGGCAAAGAGAACAGATGACAAAAAAAAAAGCTTGAGCTTCATTAATTAAACACAAGTTACAAGTGTTTTCTGGGCTCCCGACATATCGGGTGACCCTGACTGAATACAAGAAACAAAAGCAAAAAATGAAAAAAGGAAGAAAAGGGTCACTCCGCGTCGGCCGGCTTCTCTACTGGATCCTGAGGCCAAGAAGTTTCTGGCTGGGCTGCCCTAACTCCGGAAGGGTCACCCGTAGCTGGCGTCAAAGGTCCTGGGCCCACGGCTCCCGCGATGACCTCCTCGTTAGCCTCCACCTCCGAGGCCGAAGGGTACCTGAGGCAGCTACGGTCCTTGTCAGGAATAAGCATCTCGACCCGGCCGTGCAGGTACATAAAACCCTTATAGAAGGAGTCCGACGCCATCTGCTGGATTTCAGCGATGAATTCCTTCGAGGCCTTGAAGTTGGCGACGACGTCCTCAGCACCCTTCGTGGCCTCAGCGGCCACCCTCTTCAACTCGGCGGCCTCCACCCTTGTGCCTCCGCCGAGTTGGCTGCCGTCTCTACCACCTTCTCAGCCGCGGCAAGTTTCTCCTTCCCAGCTGCCAACTACGCCTGGGCAGCTTGGGCAATCTCCTTGTACCGGTCGGCCTCGGCACTATACCAGTTCGGTTTTTTCTCGACGATGGAGAGGTCATCGATCGCCTTCTTCAAGCGGCTCCGCTCCAGGTTGCGAGCCGTCAGGAGTCCCTTCACTTGCCCCTCAGCATCGGCGAGCTCTTTCTCAAGGTCCTTGACCTTCGACTCAAGGACCCCGTTTGCCCCGACCTTCTTCAGGTCGGCCTTTAAAGACTCGATCTCGGCGGCCTACTGCCGCTCGAGATGCTCCCAGCTCTGGTAGTGGCCCTTGATGTAGAGGGCCTCGGCACCAATCTGCATCATGAAAAGAGATCAGCAAAAAGAAAAAAAAAAGAAGAAGAAAAGAGTGAAAGAGGAGGATGGCTTACCGAATACGGCTGGGGAAAGATGGCGCTGATGACATCGGTCAGCCGCATCCTGGCCATCTCTTACAGGTCGCATACTTGGATGGAGAAATCCATCATGCGTTCGGCTAGCTCGGGGCTCCGGAGAAATGAACTCTCCGGCCCCATCCTGAAAGGGAGATGGCACCGCGCCTCTTCCCTCCAGCTCTCTCTATGAGCAGGCGGCCTCGCATCGCTGGCTGAAGGATCCCGGGGGACAGGCTGGGAGGCCAGTGTCGGTGCAGGCAACACCTCGGTCATGGCCCTGGGTGTAGCCCGGATCTCCTCACCCCGACGTCGGCGACGGGCGGACTCGGAGGATGGCAGGGTGCAGCGGCAACAGCCGCGGCCCTCGCCCGGACCACTACCTCGGGCTCTGTAGTGGGGGCTTGCTGGGCTGGCCTTGGTGTCACGGAAGCTGCCCCCTCCACCGGCACGGGAGCAGCACGGGACACCTCTGAACTCCGACCCGCTGGAGCTACCGAGCTCGAACCGATCACCACCATGGGGACGGCCGTAGGGGCACTCTCACTCCGCGCCCGCCTCAACGAAGGCTCCCCGGCCAGCCCGGTCGGTGGCCTCTTATTGGTGATGGCCAGAAGGTCACTCTCGGAGAAGATCATGCCTGCATACAAATTACACAACAGTTAGAGCCTGTGGAAAACAATGCAAGGATTACAAGAGTAAGGGAAAAGAAAAGTTCAGGTCGAACTCACCCAACCCATTTGTTGGGTTGACCCTGGAGTCGGCAAGGTTCTGCTCATATAACAGGACCTCGAGAGGAAGAATCTGGGTGGTGTGGAGCTGCTCGTAATCATCCTGGTCAGCCGCATCGACCATAGAATTTCGGTTGGGAGACTTGTCCAGATCGCTCCAGACCCAGTCGACCCCCTCGACCTCAACAAAGAAAAACTTGCTCTTCCATCCCCTGATGGAAGAGGAAAGCTCGAACTTGATGTCCTTCGGGCGGGAGGACAAGGACCACCACCCATTCTCGGTTGGGTGGCGCTTCAAGGCAAAGAAAGCCCTGAACAAGGAAAATCGGGCAACGAACCCGTGGAGGTGACAAAGCATAATGAAGGAAAAAATAATCCTAATAGCATTTGGCACTAGCTGCGTGGGAACTAGACGATAATTATCCAAGACGAACAGGAAGAAAGGATGAAAAGGAAATCGGAGACCCCCAGAGAAGGTCCCCTCATAAAATGCAAGATGGCCCGGGCCACTCGAAGTGACCCGTTCCACTAGACGAGAGATCATAAGCCGGATAGAAGGTGGAATGCCATAGACACCCCGGACGGTCCTGAGTTCCCCGGCGGTGATTGTCGAGGCAACCCCACTAGGACCTGCAGGCCGGATGGACTCAGAAACAGGAGCAGAAGAAGGAGGAGGGAGAGATGGACCGGAACCCGGTTCCCTGATGAGAATCGGACCAAGAGGACGCCTCCTACTGAGCTCGAAGAGAGCTACATCTTCCTCCCCGCCGGAGGAAGAAGAAGAAGATGCCAGCCTCCGCTCGGAGGGACCGGCCTCGCCCTGATCAGTGGAGGGGCGGAAGCCTGGACCAAAATGGGACATCCTTGAGAACGAGGGGAAGGAAGGACTTGGAGTAGAGGACGGAAGAGAAGACTCAACCTAAAGAAGACTCCAGACCCCGGGAAAGAACCCTATTCTAGCGGGGGAAGGAGGGAGAAGAAGTTGACCTGTTGCCTTAGAAAACTCGGGGCGACTGGAAGGAAAAAGAAGCTTGGGTGCGGCAGCAGCAGGCACGGAGAATTCAAAAAGAATAGATGGTTCAGGCAAGGCCCTCCTTTCATTTCGAAATGATCCGAGGGATTCGTACCGATCCAGCCCCTTCGCCAACGGATCTACACCACGTGCTAACCATCGGCGAGAGTGGCATCCTGGCCACTCTGAATTCTGCGCCAACATTAACTGCTCCTCGGATGTGGCCACATGGCATCCCCACATTGGTCCGTAGGGCCGGCCCCCGAAGCGCCAGCAATCATGGCCATCATCATGCCAGATTTTTGCCTTTCAATGTTAGCACCGCAATTACTCCCTTCGACCCGAGCGTCGCGCACTAACGGGCCTCGGGAGTGGGGGGCAAATGATGTTGTGGGATCGCTAACGTGGAGGAACCAGCAGGTGCCATGTCAAGAAAAGACGCCGCGTCGACTCTCCAGCCCAGATTCCACTACCGAGCTGAGCTGAGCTCCCTCAGAACAACGAGCCGAGCTCAGTCCTCCGCTAGGTCATGCCCGCAAGTTCGGGATGCTTAGGTCGGAGCTGCCTTCTGCCCTCCAGAGCGAGACCCTCGGAGGCTAGTGCCATGCGGTCGAGGTCGAGCTAAGCGCTCACCCATCGATGTGGAGCCTCTCCGAGCGCACGCCCTCTGGACCGGGTCCGCCTTCCACCCTCCAGAGCGAGACCCTCGAAGGCTAGTGCCCTGCGGTCGAGGTCGAGTTAAGCGCTCACCCACCGATGTGGAGCCTCTCCGAGCGCGCGCCCTCTGGACCGGGTCCTCCTTCCGCCCTCCAGAGCGAGACTCTCGGAGGCTAGTGCCCTGCGGTCGAGGTCGAGCTAAGTGCTCACCCACCGATGTGGAGCCTCTCCGAGCGCGCACCCTCCGGACCGGGCCCGCACTTTGCCCTCCTCCACCAAGGCATCCCCGCAAGCTCGGAGCGTCTAGGTTGGAGCAAGTCTTGCCATCCCAGCTCGGCCCCAGCTCGGACGAGGTCCTCACCAGCCCAGAATACCAGCGAGCCGTCCGAGGACTGCACTGAAGCGCCCTCCAGGCCGTACTGACCACCTGCGACCGCTAATTACACCAGAAAGGCAAGCAGCACATTGATCGAGACGCCACACTCCTCATCAACCACTCAAATCGCCCAAGAGAAAAAGCCAACCGAGAGATTCGAATCTCGCGGGCAGCGGCCCGCCATTCAAGGCACTGCCAAGTTTCCCGGAATGAGACAACCAAGAGGAGTGTCAGAGTGCTTGACAACTCTCCTTATCATGAATCAGGAAAGACTCCTCGGGACACCGCCGCATGCGCCTGACAGCCCGGCGGGGATCCCGAGACAAGCGCCCAACGGTAACCTAGTTTGCAATAAGCTCAGAGGTAACACAACAACTCCAACACACAGGCAAAGAGGGGCATGGCACCATCACCACCACGAGCACAAGCGCAAGCCCGACCAAGAGGGCGAAGCGCCACTACCACCATAGTTGAAAGAAAACGAGGGATACAAGGAGAGGTGGAGGAACATGGCATTCCTCTATCCCCGCTATCACTCTCCCCCTCCAACGTTTTCACCTTCACTCACATTTTCCACTCCTCCTAGTATGGAGTCCATCAAAAGGGGCCCGACCAGGAGGATCTGTTTCCCTGGATCGTCATTGACTTGATCGTCGGATTGCCCCCGTCGGAAATCCCGGCCCGGGTCTCTAACCCCTGTCTCGCAGGTCCGGGAGCGGAGGATCGCCGAGCGGCAAGACGACCACACCCAGCACGGAGGTCCGGGACCCGAGGGCGGCGGGTGGCAGGGGGAGCGCACTCCGGCACCAACAGCAGCATGGGCCACAACGGTCTTGGCGGCAACAATACCCAAATTAAAATACCAAAACAAAATCTTAAACCGAAAACACAATTTTATTCTCAATGATTCAACATGGCTCTGATACCACTTGTTAGGAATTATCCCCTTATTGAGAATTATCCTGAAGCCTATTTGAAAGCAAATTCCAAAAAAATAAATATGTGATATTATTGAGAATAACCAAACAATAAGTAGAAGCGTACCTGAAGCCATGTTTGAAGGCCAATCTCTGTGTCGCACGGCTAGCCTTCCAGATTCACACGGGTTTCCTAAAAAGCCTTTTCTTTCTTCTCTAGATTTTTTTTTCTTCTCCGATAATGGAATATCGGGAAGAAAGGAATAACTCCGTGTGATCTAGGGACTATAACCGCTTTCATATAGAAAATAGCATTATTATGATTCCTATTTTTGCCTATCATAAAAATAGAAATTATCCTTAAGTCTCTACACATTAAAATGCCCACACCCTATTTGATACATTAAGGCTCCAATTAGCTCAAAACTAAATTGATCATTTTTAAATGGATCAAACTTTAAATAATAGCTCACGAAGCATTATTATTTACATATAAGTCCAATATTAAATTAAAGATCCTACACATCAACATTAAACATTCCCTGAACTAGATTGTCCTAAGAGATTGTCAATTAGTGTAGTTGGTAAAGTCTTTGCACGCGCGTACCTGCGTTCATCAATATTAAACATTTCACGAACTCCTCTACTGTAAGAGATTTCCAACTAACATAGTTGGTGAGCCTTGGGACACACATGCACATGCATCCACCCAAAGAAAAAAAAAAAGGTGTAAATAGCTCGCTCGTTAGATTAATTCCTCCATATAGTCTCTGGAATGGTTAACATTTTCACGATTGAGTTGTTTTTTCCTCGTGTCTGATTTATATGACAAAGCTCTCCTTTCAAGTATTTTTGAGATTGGTTCAGCCAATAACCATCTTCCAGACTTTAAGACATTCATCCATTATCGGGCTTCAACAATCATTTTTTGGCTTGCCCCGTCTTTCCCAACACAGTGGCTGCTTTTGTACCTCTTAATTTTTTTGCTTGTAAATATTATTATTTTTTACATGTTTCTTAAACACAGTCGTGGCTGTAAATTTTTAAAACCATTTTCTGTATAAAGTTGATCCTTTACTTATAACATAGCACAGGCCCTCCTTTATTAAAAAAAAAAAAGAGTATTTTTGAGACCACTGGTTGTTGGAAAGCTGGAATTTTCAAAATTAGGATTTCTATAACAGAAAATCACACAAACACTAAAACTGCATACACAGCAGAAAGAGGACCCAGCTATAAGAATACAAGAAACCTTATTAGTGCTATAAACTTTCCAATATTCTTTAATCCTGGTTGAAGCTTTACTACAGAACCTCCACCAGACTCCTGGAAAAATGCCCGTTCTACTTCATGGTATTGGGTGCACAACCACTTTCCCAGTAGCTCTTCCAGTTTCAAGATAGGAGAATGCCTCAATCAGCTGAGAAAATGGAAATGGACCATTTGGGTCCACAATTGGCTTCACTTTCCCACTCTCAAGAAATGGGTTCAGCTTTGTCAGTGCAGCCCCATTAGAAGTGAGTACAAATCTGAAACCTGGTGGAGACACAGGACCAGTCAACACCACCGCACTCCCGCCTTCTTTCACTGCCTTCACTGCTTTTTCACACTGCCCTGTGTCCAAGTTCACATTTCTCGTTAGTTATATTGGAAGGAAGATAAAAAAAAACAAGTTAAATAATACCCTTCAATTGCAATCTATAATAATTCCTCTGAAAGTTCAGATGCAGTAAAAATGAATGCAAGGGAAGGATCACGGCTGATTCCATGACTATTATCAGAAAATAATGTTTGTGAAAGAAGATGGCTCGGAAAATTCCAATCTAACACTAATAAAGAGTATGCAAGACACTATATATTATTGGTAGTGGTTGTAGACTTTAGTTAACTTATTCTAACTATTAACTGCTTGTCTACATGGTGTATCATAAATGCCTCCAATAAAAGAACTTTTGAGCAGTTCCTCCATGAAATGTATATTGGCTTCTAGTTACAGGATCATTTAATTAAAGTATGTATACGGATGAGGGCTGAGTATGGTTGTCAGTGCATTGTGGCTTGGGAAGGGTGTAAGATCGTCGTTCTCACTGGTTTTTCTTCAAGCTCCTGGTGATCGCATGGCGAACGGGAGAAATCACCAATAAAGCGATGTTACGGAAATGGACGGGAAGGGAGAAGGAGAGCAGACGTGGGTGCGGGTTGTACAGGGCCCTTCCCGAGCTCCTACTTGGACTTCTCATAAGATCACGAAGGAAGAGATCGATCAGCACCAATCGTTCTTCTCCAAAGTCCTTGAATTGCCGGAGCTTTTACTCGACGACTCCCGCCGACAATGGGAGGGTTTGGCTGTGGTCTTTCGGAGCTTGGGACGAAGAATCCTTGCGGCATGGGTGTCCAAAGAAGTTCGACTGCGGCCGAAGTTGGAGTATGACCCGGAGGTTTTTTCGATCGCGGAAGACCACCTGGTTCTGCAACTGAGCTCGGAGGGGGACTGTGCTAGGGTGAAGGGGGGTGGGCCATGGTTTGTTGGCGGTCAATTGATGGCAATGGACACTTAGGAGCCTGACTTCATCCCTGGCCGCAAGCCGATCTAGAAGACTGTCATATGGCTGCATCTTCTGAAGCTTCTCCTGGAGTACTGGGTTCCATCACCGATCATGGCGGTGGCCGTGGAAGCAGGTAACCCTTTATCTACTGATAACTTCACTGATTTGTTGCGGAAGATGGGATATGCGCGGGTGAGAGCGGAGATTGATGCATCCAAGCCACTCAAACCCGGCATCTTGATTCAAGGGAAGAAGGTCTTCTAGCAACAGTTTGTGTATGAAAACCTTCCCATGGTCTGCTTTCAGTGTGGGCAAATGAGGCATACGGATGAGGGATGTCGGTTCTCGGAGGGGTTCCACTAGATAACACTAGAAGCCATCCTTTTCACCCGGAGAACTTTGTTGCTGAGGTTGTGGAAGACGGAGGGCAAATGCCGGTTCCCGAGGGGTTGGAGGGGATGATGGCGGCTGGTGGAGGGCGTCCAAGGTTCGGGCCGTGGCTTCACGTATCAGACAGCCACGACTGGCAGCGGTTTCAACGAAGGCAAGGCGGGAGATGGATAAGGGTAAGGCACCAGAGTCCTCTGATCCCCCCTCCTCCTCATCGCCACGTTCTTTCCGACGCCATTCTCCTCCCCCAATTTACCGCCCGACTCTGACAAATGGCAGAAGCCATTAAAGGTGGCGAGACACCGATCACCGGATAGGATATCAGTATAACTGACCCGTCAGACTGTGGAGGAGCTCTGCTGGGGTTTTTGGTCCCTTAGGAGATTGCATGGAGTTGGCCGTGCCTGAAGATGCTGGTCTGCGAGATCAACAGATGCTGGAATATGGAACTATCATTAAAGCAAGGCCAGAGCCCTCCGAAGTCATCCACTTCCAGCTCTCGAGGGCCTTCATCTCCGAAGTCTAGCTCTGCTTCGGCTGATCAGGTAAGTCCCTCTGTTCCTTGTATGTTGGGAGAGAGGGGTGGGAAGGAGAGTACTGAAGGTGCTGTCTTTGGATACCCATGTCATTCTCTCTGCTGTTCTGGCTAGAGTTGAGGGGAGAACAAGGAAGACGAGGAGGGACTCTAAGAGGGTTGGGGTGCAGGAAGGGGACTCAGGGGATGGGAGGGAGGTTGAGGGGGGTCTTGCAGGCAAGGGACTCAGGGGAAGGGAGGGAGGTTGCCGGGGGTGTTGCAAGGGAGGGCCGACTCTTGGTGAGGGTCATTGCAGGTGATTTGGCACATGTGGGAACCAAGGAGGGAGGGGGTGCAAGGGATTCCTTAGACCTTTCTCTGGGTGTTTTGGCCAGGGAGCCGAGCCCATCAACTTTGAAGGGGAACCTTGATACTGGTCCTGTAGGGGTGAAGCAGGGACATGATGCTATAGCAGGCAAGCTGAAGCTTGCTTTGTCATTTATTGGGGGGGAATGAAGATAGGGTTACTAAGAGTGATGGGTCTGGGGATGATGCTGGACAGGGGTCTGGCATATCCAAAACATGTTAAGTGACTATAATGAAGACCTTTGTATGGAATGTGCCGGGGGTGGGAAAACCCTCCTTCCTTTCTTCTTATGGCAGGTTTGTTCAATTATACCATCCTCAAGTTTGTGTTCTTCTTGAGACTAGGCTCTCTGGGCCCAATTTGGAGCGTATTCGGCACCGTTTTTCCCGTGATTGGGGTTTTTATTCGGTTGACTCGCAGGGTCTGTCCGGCGGTATCATAGTTATTTGGGATCAGGGGGTTGCCTAAGTGAATGTTTTTCATCGTTCATCTCAGTTGGTGGCTATAGTGGTGTCTGAACCTAATAGGCACTTGGCTTTTATGTGAAGTCTATGCTGGCACGGCTTATAAGGAGCTTAGGGTGGTTTGGCAGGAGGCTTCAGCTTTGATTGATCAGGCCTTCCCGACAGTGGCTGCAGAAGACTTTAATTGTGTTGATCGGGCTGAGGATAAGAGAGGTGGTAGATCCTTTGCGGAGAATATTGCCTCTAGGGAGTTTGCTAATTTTATAAAAGCAATGGATTAGTGGACATGGATTTTGTTGGTCCTCGCTACACCTGGTGCAATAACCGTTCTGGAGCTGCCAGGGTGTGGAAGAGACTTGACAAATTCTTTGCTACTCCCCCTTGGCTTAGTCTGTACCCTGACACACTGTGAGGCACCTCAACAGAATTGCTTCTGATCATTGTCCGCTCCTATCTATTGATGTTTTTGCTCAAGGGTGCATTCCTTTCAGATTTGAAAAATTCTGACTCGCATACCCAAGATCCAGGGATATTGTTAGGAAGGTGTGGAGAATTCTTGTCCGGGGTGATGCCTCTTACCACATTTCTCGGAGATTGGAGCTTCTTAGGAGGCGTTTACTCAGGTGGAATAGAGTTGAGATGGGTAATGTGTTCTCCAAATTGAAGTCAGTGGAGAGTTCAATTAATGCTTTGCAAGACAAGGAGAGGACAGGGGGCTTATCGGAGATGTCGGTGCTTTGGAGTTACATATCTATGAATCATTCTTTTCTTAATAATCATGAGGTTATCTGGAGGCAAAAATCCAAAGACCAATGGCTAAAGGAGGGGGATCAGAATACCTGCTTCTTTTACCAAGCCACCATCATCCGCAGACACAGAAACAGAATTAGAGCTGTGTTCTGCTGATGGTTAGTGGCTTGAGGATGAGGATGCCATAAGGAGGGAGATTTTGTTGTACTTCAGATCCAGATGGATTGTATCCAGTGGAGCCTCTCACTCAGTCTCTTCTCCTCCAGTGTCTGGGATCTCTTCATACCACAACTTTGCACTTCTTGCTCTGGTTTTCGAGGAGGTTCGGTCTGTCCTCTGGTCGCTAGGGGAGGACAAAACTCCTGGTCCTGATGATTTTCCTCCTTTTTTCTTTCGGAGATATTGGGATATTCTCCATTCTAATGTTGTTGCTGCTGTACAGTTATTTTTTCTCTGGCAAGATGCCTAATTATTGGAAGCAGATTTTTGTGGCTCTAATCTCTAAGCACTCCGATGCATCTGAGCCGAGTCACTTCAGGCCGATCAGTTTATGTAACACTTTTTACTAGGTGTGTGCTAAACTGATGACTAATAGGATGAAGCTGATTCTCCTGCAGTTGATCGGTCCAGAGCAGGTGCTTTTGTTGGTGATTGATGTATTTTTGACAATATTCTTATTGTTCAGGAATTTATGTCTAATCTCCGAAAAGCTCCTCTTCGTTGCAGTCTGATGGCCATCAAACTCGATATAGAGAGGACGTATGACTGTATAGACTGGGAGTTTCTTTCGAAAGCTCTGGAGGACTTTGGCTTTCATCGATCATGGATCTCCGGGATAATGGCTTGCATTATCAGACCTTCTTTTGCTCTCCTTATAAATGGGTCTCCCACAGAGTTCTTCCAATCAAACATTAGCCTTCGTCAAGGTTGTCCTCTCTCCGTATCTTTTCATTATTTGTGCTGACTCCCTATCGAGAGCGTTGCGAGCAGCGACGTGGGATTCGGCTATCCAGTCGTATATTCCCGCTCCTGATGCTCCTATCTCGCATCTTTTGTTTACAGATGATTATTTGCTTCTTGGCCGGGCTTCAGTATCTGTGCATAGGAATTTCGGAGGATTATGGAGGATTACTGTTTGGCATCGGGACAGAGAGTAAATATGCAAAAATTTGGGATTCACTTTAGTTCGAAGACATCTCCTTGCCTCTATCGCAGGATACATGACATAGTAAGGATTGCTAAGCACCATGGACCTCTTCGGTACTCGGGTGTGCCCATTTCGGGCACCAGACTTAGCAGGTTGGATTGTGCCCCGATGATTCAGGTTGTTCAAGAAAGGGTCAAAAGCTGGCATGATAGATCTCTCTCCACTATGGGCAGGACCACCCTCATTCGGTCGGTCCTCACTTCTCTTCCTATTTATTTACTTTCTAATACAGTCATCCCAAGACTGTTATTCTCAAGCTTGAGCAGATGATCCGTGCGTTCCTGTGGGATTCTGCTTCAGCCCATCAAAGGATCCATCTCATGAGGTGGTAGATTGTTTGTTAGCCCACTCAGACTGGTGGTCTTGGGATTCACTCTCTTGTTCTTAGGAGAGAGGCCTTGTTGAGGAGACATATAGTCAGATTCTTTTTGTGTCCTGATAGTATGTGGTTATCTATGATGAGGGCTAGATATGGTCAGCCTTCTGCACTTCTTGAGGATGGTCAGCATGTGTCAGGCACAGCTCTACCATATGGAGGGAGATGACTGCCAAAGCATCACTTATTCTCCATACTTTACTTGGGTGGTAGGGGATGGCAGATTGATCAGATTTATATTGGACCCTTGGATTTCGGATGTTCCCTTAGCTCACCTTTATCTCTATGGATACTCCGGACACGATATCCATCTCCGATCTTTTTGTACTGGGGTATTTTCAGTGGGATCCTTCTATGGTTACTTTGATTTTCGAGGAGATCCTTGGCCAGCAGGTTTTGTCTATTATTTTGCCAGTCCATCCTTGCCCGGACGTCAGGGTTTGGAGGCACTCTACCATACCTACAGCCCAGATATCTGACTTGATATCTATTTTCGGTTCGGAGCCTCCCATGCCTCGTCACATTGGTTGGATTTGGTCATTACCGGTCTATCCCATAGTTTCCCTTTTTTTGTGGAAACTAGTTTGGTGTCGCCTTCCTACCAGATCATTCCTTACAGAGAGGTTTCCACTTACCTCCCGATTGCCCAGCCTGTGGGGCAGCTTGTGAGATGCAGTCGTATGCTCTATTTCTTTGCCCGCGGGCGTGGCAAGTGTGGCGGGTGGCTAGTTTTGAGAAGCTTTTCGTTTATGCTGAGGACAAAGAGGATAGATTCTTGTGCTTGCTCAATCATGGTACTGCTTTTCCTTTTGCTACTTTCCTGACTTATATTGCTTACCATATCTGGCTCACCCGGAATGCTATAGTCTTTAGCTCTGTCAAATGCTCTACCAGAATTATTGTTAAAAGAGCAAGGGCTAATGCCCAGAAGTATCGGAGATTGACTGTGATGTCTTCGAAGATTTGGAGTTCTTCTACCGCTCTGCAAGCACCCCGTCGGGTTTTCATATCTTAGAAACCCCCTCCTCCGCAATTCTTCACAGTTAATTTTGATGGGAGTGTCAGGAATAGATAGGGGGTGCCTCCTTTGTCATCCGTGATTTTGGGCTCGATTTTCTTGCAGCAAGAGATTTTTTCTCCATGACCCGTCGGTCTCCGAAGCGGAGCTGTATGCAGCCTGGACGAGAATGAGGTATGCCCGGAGGATCTTTCATCTGGATCGGCTGATCATTAAGGAAGATTCTACGATGGTGGTTTCTTGGATTCACCAGGCGCTAAGCTTTCCATCGACACACCCTATCATTCGGGATATCGGTCTTCTGTTGCAGGGATGTGCTTCGATTCTTGTGCGGCATATTTATCGGGAGGCCAATTTTGCGGCGGATTGGGTGGCCTCCTATGTCGCTAATCATTCTGGTTCTGTGTTGTGGTCTATTTGGCGGGATGCCCCTGTCCAGCTTCATAATATTATCTTGTTTGACTTCCTGGATTGTATTCACACTAGATCTATGAATTGAATACTCCGCATCATTAAAAAAAAAAAAGTATCATATAAAATGAATTTGAGTGATCTAATAGGCAACCATCCAGTTTTCCGCCCAAAACATGAGATCTAAATCAAAATCAACCCCATGCAAGTTCTAGCTCCAGATAATTCTGTGTCTACAAAAATCACTAAAAGTTACCTGAAATTGAATTTTTGGATGCCAGAAAGATATCATATAATCTAGTATCAATTTATCTTGGTATCTCCTATTTGTTTTTCTTTCAAGGAGATTGCTAAGCATTTGTCTCAAAAGAGAATCAAGCATCCAAAAGAAATCTTACCAACAGCATCATATACTACATCAAATTTCTCTGGTAGTTCTTCAAAGTTTTCTTTGGTATAATCAATTGGCAAATCAGCTCCTAGGCTCTTCAAAAATTCCAATTTCCCCGTGCTGGAGGTGGCAGCAACTTTTGATGCACCATAAACCTGCTTAGCTAGCTGCAAAAGATAGTAATTGTGAGATTGCATCTCTATGAATATCATCATGAGCAGATTGATCATATGGCAACATGGAAGGGCAATGCAAGATGAAATTTAGTTATTAGCATCATAGATAACGTCATCCAAGGAGTTGTTCAAATATTTGATATCGAAACTGTTAGACAAATGAAATATCACCACTACTTCCACATGATTAAAAAGGTGAAATAATAATAGCTATGTGAAGATAGATGTAAACAACAACTATCCCACTGCTAGTTATATGATCCGATAAATCATTGTTAAAAGGCTATGGAATGCAAATATAGACGGTACAATAGGCTACAACCTGCCATATAATTCGAAATGCATGCTGAATGAAAACTATCAGTTAGGGGCCATCATGTTATTTATAGAAAGTAATTGTTGAGCCTCTGAATATGCAATTGCATTGGACTAACAGGTCAAACAGAAAAGGTTGGACCTTCCAGTATAAGACCATTACAGGAACTGAAACATCTTTCAAACAGCTTAGCCATGGGCATCCTAGCTCCACCACATTTTTTTCATTTTGGGTGGGCAGGGGTGGTGGGTGGTGGGGGTGATGCAATAAAGAGAGCAGTACCTGCCCTCACGCTATAATCTCTTAATAGATCTACTGGTATTGTGATTTATGTCATTCATGAATACATAAGATGGTAAAATCATAGATTTTATTCAACAAATCAAAACATGCCAGCCAAAAAATTTGGATAGTTAAGCAATGGATACCTGGTTTATGCCTGTTACTTTGTCCTCGCACAACCCGCTAATATTCTTTTTCTAAGTTTGCACTTCGATTATTTAACCAAGCAGATCAAAGAGCTAGTTTTCTATTATCTGTCCAAAATTTGGAACTGGCTACCTGCTGGCGCTACCAAGCTTCTGAGATCTACAGAAGAGGGGATAAGTATATGAAGGGAATGGCTTATTATGAACCTTGAAGAGGGACGTCATCCCAACTTAATTTTATCGGGCATCTAGTGCAAAGTCTTTTATGAGGTGAGTGGTTGTCTCAAATTGATAATGGTACAAGATAATGAATCAAAGCATACAAGATACAGTTCCATAAAATCTTGATATGCCTTTGGATGTCAACAACTTTTCTTTGGTGATCACCACAGAAAATGCACTTTTATATGCATCATTGTACATCATAAATAGGTATCCTGTAGTAAAGGATTAACAATTTATTCAGTGACACTTTTTCAGTACAACAAGATGAAGACCAGAGGAAACAGAGTAAAACCAAAATAACTGAAAACAAGGGACAAAAAGGAGGGGAGGGATTACTTTTCTGGAATCTAAAAATAAATAAATTCAATGATAACAGAAAGCACCCATATAGTAGAAATGCCTGTATATTATAGATGAAGGTATATATTGAACTCACAAGCAACAAAATAGAGTTATTACTATAGTTTTTTCTGCAACTCGAGCAATAAAAAACATGACTGCCATAAACGATTTTTAAATACAAAGAAAGAATAAAACAACAAGCCAATCAGACATCATACCGACACCAAATTAATCAAGAAGCAAGATCTTCTATGCACGATTTAAATGGAATAGAATCTGACCTGAATCACCAAGGATCCAACTCCACCTGCACCTCCCAATACAAGGATAGATTTACCACCTGAAAAGCCAGCTCTTTCTAGGCCTTCATAGGCTGTTAAAATGGCAAGTGGTAGCGCAGCAGCCTGTATGAAATCCAGATTCTTGGGTTTTATTGCCAACAACTTCTCCTCTACAGCTGTGTATTCAGCAAGTGACCCAAACTGCTTAGGATTCTCTAGAGCATGCTCATTTATGTCACCATACACGTCATCTCCTTCCTTTAAGTTCTGCACTTGGCTACCCACCTTCACAACTATACCAGCCACATCATAACCTGGAACAGTCTAAAAAAGACATAGAGAGGTCAAGTAATATATTTACAGATCAACAAAGGCAGTGAAATTATCTAAATTCAACAGGCCTACAGATCAATAAAACCAGACACCAACTCTGATAAAATGCACAAAATACAAATGTTTAATATGGAGCACATTTTGAAGATATCAAGAAGCTAATTTTACAGCAGAACCAGTCAAAAATCTTAAACTAAACGGCCTCTGGATTGATAGAATAGTGCATAATTCCGAAATATCAGACAATGTCCAAATTTTGTACTCTCTGTATATTTCATATGCATTATTTGACATTTGCTTTTATGCATATCAGTTCATACAACAACTTCTAGAAAACAATTGAAAAGTCCTTTGCCCGACCAAAAACAAACTAAATTTTTCTTTTTTATATATAAACAGAATTTAATAACTTGTGAACAAGGAAAGATCAAGCTGTGGTTTACAGGTCAAGTGAAAAAGCTAAGCATCATTTAATGGCTGCAGCTACAACTGAACTCATACCATTTCCACTTGGCTCATGGAAAAGAAGCATGTTTTCCCCGTGCTTCTGTTGCTACTCTGTGATTACATAAAATTTTAGTACCCACCGTGATTCAGCCTTGTGTTCTGAGAAAAAGTCATTCGTGAATTATTTATCATCATATTTGCTTTTCTCAGGCATGCCTATATTTAAAGATTCCATTCTTGGTCAAAGCATCAGGATCTCTTTTTCATCTCAATCACCAAAAAAAAAAAAATCATCTCTCTCCTAGCTAAAAGGGGTAAGGAAATCTTATATAAGGAAATTGCAAATCATCCCTCCGCCATTCTATGACCTTGAAGAAGTGCAAATGGTAAGATTTATATACACATTTTTCTTGTAGTTACTTTCTTGGAAACATCAGACTTACACCCTTATCTTCGGTAATGATTTGCTAATGAACCTGCTAAATATTATAATACATTCTTTCATCAGATGTTATCACTGTTAAGAGAGGTAGTATCAGTAAGGATGTTTTTTATACTTCTTATAAAAGTAGAGCTCGATAAAAAAAATACTCTTCGCAGATGGGAAGAACAAAGCATTTGGAGCCATAAACCCATAGACAAGAATCCTAAAAGATGAAAACAAAACCCACCAAGAATAAAGAGAGACGAATTGAAAGAGAAAAAGTAAAACTCACCGGAAGAGGGGAATCGGTTGCTTTGAATTTCCCCTGCCTCCTCTTGAAATCCACCGGGTTGAGAGCGGCAGCTACCACCTTGACGAGGACTTGATCTTCCTTCACCTCCGGGACTGAGACCCGCTCGTCAAACCGCAAGACGCTGGCAGCCCCGTACTCGTCGTACACCCAAGCCTTCATCTTGGATGTGATTTCCGAGCCAGTTGAAATGGTTTCTACCGGAGAAGGGCTGGACTGGGGGCTTGCAGAGACTCTCAGAGAAGGGCGCTTGCGAGCATGGATTCCTCCAATTCTCCCACGACTTCTCCTCTCTGGGACGGAGAGAGAGGAAGGTGAGAAGGTGGGTCTGAGAGACGATCTGGAGTTTGGGGACGAGAGGCGGTGGGTTTGGAAGCGAGCGATGGAGCTGAGAAGCGCTTCCATTCCAACGGTCCAACAGATATCACCAGGCCAGCCGCCTGAAACGCCTTATCTCATACCGCACTGGCAGCCAGCAGCCCAGCAGCCTGCAATAAAAAGTACATGATTGCGTTCACCTCCGGAAACAACATGTGAACGTCTCTGCAAGTTACCTCCCGGCAACAACCGTTGAATGGTAGATACGATTTACGGGAGGAGCGTATCCCTCTTAAAATCCCCTTCTTAGTATCAGAAAATTCTAGATCAGTAAAAATATAATGAAAGGGATCCTGGCGCGATAATAATAGCTTTCTTTTAAATCAAAAAATAGAAAAAGATATAAAAGAGATTAGAAGTTTTAAATCAAGAAATAAGGGAAGATATAAAAGAGATTGTATTATTATCCTTGGAGAAGATCTTGATATAGGACACAAGACATCAGCCTCCTCTCTGAAACCCGGGAAGAAACTCCCAAACATGCGGACTCCCTCACGCTCGATTCCCTTCTCCAAACCCATGGAAGAACATCATGTCCCAAGCCCTTCTTCCCCTCTCACAAACCGACGCCCTCTCTTCATATATCACGCGGGCAGTTTTGGAACTTCCTAGTTAGTTGCAACCAACCAACTAATTCTTGGACTTGAATATTAGATTCAAGGTGGTTAGGACCCTAGGTAGTTATGATCTTAAATTAGTTAGGCTTCTAGTTAGTTATACCATATGGGAGGTTAGAACTCAACCACCTAACCGACAAACCAACTAGCCACATGCTAACCAACTAACTGCCTAGCTCAAACCTCTTTTATACACCAAAGGGACAACCAACAACACCTTTAGACCTAAACCCCATAACCCACAAACCGGGTTATGTTACAATCTCTCAAAAACTCCCCCCTAAGTCACATCAGAAAATACTCAAACCTGGATCAAGCCCCCTGACCCAACATGACTCACATATTCTCTCAACCTCAGACTCAGAGTATCCCTGGAACACCTACAGGACCTACTTGGAACACGCCCCCAAGCCCCAGGGATCCTTGAACATCCCTGCCATGGCCTCCCAAGTCTCTCCAAGGCTTAAGAGCACCACAAAATCATACAATCTTCACCTTGGTGCCTCCAAGCCTTGGCAAACCCGACAATGTCCTCCTGCACAACTCCGCTGTAACTGCATGTCTTAACAGCTCCTTGTGCGGATCTCCTTGCCTCTACCAATATCCTTTAGCTGTTGTGCACCCTTGGAGGCCTTTGGGATGACCGCATCCGCTGCTGAAGATCCTTGCTTGTATATTGGCACCACCATTATAGCCTTCCTTCTGCCTGGCAGCTGCATCAGACGTTTTCTTGGACTTCCCTGGAGAGAACCCAGCGAACTTGAACCGGCACTCGCTGCAACTAGAGCTCTACCTGACACCATCTCCTCAGAGCCATGCCTAACTACCTGTGCATGCTGCTCCACCTGCCTCGATGCACCCTGGCGCTGGTGCTAGGATGTGATTCCTCCCCGTGAACTCTTTTACTCTGACCTAGTGTCGAATCCTGCTCCACCCATGAAGCCACCTCTCTCCGGTGCTCCACCTGAGACTGAAGTCCACCTGATGCTACATAATAAAATCTTGAGGTCAGTAACTCAACGCTGCCCTGCTGAGCCTGCCCCTGGACCTCGAACCCCATCGCTGCCTTCTCGGACCCTTCGCATCCCATAAAACCCTCCGAGATCGTTTCGGATATACTGCCTCCCGCAGGCTCCTCCGAAACAAAGAGCTCATCCGACTCTTCTTTTGACCCAATGATTGAACCTAAGAAATATGGACTTTTCTTTTTTCCATCCTTGCACTTCTTCCTAAGTGGACACTCTCGTTTAAAGTGCCCTGCTACACCATACATGTAGCACTTGCCAGCCATGCTGCCTTTCCTGGACTATACCCGTCCCACCTGTTCACCTTTCTTCTTTCATTTCCTTGGCATTTCTAACACAGCCAAACCCTCCTGGAAGACCTCCCTCTTCGTCATCTGTTCCCGCTGCTCATTGGACCTTAGCACTGATATGATCTCCTCATATACCAGCGTCTCCTTTCCATACAGCAATGTAGTCACCAACGGATCGAAGCTCCCGGGTAGTGAATATAAAAGTAGCATACTTTTATTTTCCTCTTCTAAATCCACCCTAATGTTGAGCAAATCCATGCTTATCCAGTTGAACCGTTGAATGTGTCCTGCAACATCCTCACCCTCTTGCATCCGAAGGCTGTATAGTTGCTTCTTCAGCACCAACTTGTTGCACATATTCTTTTCCATATACATAGTATGCAACCTCGACCATAATTCCTTGGATGTCTTCTCCTCTAACACACCATACAAAACCTCATCTGCCAGGCAAGTCCTAATCATGACACATGCCCTTTTCTCCAAGGACATCCACTCCTTGTCATTCATACCCCCTGGCCTATCTTTCAAAACCAGATCTAATTCCATCGGAACCAGCAAGTCTTCCATCCTAACTTTCCACATGATGAAACTTCCTTTGCCATCAAACTTCTCCACACCAATCTTCATCCCGCTGCCTTCCATGATCCAAAACAATCACAAACAGCGAAAGATTGAAAAAAAAAAACTTGAAGAAAAAACCTGAAGAAAGGGGGATGGACAGCAACCTCAGATCTTATCCTTCCTCTCAACACTATGAGGAAATTCTAGATCTGAACCCTTCTCCAAAATCCTAGAGAAACCTGATTCAAAAAAAACACCTTGATCAAGAATACCTTGAAGGGATCTTGAGGTAGAAACCTCCTCTCCCACGCTCAAACCCGCTCTAATACCACTTGTTAGAAAATTCCGGATTATAGTATATGCCACGGAAGCACCGTGAGAGAGAAACCCTGACAAGATGATGGTAGCATTCTTTTAAACCAAAAAGTATGAGAAGATATAGAAGAGATTAGGAGAAAAGAGATTGTATTATTATCCTTGGAGAAGATCTTGATACAGGATACAAGACACCAGCCTCCTCTCTGAAACCTAGGAAGAAACTCCCAAACTTACGGACTCCCTCATTCTTGGTTCCCTTCTCCAAGCCCGTGGAAGAACACCACGTCCCAAGCCCTTTTTCCGTGTGATGTAACCCTCATGCTGATTCCTCATGCCCTCTCACAAACCGACGCCCTCTCTTCATATATCATGTGGGCAGTTTTGGGACTTCCTAGTTGATTGCAACCAACCAACTAATTCTTGGACTTGGACATTAGGTTCAAGGTGGTTAGGACCCTAGGTAGTTATGATTCTAAATTGGTTAGGCTTCTAGTTAGTTAGACCATATGGGAGGTTAGGACTCAACCACCTAACCGACTAACCAACTAGCCAAATGCAAACCAACTAACCAACTAACTACATAGCTTAAACCTCTTTTATATACCAAAGGGATAACCAACAACACCTCTAGACCTAAACCCCATAACCCACAAACCGAGTTATGTTACAATCTCTTAAAAACTCTCCCTTAAGTCACATCAGAAAATACTCAAACCTGGGTTAAGCCCCCTGACCCAACATGACTCACATGTTCTCTCAACCTCAGACTCAGAGTATCCTTAGACACCTCCAGGACCCGCTTGGGACACGCCCCCAAGCTCTAGGGATCCTCGAACATCTCTGCCATGGCCTTCCAAGTCTCTCTAAGGCTTGGGAGCACCACAAAATCGGTGCCCCCAAGCCTTGGTAAACTCGACAATATCCTCCTGCATAATCTCGCTGTAACTGCGTATCCTGACAACCTCTTGTATGGATCTCCTTGCCTCTGCCAACACCCTTCAGCTGCTGCACACCCTTGGAGGTCTTTGGGATGACCGCCTCCATAGCTGAAGACCCTTGTTTGTATCCTTGCACCACCATTGTAGTCTTCCTTCTACCTGGCAGCTGCATCATATTTTTTTCTTGGACTTCCCTGGAGAGAATCCAGTGAACCTGAACTGGCTCTACCTGTAACTGGAGCTCTACCTGACATCATTTTCTCAGAGCCATGCCTGACTACCTGTGCACGCTGCTCCACCTGCCTCGGAGCACCTCTAGTGCTGGTGCTGGGATGTGACTCCTCCCCATGCTCCCCTTTGCTCTGACCTCAAGTCGAATCCTTCTACACCTATGAAGCCACCTCTCCCTGGTGCTCCACCTGAGACTGAAGTCTCCCTGATGCCATAGAATGAAATCCCAAGGCCAGCCACTCAACGCTGCCCTGCTGAGCCTGTCACTGCACCTCGTACCCCATCGCTACCTCCTTGGATCCTTAGCATCCTGCGAACCCTTCCGAGATCGTTTCGGATACACTGCACTCTGTAGGCTCCTCCGAAACCAAGAGCTCATCCGACTCTTCCTTTGACCCAGCAACTGAACCTGAGAAATTCGGGCTTTCCTTTTCTCCATCCTTGCACTTCTTCCTAAGTGGACACTTCTGCTTAAAGTGCCCTGCTACACCACACCTGTAGCACTTGCCAGCCATGCCGCCTTTCCTGGATTGTACTCGTCCCACCTATTCACCTTTCTTCTTCCATTTCCTTGGCCTCTTTGACGTAGCCAAACCCTTCTAGAAGACCTCCCTCTTTATCATCCATTCCCGCTGCTATAGGACCTTAGCACTGATATGATTTCCTCATACACCAACATCTCCTTACCATACAGCAGTGTAGCACCAACGGATCGAAGCTCCCGGGTAGTGAACATAAAAGCAGTAGACTCTTATCTTCCTCTTCTAAACCCACTCCAATGTTGAGCAAATCCATGCTCATCCGGTCGAACCGCTGAATGTGTCTCGCAACATCCTCACCCTCTTGCATCCGAAGGCTATACAATTGCTTCTTCAGCACCAACTTGTTGTACATATTCTTTTTCATGTGCATGGTATGCAATCTCGATCACAATCCCTTGGATGTCTTCTCCTCTAACACGCCATACAAAACCCCATCCGCCAGACAAGTCCTAATCATGGCATATGCCCTTTTCTCCAAGGACATCCATTCCTTGTCATTCATACCCCCTGGCCTATCTTCCAAAGCCAAACCTAATCCCATCTGAACTAGCAAGTCTTCCACCCTAACCTTTCAAATGGTGAACCTCCCTTTCCTATCAAGCTTCTCCACACCAATCTTTACCCCACTGCCTTCCATGATCCAAAACAATCACAAAATAGTGAAATATTGAATACCTTGAAGAAGATACCTGATGTAAAGAATGTGTAGACAGCAGTCCCAGATCTTATCCTTCCTCTCAACACCTTAAGGAAACCTTAGATCTGAAACCCTTCTCCAAATTTCTTGAGAAATCTTGAAGGGATCCTGGGGTAGAACCTCCTCTCCCCATGCTCAAACCTGTTCTGATACCACTTGTTAGAAATCTCTGGATCAGAGTATATGCCGCGGAAGCACCGTGAGAGAGGTCCTGACGTGATGATGGCAGCCTTCTTTTTAAACCAAGAAGTAGGAGAATATATAGAAGAGAGATTAAGAGAAAAGAGATTGTATTATTTCTTGGAGAAGAACTTGTTACAAGATACAAGATGATCCGCCTCTTCTCACAACTGAGAAGAAGCCCCACGTGATGTAACCCTCATGCTCTCCCTTCTCCAAACCCGTGGAAGACCCCCACGTCTCCAAGCCCTCTCAGCGTGAAAGCCCTCATGCTTAGTTCCTCACCGTGAGAAAGCCCTCACAGTATTTCTCTCTTCCGATCATATCTCAAAATCGCATGCCCTCTTCTTATTTCATAAGCACATGGGCGGTCTTGGTCTTGGACGGTATGGACTCCAAAAAAGGTTGGGCTTTCTAGTTGGTTACAACCAACCAACTAATTCTTGGACTTGGACATTAGGTTCAAGGTGGTTAGGATCCCTAGGTAGCTATGATCCTAAGTTGGTTAGGCTTCTAGTTAGTTAGACTATGTGGGAGGTTAGGACTCAACCACCTAACCGATTAACCAATAGCCACATGCTAACCAACTAACTACCTAGCTCAAATCCCTTTTATACACTAAAGGGACAACCAACAACACCTCTAGACCTAAACCTTATAACCCAACTAGGTTATGTTACAATCTCTCAAAAACTCCCTCCTAAGTCACATGAGAAAATACTCAAATTTGGGTCAAGCCTCCTGACCCAACATGACTCACATATTTTCTCAACCTCAGACTCAGAATAACCCTGGAACACCTCTAGGACCTGCTTGGGACACACCCCCAAGCCCTAGGGATTCTCGAACATCCCTGTCATGGCCTTCCAAGTCTTTTCAAAGCTTGGGAACACCATAAAATCCTACACTGCTGACCCTGCCTCCAGCTCACCCAGCCAGCGGTCACATTGCATGGACCCCAGACCTCGGGTGAATCCGTGAGGCATGAGCTGGCACCAGTCCAAAATGCCCCCTAGCAAAATCCCTCGGGGGGCTCTGCTCTGGAATCGAAATCTCAACCTTGGCTCTGATACCAGTTGTTGGATTGATGCCCCTGACCCACATTTCAAATGACCCAAGCCCGTTGAAAGGGCAGAAACAATCGGTCTTAAACAGGCAGCGTAGCGACCCCGGGGCACATGAGTCGACCCGACAGGAGTGACTATACCCGCGAGCCAGCTCCGCGAGGACCTGCTGACCTTGGCTCCAGCTTACCTAGCCAGCGGCCGCATTGCACGGATCCTAGACCTCGGATGAATCCATGAGGCTTGAGCTGGCACCAGTCCAACACAAATGGATTCATACTTCGATGGTGTGAGCCCAACCAAAGGGGATGGAGGGAGTCCGACGACTGGCCTGTGCTTAGAGTTGGGGACCCAAACCAAAGGGAGGGTGGTTAGAGAGGTGAAAGAAGGCTCGCGATGCGGCCTGGGCTAGTGTCTGTCCATTAGTGGTTGCCAGCTAACTTGGAAAAGAAGGCGGCCAGGTCAACTCAGGGCCTTGAGGTCGAACCAACGAGTTGACCCATGAATGGTGACTCAGGCCATGTCGAGTTGCTCGCTAGATCCAACGACTAGATCAAGCCAGCCAAGATCACACAGTGGTGATCACCCATCCAACCTAGGCCTTGATCAATGATTAGATCAGAAAGCATGGAGATTGGTGCTGGTAATCCTTTTGGCCTATTGGCATCGGGTCAAGACACGGGAGAAAGCCCGCCTCTATGATATAGCTAGGTCAGCTTTGCTTACTTCTCTGCACACATGACGATATCTAGGACTTCTCTATCATTTTGTCTTACCAAAAGTCATCTCCTCTAATTGGGAACTGGAAGCTTGACTGCCTCGGGTGGTTACCATAGTGAAGTATGCAAGTCGCATGGAAAGCAGCAAAAGTCAGCTCATCAAGTCAAAATGTCCAACTACTTTTATAATTATGATAGTCAAGAGACACTCAAAGTTAGATGATTGAAAGGACTGGATGATATGAGGATAATGCCCTAAGAGTTCCTAAGACAGGTGTGCACACTAGATGAGGGCCAGCATAGTGGGTGCGGCAGCTTTGGTTTCGAGCCAGCCCAAATGAGTCCAATCGATTGAATCTGAGCCGGGCCGAGTAGATTTGAGGCCCAAGGGCTGAGGTAAAGGGGTTTTAACTTCCAAAAAAAAATAATCCTAAAGTGTCTAAAAGGGCCAAAGGTAAGTCTCTAGCATATTCGAAGCTACTCCTAGAGGGCTTGGGATCTTCATTTTCTTAGCTAGGACCCTAAGCGAGGGGAAAAAGGTTATGGCCCAAATAGAGGAACAGGGGGGTGTTCTTGATGTCCAAGAGATGGAGTGGTCTGAGCATGGAGTGGAGTTATTACAAGGGGGGACCAGTTGCTTCTTGTGGGACAGGACCTAGTGTTTGGATCCTTCAAAAGGAAGCCAAGTCATAGATCATGACGGGGCAGTGAACCGACTAAGGGAGGCCATCCAGGTGTAGGAGGGGAGTCTAGTGGCTATGGACTCGATGATAGTAGAGATGGGGGTGGTGATTCAAGCTGAGGGGGATACAGATGTAAATTTCCCCTCCTACAAAATGGCCTAATGAGGATGTTGATGTGGAATACCCAGGGGGCAGGAAGCCCTTGTTCCATACCTTTGGTAGACTTATTCAACGGCATAGTCCTGATATTTGTGTTTTGCTTAAGACCCATCTTTCGGGGGTCAACCTTGATCAGGTCAAACAACGAGCTATGCGGGTATGATGTTCCTATGTGGTGGAATTTAAAGGTCTATTAGATAGAGTTGTCAACGGATTTGGTTCAGACCTAAGACCCACGGGTATTTATCCAATGGGTCTAGGTCTAGTACTAAGATTGGACCCATTTACCTAGACCCGACCCGTTTAACTATAATTAAATGGACTCAGGTCTGGATATTTGATATCCAGATCCAATAGATCCGAGACCTGATTATATAATATAATATAATAATATTTATATATATTCAAACTATTGTGAATCATTAGATCTTTGATCTAACAGCTCAAAATCAATATTGGGATTTGGAAAATTGAAATAAGAGAACCCTCAACCCTCGCTATTCGCTCCAGCCAGCCCTAATTATCCTCCGACCTCCCTCCTTCCCTGCCTCAACGGCTCTCCCCTCTCCACCCTAAAAAATTCGGTAGACCAGCATCACATCATCATCAGCATTGCCCCGATGTCGTCCCCGACCTCTACCTTCCTTAGATCTGAGCCCCGTTGGTCGTCGCTACCCGGACATTGTCCCCTATCGTTGCCTTCCTCGGATTCAAGTCCCACCAGCCATCGACATCATCCCCCGCCGGCTGTCGCGACACCGACATCGTCCCCCACCTCTACCTTCTTCAAATTTGAGCCCTATCGGCCATCGCTACTTCAACATGATCCCCCGCCACTGCCTTCCTCGGATCCAAGCCCTGTTGGCCATCGACATCGTCCCCCACTAGTCGCTACTGCTCCAACATCATCCCCCAAGACCCCCACCTCTGTCTTTCGGACTTGAGCCCTGCATTGATCATAGCAGCCTGAATTGGAGAATAGTGAGTAGTTTCTCATTTTAAGGCCCAGTAACTCTAGCTAGAGGGAGACTATACAATAGTATTATCCTGGATTTCTTTTTCAAAATCAATAACAATTATTTTCCAAACTATTGATTCATGACTTCATGCAATGCAAACAAATCCCTCCTGTGTTTTGTACTATGCATATCTATCGAGAAGGGAAACATTTGGCTGATGGCTATTGCTACATTCCAAGGGAGTACTCAATTTTCATCACCTAAAAGACTGCCAGCTGGCTTCTTTGAGCTCATGGTTGATGACTCTAGTGGTGTAACATATTACTATCCTGTATTCTTTCTCACAGCTAGGATCAATATCAGTAATATTGATGAAGAGGCTCTGAAGTCACATATTCTAGTTGTTACTAAAGTAAGATACAAATTCTTGTTCCCCCTTCTATTGCTATTGCCCCTTTTTTTTAGAATTTAGGTTTTAGGAATGTGGTAACGAGATAATATCACTAACATATACTAGTCTGCTTACGCATGCTTCTATCTCAAATTCTTTTGAATTATTTGAAAGGATTTGGCCCTAAATGAATGCTCATATGACAATCTGGTGTATTTTGAACAAGGTTGAGTAGGAAGAGTTGTTGTTACTAGGCAGATTTCATTACCCTTTCATTCCTAAAGTTAATTTTAATTGTTTCTTATGTTGACAGGGAAGGCAATGTGAGAGAGTAGGCAATGTGAGAGAGTGGCTCTGTCGGAGTGTTGCTGCCCAGAGCCATTATCATTGCACAACTTCGGACAAAAGTTTTAGAAGAACCCAAATTCACATGTTCAGCCGGCATTGCTCACAATAAGGTAACTAAGAAAGAAGTTTAGAATGAGATTGTGACTGCTTGCTGATCCTCTCTGGCAATTCCTGTACCATCTGTTCATATCTCCATACATGTATTGTGTGTCTACATGTGCAAAGTAAAGTGTTACTTGATTGTTTTTAATCAATGTAATTCTTAAGTTCTATGTTAATACCATGTCGTATGATGAGTTTTGTTATAATTTCCAGCAATGACTCAGCCGGCATTTGTTTTTAAGGTGATTCTACCATGGTCATTGGCTGAATCTGAGATGGGGCAAAGCATCTCAAGATCCATCTAATTTTTTGAGACCTCTGGAGCTTCATTTGTCATCCCATTAGAATATTTGTTTGACATGTCTTCCAGGAGGCGAACATCATAACAGATTGGGTTGTATCTTTTATTACTGACCATTTTGATGATTAGACCTGACCGTAGGGTGATGTTTGTCCTTGAATCTTGCAGAATATTTTATATTCCAATCGTTTAGGTTGCACTCATACGAGACTAGTATCATCACTCACTTGTAAAAAAAAAAAAAAATGATTTATGAGTTCCTCGTGTTCATGATTTTTTTTTTCTTTTTTCACACCAGTTCGACATGTAAATTTTTTTATTGGTGAATAAAATAATAATAAAAAAATCAAAATTGTTCAAATGTGCATTAACCGGTAATCCATAATTGTGATTTATACAGCTAGATTCAAAGAACAGAAAGCACCATTGTTCTCGAATCCCCTTCTCACCATCCATTTGCTACCTTTCCTCGGCTCTTCTTTGTCGACCAATCTGGCACATCCGGCACCAGTGCTACACCCGACTCAGTTTTAAAGTTAGCTCGGGCCAGTTTCAATTACCACAATCTCAAAGAAATCATCAAGCACTCTAATACCAGTAACCCTCGCCTTCTGTTCCTTAACCTAAATTCAAATTTGTTGCACAAAGAAGGGAGAATAACGAAAGAGGAAGAAAATAAAGGAAGTTTAGATCTCCTGACCTGCTAATTATATTTTATATGAAAAATATATATGTATTTATAAAATCTAAAAATATTTGAAAAGTAATTTTCATGAGATATGTGAAATAGAATGCTTAATGTATTAAATAATTTATAAATTAATATAGAACAAAGTTTGGAAGCCTAGCCTAGGAGATGGATGAAATCACTGTCCTAAAGGAGATTTGACTCCCTTCTGTGAAGAACAACTGGATTTCTCGTTCTCCTCCAAGGTACAATTCAAAAGCCAATACTCTAATTTTGCCAGTGGCACGATCTCGAACGAATACCGGTCAAGCATGTCTTCAATCTAAATTATCAAAAGTAAAATAAAAATTAGGGGAGAGAAAGAGAGAGAGTTTTGGAAAATTTTGAGAGAAAGAAATATATAAGAGTGAGAACTTAGGATTCTTGGATGGATCAAAATTAGTAGAAAGGAGAACCTATTTATAGGCTTAAAACCCAAAGAAAATCCCAAATCAGCCCTCAAAGAGTGGTTAAGGCATTAAAACAAAAATTAAATAAAAAGAGAAATGTAATAGCCATTTGAGGCATTAGAAAGAAAAAAAAAGAAACAAAATAAACCAAATGTGTAACGCTGTGTGGGAGGAGTTTTGAAACTTCCCATTCAGAAAATGACAACAATCCCCCACAAGTTTCAAAACTCATAAAATATTTAAATTCGATAAATAATTTAAATAATAAAATATTTTTGAGTTTTCACCATGCTTAGTGCAAGTACCTTCTAGGTTTGAACTTGTATTTAGTATAGATATGCACACAGTATAAAGATGAACCGATCATAATGTAGCGTAGTACTATTTAGGCCATGTATTTACCTTAATTTTTATAAGAGTTACTATGAATTTGCCCTGTTGGTTTCATAATCACAACCTCGTAACTCTCTTACTAAGGTAGATCTTCCAATGATACATACAATAAAATCAAACTTTGCTAGACTTTTAGTCTTGGATCTGTTAAGAGCTATGCTCAACCTAGCCATCATAATAGAGCACTACATTATAGGGTTGGGATGGAGACAGACTCTAAATTGGTGCTCTCAGACGTCATCTCAAAAGTTATTTCTCTTTGAACCTTAACCATGAGGTTGCCATGATGGTAGGGGTCCACTCTGATGACTAATGTAAAGACTTAAGTCCCATCTTCTTCGATGTCTCAAATATCATAGCCTTTGAAATATCTTTGGTCAAAAGATCAGCTATATTATTTTTTGATTTTATAATTGAAGTGATATCATATTTTTTATTTTATTTCTTACAGCTTTATACCTGATCAAGATATAATTGTTCATCTTTTTATTAGTTATCTGTTAATTTAATAGATCAATTAGAACTCCACAATAATAATTTAATAGAATTTTTAAAATTTTTAATGGAAGAATTTCTATACATTTATTAGATCTTTTAATCACTATGCTTCAATACATGCAGTATCGATAGCTCAACTCAAATTCTAATATGCTTCTAGTAATTATTATTTATTTACAAAAATTTTAAGATACTGTAGCTCCTTATAACAAGAAGAGATATCTAGTGGTGGACTTAACATCTAAGCTATTTACTATCCAATTAGCATCATTATAATCCTTAAATACTTCAGAATAACCTAAATATACTAGAAAGTAATCTAAGGTTCCCTTAAGATATCTAAAAATTTTTTTAGAACTTTTCAATATTCTTCACTAAGATTATTAGTATATCAACTCAATCTGCTTACTGCATAAGTTATATCTGGATAGATTCTATTTAAAATATATAATAGTGATCCTATCCTCTGAGAATATTTTAATTATTTAACAGGTTATCCTAAATTTTTAATTAAGAACTATGATCATATAAGATAGAGATAGGATTTATATCAAAATATTCAAACTTTTTAAGTATTTTTTCTATTGAATGTATTAAGTTTATTGCTATTCTACTACCTACTCTTTTAAGTTTTATTCTTAAAATTATATCAGCTTTTTCTAAGTCTTTTATATCAAACTTATTTGATAGATAGCTTTTAGTTTGTTAAATTACTTTCATTGATATTCAAAATAATAAAATATCATCTATATACAAACATAATATTATAAAGTTTGTATTATGTCTTTTATAATATATATTTATTATATTTATTTATTTTAAAGTTATTTTTTAAGATAATTTTATCAAACTTAATATATCATTATTTAGGAGCTTGTTTTAAATCATAAAGTAATTTAATTAGTCTACATACCTTATGTTCTTGTCATTTATTTTAAATCTTTGAGGTTGGTTTATATATACTTCTTCTTCTAATTTTTCATTTAATTTTACATCTATTTGATGGATTATTAATTTAGAAATTGAGGCTAAGGCTATTAAAGTTCTTATAATTATTATTCTAGCCACAGGAGCATAGGTATCAAAATATTTTTTCTCTTTCTTTTAACTAAATTCTTTTATTACTAACCTAGCTTTATATATTTTTATTGTTCCATCTGATCTTAATTTTTTTAAAAAAATCTATTTTGTTCCTATAGATTTGTTTCTTGAAGGTAATTAAATTAGTAAGATTCAAGTTTTTTTATGATTGATTGAACTTCACTATTTATGGTTTCCTTCCAATATGATGATTCTGATAATGACATCATCTCATCATACGTAGAAGGATCACTCTCTATTAAAAATGTGAAGAAGTCTTCTTCAAAATCTTTTTTAATTTTTTTCTTTTACTTCTTCTTAATTCAGGTTTAGGTTGAGATTCTAGTAATTCAAACTCTAAAAGTCTAAAACTTACTTTACTAGAATTCTAGTCTTGTAGAAAAATATATCCTCAAAGAAAGATGCATCTTTAGCTTCTAAGATTCTGTTATCTACTATATCACTAATCTCTTATTTTATTATTAAGAATCTATTGGCATTGCTATTTTAGGTATAGCCTATAAATATAATATCTATGGTCTTAGATTCTAGTTTTCGCTTTTTGAGTATAAAGATATTAACTTTGACTAGGCACTCCCATATTTTAAGAAAACCCCGGTTAGGAGTTCTTCCTTTCTAAAGTTCGTAAGAAGTCTTGCACTATCCTTAATAGGTATCTAATTTAGAATAAAGTAAAAAGATAGAAAAGTTTTTTCTCATAAATTCTTAGTTAAACTAGAACTAATAAGGACAATGTTTACCATATCCAAGAGGGTATAGTTTTTTACGCTTAGCTACACTGTTAGACTATGAAGAGTAAGGAGTAGTCACTTAATGAATTATATCATATTCTTGATAGAACTAGAAGAATTCATTTGAGGTATACTCTCCTCCTATATCAAATCTAAGAATAATATTATTTTTTGTTGATTTTCCACTTCACTCTTATAAATTTTAAACTTATTAAAGATTTTATCTTTAGATTTAATTAAGTAACAATTGCAATATCTAAAAAATTATCTATAAAGATCACTATAAACCTATTGCCACCATAAGTTATAGTCTTGGTGGAGTCACATACATCACTATGTATCAACTCCAAGATTGAAATTTTTTTTAACTAATTTGAATTATTTTCTTGATTATTTAGATTCAACACATATTTCATACTTAGATATATCTAAGTTTGATTTAGAAATTAGTTTTAACTCCATCATATGTTTAATTTTTCTAAGTGTACATGATCCAACCTATCATGCCACAGATTTTATTTGGATTCATTCATAAAATAAACTTAATTCTCAAGTTTATTAATAAAAAAATATTATATTTAATTTGAATAGGCTTTTACATATATATTATTTTTTTATGAAGGTATTATTCTTAGTTATTACAACTTTATTACAATCAAGGATAATTTTATATCCCCTCTGAACTAGCCAAGTATTAGAAAAAGTATCCTAAAGCCAATCATCTGTATTATTGATGATTGACTTTTCATATAAATATACATGAATTATTAATAAAATAAATATTATTTTTTAGCAACTCAATATTTTTGTCATCTTCCTGTGAACTCTAATATATTGAAATTCTTAAAAGTACATTGATTTGATAAAGAATGATTTATTGAATAATTTTTAAATTGGTTAATGATCAAATAATATTTTATTACATAGGATGATAATGTTTATCGAAAATAGATTGTTGTGTACTATATAAGTTAGTTGTTCTCTTAATCGAGTATGGAGATATTGTATGATATGCAGGTGAGTATAGGAGTACATCTCACTGAATAGTGATCAACTCTGTGAAGTGCTCTGCTGTAAGAGTATCTAGCAAAAAGGGTATGGGTATAAGTATCCCTCCAACCTGAGACTATCAAGATAACTTGGCAAGCAACTCACTATATTTTAGGATCGGACTACCTGGATTTTTAATTAGTGATCTTAGGTTTCTATATACAGTCGAGTACTTGTTAAGTATATTTTGAGTCCATAAGGGATTGACCACTCCAAGTTGCTAGAGTAAATGCTCGATAATATTTTACTTTAGCAAAACCTAGGCCTGTGTAATCCTGTGAGTAGTCATAGGATTTAGTATGTTGAGACACATTTGGATATACTTATCAGAGTTGGTAGTAGACTCTGAATTCATCCTGAGTATTAGATCAAAGGGATGAATTATACGAGAACCATAACCTAGGTTCTTGAATGTTGCTTTGTCATCATTCGACCAATCTGGATATCAGGCATCATTGCTAGATGGTTGCATTGATCAGTTCAAGAAATCATTCCTGAGCTACCGGTTTAAGGTTCAAACTTATGAGGTCATATACAATAAAAGTTTCTGATTGATCATGATGACTGATTGATAATTGAAAATCATCCATTAACAAAATTATAATTATAATTAACAATTTACCCTATACAAAATGTTATAATAATTAATTAATTAATAATTAATATTAGAAGTATTAATTATTAATTATATTGCTAATCAGATCAATTTATTTGAGTGAAAAGAACCGGTCAAATCTAATTGAATTTGGTTCAATTAAATTTCACCTGATTAGGTTATTCAATAAACTAATCATTAAGGGATTTTGATCTTGATTTAATTTGGATTTGGACTTGATTGATTTTTGGATTAATTAAGTTTAATAGGAGCCTAATTAGATTAGGTTCAAGCTATTTGAATTGGTTAAACCAAATTAAATTGAGATTAGAATTAAGTTTGACCAAGTCAAACTATTAATATTTTTTTCTCCCTTGCACCACTTGTTTCTCTATGCCCAAATGATTTTTTGTGTGTGCATTCTCCATGCTAAAATGTAATTAGCACCTTCCCCCTAATCCATTCTATTTGGGATTTAGCCAATATTATTTTTAAAAGGAGTTTTAATATAGTTTTGAATCTAGTTTGACCAAGTCAAAACTAGATCTTGCACCCTCTTCTTTCTCCATGAAATTTTGGTTTTCTTCATGAAGATTTCACCATGCAAAATGTGTTTTGTTTATCTCTCTCAATCTCTTTTAGATTAGGATAGGTTTAGATAAAATTAGAAATTTGTTTGAATTGATCTGAATTTAAATTGGATGAGTTTTATTAGGAATGAAACTTCTAATTTTAGTAAAACTCTATTCCTTAGTCTTATCCTAATCCTTTTCTCCATGCCTATTTTAACAAGTTTTTGCTTGGATTGTGCGACAACTAAGAGATGCTTTTACCATGAGAAACCAAGAAAAAATCATGGAAAATAAATAGGGAGTGGGTGTCTAGACAAGTTGGGTGTGGGGACTTCCTTCTTGGTACTAGGGAAAAGAGAAAAAGAGAAAGAAAGGAAGAAAAAAAATTAAAAAATTAGTTTTAGTTTTATTTTTCTTCCATGACCTAATCCTCCTCGTCCTTCATCTCCTCATCTCCTTGGAGGACTTGAAAAAAATTCAAAGGAATATTTTCAGATCAGCCATCCACAGTCTTCATACAAAGCTAGCACTTTAGGAAAAGTGATTTCTCGAGACTTCATATAGACTTTTTATAAAGGGCAAACATCCTATGCGGCTACGAGGCAACATCCAGACCTTCTACCATGCTCCATCAATAGCAATGTTTATTGATCCACGACGAGGTATGGGATTCGATCCTATTCATATTTATAGATTAGATCTATAGCATGCATCGATTAAATTGATGTATGCTGATTTTAGTTTCAGCATCTATAATCTATTCATATCATGTATTGATTCTATCATGTAGGTTTTTATAATTATTCTAATGCATGATTTAGTGATTAAAATTATTTTGAATCTAATTTGCTTCTGTTGGTTTTTTAAAAAAATCTATGCATGAAATCCTGCCCTAATTTTTAATACTGAGATTCACTAACAAAGTTCTTTCTAAGATATAGAATATATAGTACATCCATCAGGATGAGGACTTTTTTTGATGTTATCTTCAAGTTGACTCGACATTATTCCATGATCATGGTAGCTGTATTATTTTCTAGGGTCACACCTCCTCCACTTAAGTCCTAAAGGTAGTGAATTAGGAATAGTCAAAATAAATATGAACATTAACTCCTGAATCTAACCACCAATCAAGGTTAGAGGAAGTAATATTAATTTCAGGATTATAAATTACTGACTTAAAGGTAGTATTTTCTAGACCTTCAACTATATGAGCTTAGGATCCAAAGAAAACAGAAGGTTTGTAAAAATACTCCTTTTGATGAAAGTAGTCTTTCGTAAAGTAATTTATCCTTTCACATATAAAGCAGAATCTTTTACTTGAACCTTGGCCTGACTTGTTGAATCTAAAGTTATTGGTTTTGAAGGTTTTATCCTTAGGTTTGAATTTATTTGGATTACAACGGTTATATTGATTTGACTGATACTGTTGGTTTGGATGAAATATAGGTTTTGATTTTGGTTTGGTGTTGCTATTGATATAGTATTATTGAGTCAGCTTGGCTTGGATACTTGAAAATCTGGTTTGTTAGATTTTGGACATGTGTTGGTCTCCTATCATGATTGAGTTCAGAAATTGAGCTAGGGTTAGCTCTCCTTGCTTTTGGAGCTGATTTTGACAAAGCCATTCTAGAAATGAGGCATCTTATCTAGAAGGCTCATCTTAAACCCTTCTAAGGATTTATCTCCATTAGCATGAAACTTCCTAAGGTATTCTTGAAATTGATAAAGCTGGTTTTTATAAGTTTGTCTTCTATTATGTTCGATATGGTGAGACCGCTGACATGGAGTACACCTCGGGAAGGCAAGTTGGCGTCGCCTTGTTGGACATTTTTCCGAGCTCCTTCGCCAGGTGGCTTCCCGAGGGTCGAGTTCGCCTTGACCGAAGTTGAGCCCTCTCCGCTCCTTCACCAGGTGGCTCTCAAAGGGTCGAGTCCACCTCGACCGAAGTGGAGCCCTCTCCACTCCTCCACCATGTGGCTCCCTAAGGGTTGAGCCCACCTCGGTCGAAGTCGAGCCCTCTTCGCTCCTTCGCCAGGTGGCTCCCTAAGGGTTGAGCCCACCCCGATCGGAGTCGAGCCCTCTCCACTCCTTTGCCAGGTGGCTCCCCAAGGGTCGAGCCCATCTCGACCGAAGTGGAACCCCTCCGCTCCTTCGCTAGGTGGCTCCTCGAGGGTCGAGTCCGCCTCAGTCGGAGTCGAGTCCTCTTCGCTCCTTCACTAGGTGGCTCCCTAAGGGTCAAGTCCGCCTCGACCGTAGTGGAGCCCTCTTGCTCCTTCGCCAGGTGGCTCTCCAAGGATCGAGCCCATCTCGGTCAGAGTCAAGCGCTCTCCTCTCCTTCGCCAGGTAGCTCTCCAAGGGTCGAGCCACCTCAGCTGGAGTCGAGCCCTCTCCTTGGAAGCATGGGGATGAACAAAGGCACTGGCACCGAGACTGCCAGCAAGGCTGGCGCACGCAGTGCGCCACGCCCAGTGCGGCATCCCAAGGCTAGAAAGGCGCGCTTACCCTCGTTTGCATCAACTGGGGAAGGGTGCCCCGTTCGAGGTGTCAGATCTTGCAGCCAACCACCTGAATCGCTTGGAAAGAGAAGGCCGCGTTAGAAGCTTCAGACCTGAAGGCGGCCACCCCAAATCGAGGCCCTGCGGAATTTCCCCATGGTGATAGCCTACTAGGGAAACAAGGTTCACGGCTTAACTCCCCATTATAAGAGGTAATGACCTCGGAAGCGCTTCCAATGGGCTCCGTTGACTCCGTTGACCCCTAAGCCCCCTGGAGGGTGAGGATCGAGGCACTATGTGGACTGGTGATCTAAAAGGGCACTGAGCGAGGAAAGGGGAGAGAGAGCAACTCCACGAGGGAGCATGAGCACAAGTCCGAAAAAAGGAAGAACGAGCAAAGGGAAGCCACGGGGACTCCCCGAAAGACTCCTGAAGAGAGTCCCAACAGACATAACAGCCATGACTTGAGCATCCTCCTCCTGAACCTCTTCTATTCAATTCTCTGTTAAAGACCCACCTTCGAGCACGGTGACCGAAGTGGAATCCGCCTCGGAGGATATGTTTCTCTTTATCATATGCTGACTTCATCGTCAGAGTGCCCTCGCCGGGATCCCTGGCCCAGGTCTCTAATTCTATTTTGTAGGACAGGGAATCGCGAGATTCTGGAGTAAAGGGGCTAACGTCCGATGCCCCATCACAGCTACAGGCCACGATGGTAAGATTGGTAATAGATTGGTATGCCAGGAATGGGGAAAGTCCCTGTCCAACTGAGCCCCCCTTCGAGCTTGAGAATAGCTCCGCTCTAAGCATGGTGGTAACCCATGCACGAGAAGCCTCCATCAGTCGAGCAGGGGATGCCCCTTCTCCTTCGGGCCCGCATAGCCCCGAGAGGGAGCATCCAGCTCCACCACAGCCACCCTCGGTAGACAGCCAGTACACTGCACTTGTCCAACAAGTACAGGTACTAGACGTAGCCATGAGGTAGTTGCAGCACCAGCAACGCTCCCTGGTCACCCAACCACGGCTAGAAACCCCTACTGCCCAAGCCACAGGCCCCCGCGATAGCCTGCGCTCTATCCAAGGTAGGCCGTCCCACCCGCGAGCCACAGTTAATTCCCATGGGAGTCACCAGACCCCCGCGAAGAGAAATCATTTTGGATCGGTGGACCGCAAGAGTCGATCCCCGGTGGACGACAATGCCATCATCAAGCACGGCAAGCACCACCGAGGCAAGGCTCCCTATCGTCACCATCCCCAGCTGTCAACTTCGTCTTCACCAACGACCTCAGTGGAAGGCTCCACTGACGAGGCCATCAGGCGCCTAGCCAAGCGGCGTCTAGAACAAGAATGCAAGCTGGCGGAGCTCTCCCGCCAGTTCGCCAATATACAGGGCTCCTCCAAGGAGCCAGCAGGCTATGATGCCCGACCCCTCTTTTCCTGAAAAATCCAAGAGGAACCGATCCCCAGTCGATTCCGTATGCCTCAGGTGGATCCCTACGACGGGACCACCGATCCCTCGAACCACCTGGAAGTTATAAGGCTCTCATGAGAGTCCAAGAGGTGATGGATACCCTCCTGTGCATCGTCTTTCCAGCCATCCTTCGGAAGGCCACTCAAGTTTGGTTCACCCACCTCGAGCCTGAAGGCATCGACTCCTTTCAACAGTTGAAGAGAAGGTTTGTGGCCTACTTTGACGGCTATCGAAAAGTGCCAGCGAGGTAGATAGCATCTTCTCTATCCGGCAGCAAGATTATGAGCCTTTACGGGACTATGTGACTCGATTCAAAGTTGCCGCTCTGGAAATCTACAGTCTGGACGAGCCCGTCTCCATGCTAGCATTGAAGCGAGGGCTCAAGACCTCCCGTTTGACCTATTCTTTGGACAAGAAGCCGCCAAAGACATACTCTGAACTCCTCCTCCACGTCCACAGGTACATTCATGCCGAGAAGGCCAACCGTACCAGGAGAGAACTGGATGGGAAGCCTCTGAAGAAGTCGCCCCCGAGAGATGCGCCTGAGATGCGAAGACCTGGGCTGCCAATGGACTTCCGGTCAGGACCAAAGCCAAAAAGCGGTCCCGCTCTAGAGGAGACCTTCACTCCCCTCCTTGCTCCAAGGTCAAAAATTCTTTTGGAGATCGAGGATGAGTGCTACTTGTGCCGACCTCCCCCATTGAGGCCGACAAGCGGTCGCGATAAGATTAAGTACTGCCAATTCCATCGTGACCATGACCACGACACCGAGGACTACCGCAACCTGAGAAGGAAAATTGAAGACCTGATAAAGAGAGGCTACCTCATAAAGTTCATGAGGAGCGAGGTCCCGGCAGAGAATCAACCACTTACGGCTCTCCCCCTATCTCTGCTATCAATAATCGGCCCACCGAGAAGCCTGTGGGTATGATCTCTTGAAAAATAGAGCGCGCATCAAAGAGAGCCCGGGAGGGAGGAAATCTAGAAAATGTACTCCCCTTTATGAAGGGAAAGGAAAGTGAAGAAGAAAATGTAAACAATGATGCCATCGTGGTCGAGATGACATCGCTAAGCATCTTGTAAGATGCATTATGGTTGATAGTGGGAGCTCGACGGATATCCTTTTCTATGATACTTTCTCTCGGATGAACTTGTTTTCTGATCGGCTGAAGCTAGTGCACACCCCTCTCGTGGGTTTCACTGAAAATTTTGTGGGAGTTGAGGGAGAGATCACTCTCCCCGTTATAGCCGGGTCGCCACCCCGGCAGACCACGATCATGATGAACTTTACTATCGTCAGGCTCCCATTAGCTTACAATGCAATACTTGGCCGTCCAGGGCTTAACTTGATGCACTCATATCCACCAAATGACTGCTGGTGCAGTTCCTGACCCCCTTCGGCATGGGAGAGATGAGGGGGGCACCCCAACCAGTCCAACATTGCTTGCAGGCCATCCTCGGTGCCCAGGGCACCGAGGACGATCCCGTCATTGACGACCTTGATCAAAGGGTGCAGGACCCCAAGGGCGGCCCCGTCGAGCATCTCTTGACTTATCCCCTCGGCTCCGACCCATTGAAGACGGTGTAAGTAGGAGCCCAGTTACCGGAGGATGAACGAGCTCACTTGTTGAGTTTCCTCCGGGCAAACACAGACGTGTTCACCTGGAGCATAGCTGATATGCCAGGGATTCTCCCCGATGTCATCACTCACAGGTTGAATGTTGACTCGAAGTGCCGCCCAGTCCGATAAAAGAAAAGGAGTTTTTCCTTGAAAAGGTAGAAGGAGATCAACGACAAAGTGGAGAAACTCCTTGCGACCAGGTTCGTTTGTGAAGTGCAGTACCCCAGCTGGTTGGCGAACATGATCATGGTCAAGAAGAGCAATGAAAAGTGGATAATCTATATAGACTACACCAACCTCAACCGTGCTTGCCCAAAAGATAGCTTCTCTCTTTCAAAGATCGACCAACTCGTGGACGCCACCTCGGGGCATCGCTAGCTCTCCTTCTTGGATGCGTTCTCTGGGTACAACAAAATCAGAATGCATCTGGAGGATGAGGAGCATACCGCCTTCATCACAGACCGCGGGACCTACTACTACAAAATGATGCTATCGGCCTGAAGAACGCTGGTGCCACGTACCAGTGGCTAGTCAACAAGGTCTTCAAAGACCAGATTGGCCACAATACGCAGGTGTACGTGGACGATATGCTCGTCATGAGCAGGCTGACCTCGGACCATGTCGATGATCTGGCAGAGACCTTCCGTAATCTTCGCCTTCACCAAATGAAGTTGAACCCGGTAAAGTGCACCTTCGACGTGACGGTTAGGAAGTTCCTAAGCTTCATGGTCACCTAGAGGGAAATCGAGGCCAACCCAGAGAAGGTATGAGCGATTCTTGATATGGAGCAGCCCACCTCCAAGAAGCAAGTTCAGCACCTCACCGACCGTGTAACGGCCCTGAGCTATTTCATCTCACGATTTGTTGACCGTTGCCAACCCTTGTTCAAGGCACTACGGAAGATGCATGACTTTACCTGGTCGAAGGAGTGTCAGGAAGCCTTTGAGGAGCTAAAGAAGACCTTGACATCACCACCTTTGCTCTCTCGGCCAGAAGATGGAGAGGAGCTCCTCCTGTACATGGCGGTCACCCCGGGAGTTATCAACTCGGTCCTGGTCCGCATGAACGGGGATGGTGTCTAGAGACCAGTGTATTATGCAAGAAAGCTTCTCCGTGACACCGAAGTCAGGTACTTTCACTCCTAGAAGTTAATTTTTGCACTCATCATATATGCCCAATGACTCAGGCCCTACTTCCAAGCACACCCGATCACGATTCTGATGGATCAACCACTGAAGGCCATATTGAGCCGCCCCGACACCTCTGGATATCTGGCGAAGTGGGCGTTGAAGCTTAGCAAATTTTATATCACCTATCGATCGAGGTCGTCCATGAAGGCTCAGGTACTAGCTGACTTCCTGGTCGAGTGTGCAGGCCTGGGGAGGAACCAGCAGAGATCACCCAGGAGCAATAGACGGCACCTGAACCGAAGGGGGACATCTGGGTCCTGCATGTGGACGGAGCATCCAACTTCGGGGAAAGTAGAGCCGGACTCATTCTCGCTAATAGTAAAGGAGTTGTCACCGAGTGTGCACTCCGTTTCCAGTTTGCTGCTACCAATAATCAGGCGGAGTATGAAGCACTCCTCGCGGGACTGAGAGTCTCTCACGAGCTGGGCATGCCCAATCTGAGGGCTTCACCGACTCATAATTGGTAGTCAGCCAGGTCTCGGGAGAATTTGAGGCTCGGGATCCTCAAATGTTGAAGTACCTGGAGCTGGTACACAGTAGTGCGGCGAGTTTCAGGCGATTCAGCATCTCCCACATCTCGTGTGGAGAAAATGCTAGTGCTGATGCCCTCTCCCAATTGGCGACCCTATCGAACTCATCCCTGGGTCACGCCTACATCGAGCATCTCCAAACTCCAAGCAACGAAGTGCCTGGAGAAGTCCAGCAGGTTATCCCGGAGCCTAACTGGATGGACAAGCATGTCAAGTACATCACCGACGGTACCTTGCCCGAAGATCGCGTGGAGGCCAGGCTCATTAAAAGGAAGGCCGCGCACTTCGTGCTGATGGACGGACAACTCTACCAAAGGTCCTACTTTTACCCACTCCTGAAATGCGTGAGACCCTCAAAGGCGGCAATCATACTCCAAGAGATACACAAAGGCCTCTGTGGGAATCATGTGGGGGGCAGAACTTTGGCATACAAGGCCCTCCACCAGGGATACTATTATGAAACAATGAGAAAGGACGTAGCCAACTTCGTCAAGAAGTGTGACCGCTGCCAACATCATGCTATCATGCAATACCAGTCGGCTGCACCACTCTCCCAGCTCTCTGCCTCCTGGTCGTTCGCCCAGGGGGCATGGACATCCTTGGTCCTTTTCCTCCCGCATCCAGATAGCGCAAGTTTCTCATAGTCACCATCGACTACTTCATAAAATGGGTCGAGGCCGAACCGCTGGCATGGATCACAAAGGCTAGCGTCAGCAAGTTCTTTTGGAAGTCAATCATATGTCACTTCGGACTCCCTCACACCATCATCACCGACAACGGACAGTAGTTCGACAATCGGGAGTTCGAGGGGTTCTGCGATGACTTCGGCATCCTCCACCGCTTCACCTCGGTGGCTCGCCCTTAGACCAACAGAGAGGCCAAAGTGACAAACCGGACCATCCTTCAAGGACTCCGAACCAGGCTAGACCAAGCCAAAGGTAGATGGGCCAAAGAACATCCCAGTGTCTTGTGGGCGTACCACATAACGTCCCAAACGGCCATGGACGAGACTCTATTTAACCTCGTCTTTGGTGTAGAAGCGGTGATCCTGGTGGAGCTAAGTTTGCCAACACTGCAAGTGGAGCAATATGATGAAGCTAAGAACCCAGCTCGGCTCCTACTTAATCTGGACCTCCTTGAAGAGACAAGGGACAAGGCTCGACTTCAGATGGCAGCTTACCAGCAACGGGTGGCCCGATATTATAACTCCAGGGTGAAGTCGAAGACATTCCGCCCGGGCGACCTGGTACTGCGACGGGCAAAAGCCTCCCAACCCCGAGAATGCGGCAAGCTCTCTCCAAACTGGGAAGGCCCCTACAGAGTGGTCGAGGCCCTTCCTCACGGAGCCTACTACCTCGCCGAGCTCAATGGAGTACGATTTCCATGGACCTGGAACGCTGGAAACTTGAGGATGTACTACCAATGATGTAAGACTTCCTTCCATTAATAATAAAATTCTCTTTAGCACAACGGTTGCATTTGCCTTGCAGTAATGCTATCGCAGACCCCATGACTGGCGACCCAAGACCGGAAACCCCGACACTAGAAACTCATGAAGCCCAGTAACTCAAGACTGGAAACTATTCAAGCCCGGCACCTAAAGACCAGAAACTCCCAGCCCGGCACCTCAAGATAGAAAAATCTTCAAGCCTGGCATCTAAAGATCAAAAACTCTTCAAGCCCGGCACCTAAAGATTGGAAACTCCAGAAGCCCGGCACCTCAAGATCGAAAACTCTTCAAGCCCGGCACCTAAAGACCGGAAACTCTAGAAGCCCAGCACCTAAAGACCGGAAACTCTAGAAGCTCGGCACCTAAAAATCGAAAACCCCGGCGCCGGAAACTCATGAAGCCTGGTAACTCAAGATCAGAAACTCCAAAAGCCCAGTACCTAAAGACCGAAAACCCCGGTGCCAGAAACTCATGAAGTCCGGTAACTCAAGACCGGACACTCTTCAAGCCCGACACCCCAAGATGGGAACCTGAGGACCACTGGCGCCCGACGGGTTCCCGGATTCTTCCAGCGGAAGCTTCAATCCAGTATAGGCGACCACTTTAAAGGCTTTCGATTTTTCTCTAAGTCACTGCAATGACTAAGGCATCCCAGGGAGGATCAAATTTGGAGTCAAACAAAACCAAAGTTGCTGACATTATAAAAGGCACAGAGAGCTAAAGCAGAAGGCTGGGATATCGAAATAAGAAGGAACAAAAGGTACTTCATTAAATTCATGAGATTTTTTATAACTGGGGGGATCCCGACAGGCCAGGCGACCCCAAAGACAAAACAAAAATCCTATGCTAAATACAAGGATGACCCCGGAGATCACTGGGTCGCCGGCTCCTTCCCGGGCCAGTGCACCAGTGGACCATCAGCTCCTTGGATCTCCGCCAATGCTTTCGCCTACTCAGACGGCTGCTCGGCGATCACCACCTCAGTCGCTCCAGCCCCCGCATCTTTAGGCCTCTCTTCACCACCGTCGATGACGACTCCCCCCAGATCGAGCTCTTGGTATATCAAAGCCACCTTCTCCTGGCATGCTTCGAACCTCTTTATGAATGAGTCCACGGATACTTCGTGGACCTCATCCTCAAACTCCGGTGATGCCCGGAACCTGGACATGGCTTTGAGGGCCTCCTTCTTGGCGGCCTCCATCAGTGCAAAGGCACCTTGTCCTTATCGTTCGCCGCCGCCAACTCTGCCAAGACCTCGTTGACCCGAGCCTCGAGGGTCTGGGATCCATGCGGGAGATCTCCGCTGTGGTCTCCTCGATGCGGTGCCTCACCCGTGCCTTCTCCTCGAACAGGGATGCCTTGAGGTTCCTGTTGTGCCCCTCAGTCCGGGACAAATCTCGATGAAGGAGTTTGTTGGTCTCCTTCATTCCTGTCCCTTCTTAATCAGGTCCTTCACGTTGGCCACGAGGTTGGCCACGAGGTTGGCCAGTCTCTTCTCCTTCTCAGCCTCCCTCTTTGCCCAGCCAGCACAAAATTCCTGAAGTAGCAGCACGTCAGTCTCGATCTGCATCAAAGAAAGAGGTTAGTCCCTTCGCAATCCGACCGGAACATTCAAAGGCCAGGCACTTACTGAGAAAAGCTGAGAGAGGATTCCTTGGAGTGCCGCCGCATAGTCCCGGCCTCCCTTCATGCAGTGATCCCGGGGCTGGATGGCATACTCCATCATCCGCCCCACCAACTCGACGTCCCAGATGACTGAAGCATTCAGCGGAACCCCCATCGGTGCATTCACGGGTCTGGAGGAAGTAGGCACCGGGACCTCCTCGGCGACTGGCGGCGAAGACCATGGAGGGACCTCGATCATTACTGGAAGTCCCATCGCCCTGGTCAGCCGTGCCGGAGGTGAGGCAGGCCGCTCGCCTGCCCTCCCCTCATTAACATCAACGATCTCCAGGGAAGGGACCCGCTGCTGAGGGGGCCGGGGGGCGGGATCAGCCGCCCTCAGCTCCAAAGTCGAAGTGGGCCGGGCCTGTCGGTCGCTCTCCACTCGCACCCTCTTCAGCGTAGTCTCCTAGGCCCGGTCGAAGCATTCCTCTTCCAGGCAGACTCCATCAGGCTCTCTGCGGAATACTTCATCCCTAAAATAAAAAAAAAAAGAGGGTAAAGGGGTATCAGCCTCAAAAAAAAGAAAGAGAGACAGACATGGAGACATGCTCGGTGAAACCTCACCAAGCTCTCGGATCTGGCTGATCCCGACCTCAAATAAATTCTGCTTTGTTAGCAGAACCTCGATGGAGGGGAAATCATCACTGATCAGTTGGGTGAAGACTTCCCAGTCAGCCAGCTCCACCTGGGAGTTACGGTTCGGGGACCAGTCCGGATCGCTCCAGACCCAGTCGACCTCCTCGATCGAAGCGAAGAAATACTGATTCTTCCATCCCCTGATTTTAGTGGGGAGGTCGAATCGGGGGCACTTGGGCCGGGGAGAAAGGAACCACCACCCGTCATCGGTAGGGTGGCGCTTCAGGATGAAAAGAGCCCTAAACAAAGAGAAATGGACAACAAACCTGTGAAAGTGGCAAAAGACAATAAAGCCGGAGATGACCCTAATGGCGTTGAGAGTCAACTGAGCCGACACGAGATGAAAGTGGCTAAAGAAAGAAAGAAAGAAGGGGTGGAGAGGAAAATGAAGGCCCCTGGCAAGGAACTCTTCGTAGAGGGTGATCCAACCCTGATCGCTTGAGACGGCCCGCTCCCCTGGTCTTGAGCCGGATGAAATCTGGGATCCTGTATGTTTCTCGGATCAGGGAAAGGTCCTCTTTGATCATTATCGAAATAATACTAGAGGGACCGGTCGAAGCCACTACCGCCAAAGGGGCGACAGCAGGGACAGAAGAAGCGGCAGGAACCCTAGGGCTTCCTATGACTATCCCGCCAGGACGCAGGCGCTTCCAGACTTTGAGGAAAACTTCATCCTCCTCATCAGAAGATGGAGTCCTCAACCGGGAGGGGCCTGCCTCGTTCAGGTTGCTAGAGGGTCGAGGGTGTCGGCCATAAGGAGCCATTCAAGCAAGCAAAGATGAAGAAGAGGAAGATGGAAGACCTAGGAGAAGGTTTCGATCCGCCTAAGAAGGAAGGAGAACTTAAGACGCTGCCGGTCAGAAAGAAGAGGAAGGAAAAGGAGGAGGATCGCAGAATACCAACATGCTTGACTTGGCCAAAGAGAACAGCCAGGAAGAAGAAGAAACTCTGAACCACTGGTGAAGCGCGAGAAATTCGAAAGAAGTCAGTTTCCAGAAAGTCCCCTCTCTTTTCAAAAGCTGATAGACAGCGGTCGTGTGGTCCCTTTTTCATCTCCGCCATCGGATGAGCGCCACGTGTGCAGACGGCCGGTGTCGATGCTTCAGTTTGCTAAAAATCACCTCGAATCTGGCACAATGTAATTATGGTTCTTCAAAATCATGGACATGGCGCCCACGCATTCGACACCGAGGCACGGCATGCGAAGCGGCGACGATCATGGCAATAATTATACCAGGATTTTCGTTCTTCCACATCAGCCCCGCATTAACTCCCCTCGTCCCAGTCATGACATTTCAATGAGACTTGGGAGTGGAGGGAAAATGATGTGATGAGATCGCTGACGTGGAGTATACCTCGGGAAGGCAAGTAGGCGTCACCATGTCGGATATTTTTTCAAGCTCCTTCACTAGGTGGCCCCCCAAGGATCGAGTACGCCTTGGCCGGAGTCGAGCCCTCTTCGCTCTTTCGCCAGGTGGCTCCCCAAAGGTCGAGTCCGCCTTGGCTGAAGTGGAGCCCTCTTCGCTCTTCCCCAGGTGGCTCCCTAAGGGTCGAGCCCACCTCGGCCGGAGTCGAGCCCTCTCCGCTCCTTTGCCAGGTGGCTTCCCAAGGGTCAAGCCCATCCTGGCCGGAGTTGAGCCCTCTCCGCTCCTTCACCAGGTGGCTCCCCAAGGATCGAGCCCACCTCGACCGAAATAAAGACCTCCTTTGCCAGGTGGCTCCCCGAGGGTCGAGTCCGCCTCTGCCAGAGTCGAGCCCTCTCCACTCCTTCGCCAGGTGGTTCCCCAAGGGTCGAGTCTGCCTCGACCGAAGTGGAGCCCTCTTCACTTCTTCGCCAGGTGGCTCCCTAAGGGTCGAGCCCACCTCAGCCGGAGTCGAGCCCTTTCCGCTCCTTCGCCAGGTGGCTCCCCAAGGGTTGAGCCCCACTCGGCCGGAGTCGAGCCCTCTCCTTGGAAGCATGGGGATGAACGAAGGCACCGGCACCGAGACTGCCAGCGAGGCCGGCGCGCGTAGTGCGGCATGCCTAGTACGACACCCCAAGGCTAGAAAGGTGCGCCTGCCCTCATTTGAACCAGCTGGAGAAGGGTGCCCCATTTGAGGTGTCAGATCTTGCAGCCGACCACCTGAACCGCCTGGAAAGAGAAGCCCATGTTAGAAGCTTCAGACCCGAAGGCGGCCACCCCGGATCGAGGCCCTGTGGAATTTCTCCAGTGGTGATAGCCCACTGGGGAAACAAGGTTCATGGCTTAACTCCCCTCTATAAGAGGTAATAACCTCGGGAGCGCTTCCAACGGGCTCCATTGACCCCTGAGCCCCCTGGAGGGCGAGGATCGAGGCACTAGGAGGACTGGTGATCTAAAAGGGCACTGAGCAAGGAAATGGGAGAGAGAGCAACTCCACGAGGGAGTACGAGCACAAGTCCGAAAAAAGGGAGAACGAGCGAAGGGAAGCCATGAGGACTCCCAAAAAGACTCCTGAAGAGAGTCTCAATGGACATAACGGCCAGAACTCGAGCATCCCCCTCCTGAACCTCTTCTATTCAATTCTCTATTAAAGACCCACCTCCGAGCGCAGTGACTGAAGTGGAATCCACCTTGGGAGATCTGTTCATCTTTACCGTCCGCTGACTCGATCGTCGAAGTGCCCTCGCCGGGATCCCCGGCCCGGGTCTCTAATTCTGTTTTGCAGGACAGAGAACCACGGGATTCCGGAGTAAAGGGGCTGACGTCCAGCGCCACATCATAGCTACAGGCCACAATGGTAAGGTCGGCAACAATGTTATATCTAAGGAATGATACATTATTGAATCATTCAATCCTAGCATCATCAAGGTCATTCTCAAATTTCTAGAGTATCCCATAATTTCTTTGTACTTTTAGCTGACAAGTAAATATCATAAAGTGAGTCAGAAATGATACTAAAAATTCTATCTTTATACAGATAATCCTCTTTTGGGATAGTAAAGATAGTTGAATCAGAAGTACTAGTAGACTCGTCAATTACTAACCAAAAATCTAAAGTAGTTAACTAAAACTTTATATAGCTTTGCCACATTCTAAAATAGAATCTACCAAACTTTTCTGATTTTAGGCTAATGGTATCATCCTTAAGAATTACCATTAGGTCCAAGTCAGGTTCAGAAAAGAAGATCTAGAAAATAAAAATAACTTTATTAAAAATTTATTTAAATAATTTAAATATTTTTTTCATTTTTTGTTTTTTTATCGTAATGTTTCTAAAATGTCACCTAATATATTTTTTAAAAAAATTAAAGTTTTATTAAAATAATCACCGAAGTGATTAGACCTGTGATTTATTAAAATTTTTATTTAATTTATTTATCTCTAAACCTTAAAAGCTTTGATTAATTTATTTATATTATCTTTTAAAAATTAATTTTGCATGTTGCAGTATAGGTTTTGTGGGGATCTTTGATTAATTTTGTACAAACATAAAATTATAAAAAGGATTCTATGGTTAATCAATTAAAAATATAATTTATATATAAATATAAATATGTAAAGTATATAAATTATAATTATGTATAAATAATTATATTAATATAGAAGTATATGCATGCATTACACAAATATTTACCGAATCTCCTTTAGTTTATCAATTATATTATATGGAAAATATATATGTATTTATAAAATCTAAAAATATTTGAAAGATAATTGTTGTGAGGTGTGTGAAACAAAATACTTGATGTATCAAATAATTTATAAATTAATATAAAATAAAATTTGGAGCCTAACCTGGAAGGTAGATGAAATCACTGTCCTAAAGAAGATTTGGTCCCCTTCTCATATGAAGAACGACTAGACCATTCGCTTTCCTCTAAGATATAACTCGGAAGCCAATACTTCAATATTTGCTAGTGGTATAATCTCGAATAAATGCTGATTAAGCCGATCTTCAGTCCAAATTATCAAAAGTAAAATAAAAATTATGGGAGAGAAAGAAAGAATTTTGGAGAATTTTGAAAGAGAGAGAAACATGTGAAAAGAACTTGGGATTCTTGGATGGATCAAAATCAGTAGAAAGGGGAGCCTATTTATAGGCTTAAAACCTAAAAATAATCCTAAATGAGTCATCAAAGAGCCATTAAGGCATTAAAACAAAAATTAAATAAAAAAAGAAATGTAATAGCCATTTGAGGTGTTAGAAAAAAAAAAAAAGGAAATAAAATAAACCAAATGTGTAATGCCACGTTGGAGGAGTTTTGAAACTCTCCATTCAAAAAATGACAACATGACCTACGTCCCTTGGGCAGATATATATGACCTATCCTTTTCACAGCTGTCGATTAGAGAAAGTCTTTGTACACCACCTTTGGTGGAGAAAAAGTACACCATACAACATGTTGGGCCATGTAAATTCCGCTTTTCAACGCGCATTCAATGCTACAATTTTACCGTTTCTTAAAAAATCTTGAATGATAGAAAATACCCCTCCTATATAACAAAATTATGATACCTATTGGCTTGGGTTATGATATCCCTTGACTTGGATTATAATACCCATGTATTATAAGGCCGAAAGGATTTTCGTCATTAAAAAAAGTTCAAAATCTTTTAATGATGAAAATATCCTTATCTTATAATATCCTGTAAATAGGATTATGATATCTTGTTCACAAATAAGTGTCATATAGAGAGGATATTTTTATCATTCAAACATGCATTTAATACATGTAGTTTACTTTTTATTGAACATTTTGAATGACAAAAATACATTTCTTTTATGATACCCGTTTGTGAACAGGATGTCATAATTATGTTTATAGGATATTATAAGACCGAGAATATTTTTATCATTAAAAAAATTCAAAAAACTTTCAATGATAAAATTATCATTGACTTTATGACATCCTGTAAATAGGGTTATGACATTCTATTCACAAACGAATATTATAAGGAAAGGACATTTTCATCATTCAAAAATATATTTAATGCATGCAGTTTACGTTTTCTTGAAAATTTTGAAGGGCAAAAATGTTATTTCTTTATGACACCCATTTATGAACAGGATATCATAAGATTGAGGATATTTTGGTTATTAAAAATTTTTAAAACTTTTGTAAATAATAAATATTTTCCTCGACTTTATAATATATAGATGTCATAATCCAAGTTAAGGGGTGTCATAATCCATGCCAACAGGTATCATAATTTTGTTATAATGAAGGAAAATTTTCGTCATTCAAAATTTTTAATGAAAATATAAAATTATAAGTATTAAATGCGCGTTGAAAAGTGAAATTTATGTGACATTTACGTGGCCTAATGATATTTGGTGGTATATTTTATCTACACCATTGGTGGTGGACAAAAAATTACTGCTGCCGTTTATCTTGATAACTTAAATGGACCTAGAATACCTGTCGTAGTTTTAAAAATGCATCATATCAGCTAATGGGTTTAATGTTGAGGGATGAAATGAGGCATATTTGTTTTGAACTTTTGGGGAAAGATTGCCGCAACTTCTATTGGTCATTAAAGAAGCTAAATTCATTGACACAGATTTCTGCCCTTCATAATTGAAGGGTTACGGTGAGTCGGTGAACTTGGAAGTTGGAGGGTTGGGTGGTGGAATAATTGCTCTTAACCATGGTTTCAAGCCTCAGTTCTACACTTAGGCTGTGACCTGGTTTTTCATTTGTTCCATAACTAAAATCCATTGGAATTATATAGCAACTAAGTTATGGGGTCAGACTTTGCCTGAAGGTGTCAAGAGACAGCAGTATCAAGCTCACCGTACGGTCTTGCTTTGGTCGTGGAACGACCATTCTTTGGGATTTTGACTTTTTATAAGCATACTTTAAGCTGAAATTATTACATTCATGACCACCTAAATGAAGGTTATGCATAGCACTGCATGCACGCATCTCAGAATTGATCGTGATTTAGGTTTTTTATATTGATTATGGATGACTTCGGCTGACGTTCGTGTATTTATGATTGATCATTTTTACTTTTAATTTGTCAAACTGATTTTTATTTTGAGTCATGATCATTTAGACTACCCAGCTTCAGCTTCATTTAATTAATTTAATTCTCAGTTCTTGTCAATGATTCGAACTATATGATTTCTTTCTTCTTCTTCTTCTTTTTCATTATTCTATTTGGTTTGTCACTATAATTTCATAATTGCAGCTAATCTTTTGCATTTGAACTTCCAATTATTCAGCATTAGTTCGTTTGTCATCCGTCATTTTTTCTTGGTCAAAGTTTCATTTTACAATGATTTATTCGTCCTATGTACATGAAGAGCTCTGATTCAAAATGCATTTCTAGCTCAAACCAGAGAAGATATTTTACTAGCTAGCTAACTTAGAGCTCATGTACCATTTACTAGCTTTCCATCTATACTGGTCATCAGTTGAAACTAGGGTTGCTAGAAAACCCAAGCAACTCAGATAATGCAGATACTAGATAGCTTACACAGGCCGTTACCCGGTTAACAAACTTATACCAACATCACTTGAAATTGCGTAATGCTATTGACATTACATGATCTTATTTTCATAATATTTTGACAAATTAAAATTATTTTGTTATTTGCTACTGCTTACCTGGTGAAAAAAAAAAAATTCAAAACATATTATAGATTCCTAAATGCACGTTGAACTAAAAAAAAAATTCAAAACATATTATAGATTCCTAAATGCACGTTGAACTTATAACCATAACACAACAGATTTTGGAAGTAGCATGATAGTTGTTTTAGAGACTAAAGCTTTGGACTAGAATTTTGATATTGAAGAAGATGACATGGATGATACACTATATTTTTTATCATTTTTATTTATATTTTGAATGGAATAAAAGATTTAATATTATTATTATTATTCTAGTTATAAAACTTTTATTGTATTTTGCATTCCTACTTTTGCATCTTTTTTAAAATTTTTAGCTATAATTCATTAATTTACTTTCCCTATTTCTGCTTTTTATATTTTATTTTTTGATATTTGATATTATTTGATGATTTTAATATATTAGCTAGCTATATTATCAATATATATATATATATATATTATAGCTAATTGGGTACAAATCACTGGCCTTTTAAACATTGATTAATATTTTCTATTATTTTAATAATTTATTTATTTATTTTTTGTGAGTTAATGAATTATTTTTTTATTACATAAAGCTCCATTGCCTATAATTTTTTTTTTTCCCAAATCATTAAAAGATCTTCCTGCCCTTCTCTTCATTCTTCATATCCTTCAAGCGGCATCCTCTTATTAATTTCCAACACTTTGTATTTTTGAAATCTAGGAATGCAATTTATATTTTGATTGTTATGTTATTTGGACGCTATAATTAATGGTCCAGATTTGATTATTTCTTGATTTTTTTTTTAAATCTAGGAATGCAATTTATATTTTGATTGCCATGTTATTTGGCTGCTACAATTAATGGTCCGGTTTTAGTTAGTTCTTAGTTTTTATACGATGATTATAATGTAATGCTAGGATTTGTTTCGCTCCAACATCTCATATTCAAACCTCCGCATCCAATTTGTAAATCCCTAGCAAGTATCACCCTATGCTTAGAGGGTTCGCATGCCTCTCCGCCATAACTTCATCTTGGAAAACAAAAAGGCAGAAGTAGAAGTATTAGACAACCTCCAAGCCAAAAGCCTGGTAATCTTTATAGTTTGTATGGTGAGAGATGGAGAGGACTCAGTCATGAAAAAAGAATGGAGTGTTTGGTTAGGAGAGTTGGAACATGGGATAGGAATGAAAATAGGAATGGATAATTTTCATTCCAACCATTTTGTTAGGAGAATATCATGTCAATTATAATTTTGAGATAGAATGAAAATAATTTAATCTCTCTAAAACCAAATCACAATTTTTTTCTAAAAATGCAAATCTCTATTTTAATTCTGATTCCGATCATAAACCAAATATTTCGAGAGATGTAGCCATTTTAATTTTTATAATTCCAATTGCAAACCTAACGCCTCCTAAATAGCATAACAAAGTTGCAGCTCCAGTGTTGGCACCAATAATGTGAAATTAGAGAGGCGGGCATGTTTGTACTTGTGAAAAATATTTATTAGATAAAGTATAACTAGTATGAAGTTTTTTTAATATTGGAGATGAGTGATCCATGCACCATTGCATATGTTATATTTTAATTGGGTAGAACTTTTGAATGGTGCAAGTTTAAGAAAAATTATTACTTTGGATTAGATTCGTGGTGAACTATGGATAATTTAATATTTTTGTCTTCATTCTCTTTGTTTCATGTGCCGTGACAACTCATGCTATCATGTATTTAACACATTTTCTCTCCTTGGCTACAAATCCTATCATGTATTTAATGCTTTTCGCCCTTTTTCTAACAAATAAAATATCCGTGATATACTGTGAACCAAGTTTGTTGTGACAACTCAACCACCCCTCCTCGATGAATCGACCAAATAAATAACTAAGTTAGAGACAAGCTACGGTCGAATAACATTGGCTGAGTAACTTTAATTGAGTAACCTTGATTGAGTAACTATGGACGAGTACATGTGGCCAAGTAACTTTGGCGAAGCAATCATGGATGAGCACTTATGACCTAGTAATTTTGACCTAGTAACTATAGCCAAACAACCATGGCCAAGTAACTTTGATCGAGCAATTATGAACAAGTAATCTTGGTCAAGTAAGCATGACACTTGAGCCTAAGTGACTTCGAGCAATAACAAGCCCATCAGCCTGATATCCCCTTATGCTTTGAGTCCATGGCATTCGAGCAAGTGACGGAGGCTGACTAATCCAACTATCCCAGTGAAAATCTTGGTAGATAAGGTCTCAATAAAAGCTGCCATTCTAACAGAAAGATACCAATAGAAAAGATTTCATGAGATAAGATCCTAACATCTCAATGAATTTCATTATACAAGTCTGAGGAGGCCACTTCCTAAATGGCATTCAGTTACTCTATATGATCATATAAATTGGTAAAAAGGAACCCCCAATAGGTACACTAGTTACCACTTACTATATGCACATTCTAGCATTGTCTCACCATCTCTTCCTGATTGTTGTCCAAATTTTTTACTAACTTGAGCATCGAAGGGTCCCCCGCTATAACTATCGATCAAGGGGAACTGTTCTTGTAGGTGGATACGAGAGATGCCGGGAAGCAGCATCTTATCCTGCCGAAGAAGGTGGTAAGACCACCCAATGCGAATGAAGCTCCAGGGGTAGGTAATTTGGCAGCAACAAATTAGCATGCAAGGAAGGAAAAAAATATTCAGAAGCTAAGAAGATCATGGCAAGGACCAGAGATCGATGCTCCTCAACCAACGGATTAGCGACCACTATTCACGAGCTTGGGGGTAGATCAGGATCCAAGGAACGAACGCGACCAGGATCCGAGGCACGAATGCCACCAGGATCTAAGGCACTAGCGCCACCAAGCCCACCGAAGCTTGCAAGGGATCACTGAAGTCCAGGGGGCCCATCGACGCACCAATGTTCGTAGGCCCACTAGCACATCTAAGACCTAGGGGCCCATCGATGCACTCGAGCCTGTGGGGCCCACCAGTGCATAGATGTCCATAGGGCCCACCAGCGTATCTAAACCAGTGGGATCCATTAGCCCATCGACATCTATGAGGCCCACTCACACATCTAAGCCACCTGGGCCCACTGAATATTGATATCCACTGAGCCCACTTGTGTATCGATATCCATAGGGCCCATCAGCGCACCGAAGTCTGCTTGGCCCACCAGCACATTTGAACCCATGGGGCCCATCGATGCATCGACATTTGTAGGGCCCTACTGTGTATCAAATCCTATAGGGCCCACCAGCACAACATGCTCTCCGAGCCCATTTGGTCGATTGACACCTAGCTAAAAAAGATGGCCGGTTCACATCCTCCATCTTGGATCTCATATCCATCCAATTGATTAATACTCAATCGAAAAAGATGGCTGACTTATAACCAACATCTTGGATCTTGCTCATATCCGGTTGATTAACATTCGGTCGAAAAAAATGACTAGCTTACAATCTTCATCTTGGATCTCACTCCCATTTGGCCAACTCACAACCGACCGAAGAAGATGGCTACATTCTCACCTCCATTTTACTCGGGTCTCACTCCCATCTGGCCGACTTACAACTGGTTGAAGAAGATGGCTGTATTCTCATACATCTATTTTACTCGAGTCTCACTTCCATCTAGCCAACTTACAACAGGTCGAAGAAGATGGCTGTATTCTCATACCTCCATCTTACTCGAGTCTTATTCCTATCCAACCAACTTGCAACTGTTTGAAAAAGATGGCTGGCTCACAATCTTCATCTTAAGTCTCACTCATATCCGGTCGACTCACAACCAATCGAAGAAGATGGCTACATTCTCAAACTCCATCTTAGGTCTTATTCTCATCCGGTCAATTAACACCCAGCCTAAGAAGATGGTTAGCTCATAACCTCCACCTTAGATCTTACTGTCATCCAGTCAATTGATACCTAGTCGAAGAAGATGGCTGGCTCACAACCTCTATCTTGGATCTCACTCCCACCTGATTAAAGAAGATGGCTAGCTCATAACCTCCATCTTGGATCTCACTCCCACTCGACCAACTCACAACCAGTCCAAGAAGATAACTGCATTCTCACACTTCCATCTTACTCGGGTCTCACTCCCATCCAGCCGACTTGCAACTAGTCGAAGAAGATGGTTGCATTCTCACACCTCCATCTTACTCGGATCTCACTCCCATTCGGCAGACTCATAATCAGCTGAAGAGAGTTGCATTCTCACGCTTCCATCTTATTTGGGTCTCGTTCCTATTTTTATTCGGGTCTCATTTTCACTCTTATTCTGGTTTCACTTACATTCTTATTCGGATTCCGCTCCCACTCTTATTCGAACCTTACTCCATTCTTATTTGGATCTCACTCCCATTCTTATTCTAATATCACTCCCATCCTTATTGGATTTCTCTTTCGATACTTAGCAACTGTTCGATAAGCAACAATCGACATCCCACAATCAACTTTCAAGCAATAACCAACTTTTTATAGTCAGATTTCACTCAACAACCAACTTCTCATTGTTAAGTCGAGGCCAAAAAAGTGATGCTACACCTTACACCAAAAAATAATAAAAGTCAAAGCATTTAATCAGCAGCATTTTGAGCTTGGGAGTGAGGTAGCATTGTTATGACAGCTTAACCATCCGATCTTGATGAACTAACTAGATCAATAAGTAAGCTGGAGGCAAGCTATGGCCAAGTAACCTTGGCCAAGTAATCATGGATGAGCACCTGTAGTCGAATAACTTTAGCCGAGCAACCATGGATGAGCACCTGTGGCCGAGTAACTTTGGCCAAACAACTATGACCCAGCAACCATGGCCTAGTAACTTTGGCTAAGTAAATATGACCGAACAATTATGATCGAATAACTTTGGCTGAGCAACTATGAACGAGTAACTTTGGTATAGTACGTATGACACGTGAGCCCAAGTGACTTCGAGCAATACCGAGCCCATCAGCATGACATCTCTTGACGCTTGGAATCCATGGCATTCAAGCAAGTGATGGAGGCTGACTAACCAAAGCTATCCCAGCAAAGATTGTGATATACAAGGTCTCAACAAAAGCTACCATCTTAGGAAAGATGCTAATAAAAGATTACGGGAGACAAGATCCCAACATCCCAGCGGATTTTATTGTACATCTTAGAGGAGGCAACCTCCTAAATGGCATTCAATTGCTCAACATAACCTTATAAATTAGTAAGAGGGAACTCCTAATAGGTATGCTGGTTATCACCTACTACATGCTCATTTTGGCATTCTCTTGTCATCTCTTTCTCAGCTCTGGCTATTGCTCAAATTCCTTTACTAATATGAGCATCAGAAGGTCTTTACCGGTAACCACTGATCAGGAAAAATTGTTCTTGTAGGTATCCATCTGATAGATGCTGAGAAGCGGCATCTCATTCCGCTGAAGAAGGTAGTGGGACTGCCCGGTGCCGATAAAGCTCCATGGGTTAGTGATTTGGCAACAAGAAGGTCGAACCAATATTTTTTCTAATTTTGATTTCCCGACATGCCCACGGGCGCTCCGGATGCTTGGAATTCCCAAAGCAACCCTCTAGACAGCAAACTATGGCTGCATAACTGTAGCTCCTCTAGAGCATCAGTCAGCTAAGTAGTAAATAAGCTGACAACAACTACATTCAAGTATTTCCTGTATTTATCATTTATAGAACATTCCTAAAGTTCATATGGCCCCTAGTTTGCCAGCTACCCCTTTCTACATTATCACTAGGAATTTAGAGAAGCCCATCCATGGTACCTCCATTCCTCTGCTGTCTACTTGTACAAGACCGGAAAAAAATCCTGGAAAAAAAATCAAAGGTTTATTAACTGATCAGTGGTATGCTACGATTACAAATTTACAAGCACACAATGCATTGGTTCCTCCTGCAGTTTAGAAGTCCCAGCTGAAGAGATTATAAGCGGAGATGACTAAATGGAGGGCGACGGCTTCCAGAGCAACTGAACATGAGATATTGGAGGAAATTGAATCCACAGCAGGAGATGGATTCAATTTCCTCCAATTCTCATATTCGGAACTCCAAACCTGCATTCTCCATTCTCCGTCCATGGATGAAATTCAAACCAACATAGAATCAGCAAGCAGCTTGGTTTCAGGGAAATCATTAACTTGAAATGGTGAGACATGGAGAAAAATAATTCAATGTATGGTTGGACTGAGGCCCTCTATTTCTCATGGTGTGCATCCAAAAATAATCTTTGGATATATGGTCGAGCAATTAAATGTGAGATTTTGAAGAAAACCAAACAAATTGTCACTAGAATGGATTCAATCACCTCCAATTCTCTCACTAAAAACTCACTAAAAACTTAAAAACCTGACATTACTCAAACGCAATATTTGCAGCATTCAAGGGGTTACTCTGGAGACATGGAGATGTCGGAGAAATCTAACCCGTCACCAAAAAGTTGTTTTCAGGGCAGCTAGCATATTTGAAGGACCTACAGGCTGCTTATTTATAAGAACTTCTTTAAGTTCCAAGTTCCAGCTGAGAAGGGTAGCAACAAGATTAGTGTGATATTCTTATTCCCATGGGAAATGCATGCATTCCGGGTTTTCTCTTTGGAATCCAGTCCTTCAGAGTCCGCAGATGAAATAATGAGATCCTTTGTCTTGGAAGGAAAATAAAAGCACGAAGGACTAGAAGTCTAGAACTCGACCTTGGGGCCGAAAGCCTGTTATGTAATTGATTCACGGTTGATTATCTTCTTCCCAATAAAGTTCGTATGGAGAGACGGAAAAGGATCAGCCTTGGAAAAAGCATACATGGCACAAAAAGGTTGGCACCAAGGGAGTGGAATTAGAGAGGCGGGCACCGTTTTTACTTAAGAAAAGTATTTATTAGATGAAGCATCACTGGCATAAAGTTTTTCTTAGATTAGAGATGACAGGATACACGCACCACCATGGCACATGTTATATTTTATATTTCCCGACGTGCCCATGGCAGCTCCAGATGCCAGGAATTCCCAAAGCAACCCCTCCAGAGAGCAAACCACGGGTGGATATTGTAGCTACTCTGAAGCATCAGTCAGTTCGGTAGTAAATAAGCTGATATCAAGCATTTCCTGCAATGATCATTTTATAGATCATTCCGGCATTCCCAAAGCTCATATGACCCGTAGTTTTCTAGCTACCCATTTCTACACGGTCACCAAGAATTTATAGAAGCTCATCCAAGGTACATCCGTTCCTCAGCTGTATATTAATACAAGGCTGGAATAAAAATCTAGAAAAATAAAAATCCAGAAGAAAAAAAAAAAATCGGAGTTTTAGTAACTTCCAGTGGTATGGTGTGATTACAAATTTACAAGCATGCAAAGCATTGGTTGGTTCCCTGTGCCGCAGATTAGAAGTTCCAGCTGAAGAGATTATAGGCAGAGATGAGTGAGCTGAGGGCAAGGGCAATGAATGCAAGGAACGCCATGGCAACCGAAGCATTGATCATGTGCGTGAAGTCATCACCACCAAATCTTGACACCCAAACATCATTATGAGAGGCTGCTGCAGATGATGCTGAGATCAGAAGGTAAGCCAGTATCTGCAACACAAAACATTCATGAAAGAAACCCAAAATGGAGCTTGGAATGCTGAACAATAATGGTGGATTTCTCTTCTTGTCTGTCAACTAGTCCTCTATAATTCATGAAAGCCTCTTCTATGCTACTAAAAGTTACATGGCCAGAAATTTGGGACTAAATTAATTATATTGGATAAACATGACACTCATGCCTGATGTGAATTATATATCAAAACTTTGATGGATCATAACTTGGTCCATCAAGCCAATGAATTGTTGCAAATGCCACAGGGCAGTAGCCCTGTGTAGCACCCCTTCCAACAATTTGAGGAGGTATCACGTATAAAATTCACGGGAGTTTCACAAGAATTTGACAAAGCTTTTGCAAATTAGGACCATATTTCATTTCACGCAGACATGGTTTAACATTGTTCATGATAAGTCAACATGCTATGACCATAGGTCATATAGGTGGCACGGTTTATTACAATTCAAAAAGATTGTAGTTGCTACTGGCAAAATTTAGCTAATTACTAGCACTTATTGTGTAAATCCATTGAATTCTGTAGTCAATTTATATTGCCAGGTGAAAAGATAGGAAGGAAAACTAAAAATTAAAAAAAATATAGCGCATGTTTGGATATTTCTATACTATTGGATTGAAAATCTATTGTCCAATTAAGCATGTCATTATATCAACCGAACACCACTTAACCCAAATTTTATGGGAAGAATAGGATTTTTTTTTCTCTTTCTGCAGCCCAAAGGCTCTCATGTGGGCTGAATTTGGATAGACTCTTAGAAAATGCAATCTAGAAAGGTCAACTGGTACGACAACTACACGATTTTCAGCCAAATTCTATAGCAATATCCACGAGACCCTCAATTGAAGAAATTTTATGTTGCTGTCTCGGTTCAAAATCTGTCCTCATCCAATTTTGGCTTGATTTCCTCCTATGTGCGAGCAGGAAACCATTATAGTGGAGCAACAAGTAGCTCACCCAGTCTAAACACGTGTACAACTAGCTCTCCTCATAGATTAAATTAAAAAAAAATTTCAACTAAATTTTCTGGTAAGATTTTACTATAAATGAGATTTCTGAATTTCGTTTTCCGGTGAGGATGAATGCGATTTTTTTGTGAAAGATGGAAAGCTGGTTTTTTGTTTTAATGTGGAAAATGTAACTGCCATATCTGACCCTGGTCTGGGAGACTTGTTAATAAGCTAGCATTACGGCGGGCGAAAGACTTTAGTCCAAATTAAACCAACACCGATTAAAACTTGCTTTAATTGAAAATCTACAGTCTAAGCACATGAAATTAGCTTCTTTTCTTTCTGACGGAAAAAAAAAAAAAACTTGCCTGATCCACAGAGAATTCAAAAACGTACTCCTTTGGACGGCGCACGATATATTTTTTTGAGATCAACTGGTGGACCGCCTTGATCACTTGAAACCCCGAGTACACGAACGCAATTATGTTCACTGCCAGGCAATACCTGCACCAAAAGCAAGCACCGTACATAAAATCAATAGACAATAAACCATAAAATTAAAAAAAAATCACATAAAGCCACCGCCCATCAGACGGTGGCCAACGAACGACAGCAAAAAACCAAACCGCCCAATGATCATGGTCAAACGCAGGCGCAGCTCTTCCAATCCACAGGTCTAGTGGGACCATTATTGCAATTAAGAACAAAAAGCAGTCAAAAATAAAAATAAAATATAGATCATTTTATTGCCGTCGGATCAGGAGACGTAGTTTGTAGCGTTGGGAGATTCGGATCGTACCGGTAGTCCTCGTAGCGGTCGAAGAAGTCGCCCGCCCAACCCTCCGTCTTATCGGCGGCCATGACCGAGAACGAGACGAGGCACAGCACCATCGCTGAAACCCTAAGCCCCAGCGTCGCCCTCCTCACTGCCGCCTGCCGCACGGTCGGCGGCACAGCCCGGAACCCCCTCTCCGCATCCCTAGTAGCATTCGAGCCATACCCCCCATCCCCAGCCCCGCCCCCAGCTCCGCCACCGGCTACCATCTTCGCCACAACTGCCCGATCGTCCCGGATGAGCTGGTTCGCAATCGCCAGCGCCGCCACGGTCACCACCGGCGCCGGGGACAGCGACATCTCCGGGGTGTTCTGTGGTGCCGGTGGGAGCGGGTTCCGGAGTGGGGAATCCATGGCTTCTTCTTCCGTTCCGTCGAAGAGTCTCTTTTCCGGCGGCGCCGGCAGCGGTAGCGGGTTCTCCGCGCGCCGGAGCGGCGATGGCAGAGGAGAGCCTATCGGTTCTTCTTCTCCTGTCTCCTGAGACGATGGCCGGATCGGGATCTCCACGGAACCCCGGAGTGGTGATCGGAGCGGGGAACCCATCTCTCCTCCTTCGAATGGTGGATTTGGGCAATAAATTTGGCTTTTTTTTTCTTTTTTTTGGCCTCTTCTTTCCTTTTCGATTCTCGGCTGGGTTTTATTAAGTGGAGGGTTTAGGGGCCACTAGTAAGGATGTGGTGGTGGTAATTAGTTACAGAGGAAAGAATTGGTGAAGGCTATGAGGAGAGATCACAGAGCGCTTGTGCCGCCACGGAGTTACGGTGCTCTCGAACCTATTAATCTTTGTCCACTGTCATGGGTATTTAGCATTGAATTTGGGATTACTTTGCCAGCAATTGGAAAGATAGCCAAGGGCCTTTGGGAACGGTTGTGATGCTCTCTGGATAAAGATGCACGGAATTGAATTAGTGGCTGGTTGGCGGAGGGTGGTTCTCAGTGCTGGAAAGGCAAAAGCCGGACACAATGGATTCCTTTCGCCATTTGGCAAGCATAGGCGCATTAGCTTTGTGGAAGCGCGAAGACTCTTCTATGGGAAGGGTGGCGATAAAGCAAGCAAAATCTGTGAAAAACTGGGTTGAAAGAAAACAAAGATGCCCTTCTGATCTCGTTTCTTGCCGACTTGGGAGCAGCATTAGGAAAGCATAGGTAAGAAAAGCAAAAGCATCTCAAATATCACAATATATTAATTTAAAAGTTTTCCGAGTACTTTTAGAACCTCTGTCGTAGAAGAGACAAGGTTGCTCAAGTTACTATTAAAATAATAGCTCGATTGGTAGAGATTTTATCTTATTATATCGTAGATCTTTTTTATTCTTGTTGATCTCTTTTTGTTTCAGTTCTACTAGCCGGCATCTTAGTGGTGTCAAGTTGACCTATTCATCTTTAGATATCAGAAATAAGAATCTTTCTTTTTGTCATCATTCTAATGATCGGTATCTTAAAGGTATCAGGTTAATCTACTCATCCTTAGATGGAAAAAAAATTATACAAATTTGAACGTCTTAAATCGAACATTACCTGATGAAACAGAAATCTGTGAAAGTAGCTACATCAGAATTTATTCCCCATTCTTTCTTTGAATCAAAAAAAAGGACAAGTATCACGGTGTCTTGAAGTTCTAGCATTATTTGTCTATATTTTATGATTCCCTGAATAGAACGTCGAGCTCTTCATCGTGTCTGTCCTCGTTAATAAGTTTTACTAACAGTCGACCAGCACAAAGAGGAGGAAGAACACTTTTTTCCCCTCAAAAATTTTTACTTTCTGCTTGTCTTCGTATAAATTAAACCATGAAAGAGCTCCAGACTGGTTGTCTATTTGGCAATAGCACTACTGAACGATTGCATCTGCTGCCGTGTCACCAAATTTTACCGTTGTCATCTACGAACTGCCTGAGTAGTAAGTTTTCATGGAATGGTTATGGCCTATAAATCACCTCACTTCCTGAAGGGATCCATCCTGCCAAACTAGATTCAACTGGAGCTCCTGTGAAGCAATCGTCCAGCAATTTCTCGGACAAGTATGGATGTCCAGTCCCTGCTATACTTACAGATCCATCAGTTTCTAGTAATTAGAAGGCGCTTTACTGCCAGAGTGTCTTTCCTTTCACCTTTTTGATAGACAAATCTTGTCTAGAATATCTCATATCTCCTGAAAATTGACGTGTTACAAATTACTTGTTAAATGATCATGACATTAAGCATATGGAAGAGTGCTCTCCAACTAAATGATTAATTCACCCCCATGCAATCAATTCTTTGTTGTAGTTCATAAGCTTAAACAACACTATGCCAGATAGAATGCTCTAATATCTACTGTACAACACCTTTAAATTGCATTCTATTATTCACACAACTTAATTGTGGTCTCTTGATGTCATGATAATTCTGGAACATCAGAAATTCACTCAAATCAGCAATTTTTAGTAGATTAGGATGGTAAAAGGTAAACACCTGAATTGAATCATCTGAATCACTGATGACATTAGAGATGAAAAGATGTCCTCTTGTCTCGAGTAATTAGGTTGCATTTGATGAATTGCCAGGAAATTCTGAATGATAATCTGGATTATCTGCAAGATAGATTATCATTGGATAGATTGCCAGTAATGCTGATTACTATGTTTGGTATACACAGATAATCTATCAGTAAGATTGATTATTGTATTTGATATGACAAATAGATTACCAGTGATCTAAGCTTAAATTTCTAAAATATCCCTAAATCAAATTTATTAAAATATAATATAATATAATATAATAATGTAATATAATATTGCTTTAATATAATATATTATAAAAAATATATTAGATTATATCATATTTAAAATAATATAATATATTTATATAACATAGTATATTTATTTAAAATATGTAATATATTTATATATAATATAATATATATTTAAATTATGTATTTATGTAGAATATAAATATATTATTTTAAATTTAATAATATAATATATATAAATTTAATATATTACTTAGTATATTTAAAAGATTTTGTATAATTCTTTTTACATTTATTTAGTATAAAAAATAATTTTCATATTTTCAATTTTAATATAAAAATATTAAATATTTTATATTTAATAATATAAAATATTTAAAAATTATATTTTTAATAAATAGCTAAAATATAAAAAATATATTTTTATAAATAAAATATAGATTTAAGAAGATGTCCTAATTAGAACTTAAAAGACATAGATAAGAGGGAGAAAGGACAATTTTGTAAAAATAAAAATACCAGATTACCACATCTTCGGTAATCTCGATAGCCATCCCTCCCTGAGGTAATCTGGATTACCATATGAGAGGTAATCCAGATTACTTCTACAACATAGATTACCGATTTAAGAAAATACCAAACAAGATTATCTGGTGGGCTCCGATTTAAAATTACCGGTAATCTGGATAGATTACCGTCTACCAAACGCAACGTTAGTGTTACAGTTCGGTCACATGTGGAAGTTAATTAGATTTGGAATCAAATCAAACCCAGCTAACAAGACAGCCATAGGATCAAACTAGATAGCTTTGCTAGATCAGCGGGGTAAGAAACCAAAGCAGCTGTAGAGTTTGGGCTCATAAAAAGCAATAAAAGCAATTGTACAAATTGAGTTTCCGATCTTACAATGACAATAAATAATTATTTGCAACTTGGTGGGTTTGTACATTTATATACAGCAGATGCCGGTTGCTTGTAATCAGGTATGCTATCGGGATCAATGGGCCTGACCTCACCAGGACCAAAGAACAGATCGCTATGCCTGCATCAAAAGGAAAAGGCATTTTAGTTGCAAATGTCTCCAAGAAATCAGGAGTGGAGGCATGTCTTTTGATTCATACAAAGTAATGCAAATGGAAGGTTTAAGCAAAAATTGTCTGAGACACATATCAAAGTCATGTAATGCTACCCAGATGCACACCAGGCTCAGGTATAACAAATCTTGGACAGCACAGGTTTGGGCTAGATGATTTGGCATAAGCATAGGCTGATTGAAACCCAATCATCAATAGACAGTTTTTAACTCTCAAGGTCCCATTGTCTGGAATAAACATGTCTAGAGGAGCAACTATCCTCCACATAACCTCTAGTGGATGGTAATTATTGAACAAATCACTATCAAGGGTAGAAAGAAAAGGTCCTGACAAGCAGAAAGAAGTTTGATCGATTAATCAGAATAGTTGAAATATTTAAGACTACCACTACGGTGGTAGCGCAATTGGTTAAGGCACGGCTCAGCTCTTGTGTATAATCCACTGGTCACAAGTTCGAGGAATGATTCCGCGGGTAACACAATTAAATTTCAGATTAATTCTGGGAGGCACGTGATTGGGAGGCTGAACGGCCGAAACTCCTACGCGAAAAAATTAGCGACCCGAATCAAACAAAGGCCTAACGGGTTGGGACCCGAGCGGGGAGCTATAACGAGGAGGTTCGCCCCCCTCCCCTCACCCTTTTTTCTATCAAAAAAAAATATATATATTTAAGACTAAAATATAGAGTGGCAGAAAAGAGGATAGAAATTGATATTTATCAGGTAAAGATTACAGAGAGCGAAAATAAATGATTATTACCTGCGAAGGTCGAGTCCTACTAAGCCAGCTTGCAGAACTGTTAAATTATCTGAATCTGGTGAAACGATAATTACAGTATCTCCAGAATATTGGGTCTCTAATATAGACATAAGTTGTGTCACCCGAACAAATACATCTTCCACACTCTCATTTGGCGTTCCATCATCAATTGGAGGTGGCTTATTATTTGGAGAAATACTATCCGATTCATACACCTGAAGAATTTGTATCAAAGTAAAATATTAAAAATAAAAAAAAACATTTGCAACTGACTTGATGATTGTATTAGTAAAAACTGATATATTCTTTAGTTGTTCCATAACCATATCATGAATTGATATTTTTTACAGCATCTATTTCAGTCAGCTTTTGGAATATTCTACATTGTTACTATCAGAGCTGTATCCTTTTTCCACAAATGCATTTTCAAATCCTTTCTCCCAGGATTTATCTAGTTATTTAAAGTCTTTCCCAAGTTAGATTCGTAGGATGATTCTATCTTCTAATGAGTATCAAGATAATCTAATATATATGTAAACAAAAATACACCTTTGCAAACGAAAAGTAATACATGCTTCTTGCCTCAAAAGATATAAAAAATAAGAAGAAGAAGAAGTACTCCACACTTTAGAATCCCATCATGCTGAGACACTTACCATGTAAGAAATTTTCATTTTTAATGAAATGAATAGCCATGTCTGCTAGCAGCCCCACTGTGGCCAGAGTTGCCATTAGAAGGAGAGGTAATTCACTAAAGTAAATCAGAAAATTGTGTTTGGTTGTAGTATTGCTCTTCTTACAGGTAAGCACCAGCATACTTCTTCAATCATTATTCATTAAGCATTTTATTCTTCGCCTTTGTAAACCAAGTACCTCCTGTGATGCTCCATAACCTGACCGTTCACTGAAATTGGTTAAATTTCCTACCATTCATCCTTCCAGAATTACATATACATCAGCTATCCAACTTTAATTATGATATGCATGCAAGCTATCTCAAGGGGCCTTTAGTGCATAGGCTATAGCTCTGGGAAAGGCCTTATTGTTTTGAAATTTCTTTTCTCGTTACCAGCCTTTGCCAAACTGGTGGCATCCTCACTCAAATGCACCCAAATTTCATATATATACCCCGTGAAACTTCTCATCTAATATTGGCTTCTTAAATTTTCTGAGAGGGCATCAATCATATAGCACAAGACTGGCACATCGGCAGGTCCAGTTTTCATTACAGCCTAAAACAACCTTGGCCATCTGATATAGTGCCAGAAGACAATGTTGCTTCAAACACGGCTATCATTTATTTTCTCAGTCTAAATGAAGTTAAATGGAGGTGATGAATGCACACATGGCCTCACACCAGAGTTCAGCCAGATAATGCTGAGTTGGACAGGCCCTGCAACAATCTTCAGGCTTAACCAAAACTCTCCCATATCATAGATAAGTATGACATTTTTAGCATTCATATATTCTTTGTTGTCTTAGCTTTTGATATTTCCATTTGATTGCATGTTGAATTTAAACATTTTAACAGCAGGTCCCTTTGTATATATGTTGATTCCCTTAAGATTCTTTGGCCAGGGCCTTACGAATTTGCTTTCATAGTTTCTCCTTTTGGGCATCATTATGGTAGTTGGTGAGGCTGGGGCAGCAGGCCTGGGCTATCAGCTTGGTCTTCTATTTCCACAAGCAAATGCAAGCCAAGCTCCATAAAGCACAAACCAACATCCATGATACCAAAAAACAAATAAGAAGTGGTAGTTTGCAGCATAAACAAGGATGAATTTGAGGGAAGCAGGATGTTTCCGAGACTAACAATAGCTCCAGCATCTATTTGCACCTGATAAGAAGTACGCTACACTACTAACATTTTTGTCGAGTGATGTCAATTCCAGGATTTATCTATTTACTATTTTATATAGCAACGGAGCATCAATTCAAACATCAAATCCAGTGAAAGTTTCGAGTTTAAGAAGATGCTTATTCAATACTGGTCTTCAAATAAAATTTCTTTATTTTCCTTTCCAGTTTCTGATGTGCTGTTTTTCCCCAAATGTGCACATTCATAAGAACCAACTCGTATTATGAGCTCAGACTCCCCTTACATTACATCAGGATCTTTACAAGCTACTTTGTCCTTCTTCAGATAAAATATTAATTGTGACACATTTCACCCAAATACTCATCTCCAAAAGATAGATTTTCATGAACTATATATCGAGTAAAAGAATAAAATCTTGATATTTCTTTCGTATCATACCTCAGCTATAGAACCTAAACTCCTTCCTTCGAAAGCTCCCAGACCACGAGCATCCAAAAAACTGTACTCCGGAACTATGTGGCTAAAAACAACGGGAAAAACCCAATTCATACATCGGAAAAACTGGAAAACGTATTAAGTTATAAGCACCAAAGATCAATTGAGGTGGTTGGACTGACCTCCGATCCACGTCGTTGACAGAGGCGATGATCTCGGCCGCTTGATAAGATCTCTGGGTGATGGAGGGCCAGATCCAACAGCTATCGTCGCACGCTCCGATCTTCTTGAGCTCGAGCGCGGCACTCGCGGCCTGCTTCGCGCCCTCCGGCGACAGGCCGCTGTCGACGGCGGTCTTGGCGACGGGGTTCGTCCGCACGACGCCCGCCCTCTCGTACTCCGACTCCCCCGCGCGCACCAAGAAGTACCGGTTGGCGAGGCGGGCAGGGGGCATGCGGAAGAGACCGCGGGCGCCGGCGGAGAGCGGGCGGCGGTGGAGGAAGGGGGCGGCGAGGGTTAGAAGGAGGAAGGCCCGGCGGCGGCGGGGGATTGGATGGAGGAAGATGTGGTGGGGGCTTGGAGACGACACCGTCACCGTCGGCATCCTCCCTCTTATCCACCCTCTGCTGAAGTTGCGACTCTCGTGGCTTTTGCCTTCCTATCTCGGATACTGAACGAGCGCATCGAACACCCTGCCTGTGATAACGAACGCACTTGCCAAACTTTTAAATTTATCCAATGAAATATAATAAATTATATCAATAAAAAATAAATAAATTATATATTATAGATTTATTATTACCAATATATTTTTGTAAAACAAAATCTCGTTAGACATCATTAGGATGTATATATATATATATAATAGAAATGCCAATTCTTTGATATTGTTATAATAGTAAACAAATTCATTTGACCCTAACACGCATCCTTCTTGGTGGCTGGCACGGTCACGTACTTCTCTACCTCGGCCTCACTTCGGTCGTGCACGAGGTCCAGCCTCGTGGCAGTCCAGTTTATCTCGGCAATGTCTTCCTCCACCTCAGCCTCACTTCGGTCGTGCACGAGGTCCAGCCTCGTGGCGGTCCAGTTCACCTTGGCAACGTCTTCTTCTACCTTGGCTCCACCTCGGCCTCACTTCGATCGTGCATGAGGTCCAGCCTCGTGGCAGTCCAGTTCACCTTGGCTCCACCTCAGCCTCACTTCGGTCGTGCGCGAGGTCCAGCCTCGTGGCAATTCAGTTCACCTCGGCATCTCAGACCATGCCGTCTAAGTCTTCCGCCCACGGCGCCTGCGGTCCAGCTCTTCCGCCCGCGCGATCCGGTCCTGCGTGGCACCCTCCGCTTGCGTGGGATCCAGCTATGACCTCGGATCCGCCAGGCTCTCGCCCGCGGCACACCAAGATCGTGCCCTCGGCATGAGAGACTCGCGTCTGCAGCACGCCAGCACCCGGTCCGGCCAGGTTCGGCCGGACGCATGCTCCGGTCCGGCGGTCCCATGCCCCAGCTCCGCTCTATGCAGTGCCCTCCTCCCAGCTCCAGATCAACAACGATGCAGGAGGCCTCCGCCTCGTCTCCATCCGGTCCGGTGCGAACCCGTGCCAGCAGGCCCGCGCACCCACCTCGGCAACGGCGCAGGAGGCCTCCGCCTCGTCTCCATCCGGTCCGGTGCGAACCTGCGCCAGCAAGCCCTCGCGCCCACCTCGGCAATGGCGCAGAAGGCATCTGCCTCGTCTCCGCCCAGTCCGGCGTGATCTCGCCCGGTCCACCCGCGTCTCTAGCCGCCCGCACCAAGTCCGGTACTCCGGTGCCAAGAGGCCTCCGCCCGTGCCAGGGTCATGCCCACGGCATGCCCACGCCAGTCCACCTCACCTCCGAGCCCAGTCCGGACGTCCAGACGACTCCGGCTCCGCTTTCTCCCGCGGCGCACCCAGCTCCGGCCTGGCTTCATCTGGTTTGCCCGTGCCGGTCCACTTCGGCTCTACCCGCTTCGACGCCCAGGTCCGCAATGGGAGGCCACCAATGCCCAGTCCACCTCGGCTCCGGCGGCTCCCGGTCCGCAGCTCCCTCGCCCCCGGTCCGGCCCAGTCCGGCGGGGGACCTGCTCCCAGTCCGACGCTCCCTCACCCCTAGTCCGGCCCAATCCGGCGGGGGACCTACTCCAGTTCAGCGGTCCGGAGCCCCAAGTCAGCTCCGTGCAGCGTGCCTCCATCCGGTCTGGCCCAGCCCGATGCACGGATAGGTGGGTCCTGCTCCTACTCATGCCCGGTCTGGCAAGTTTGCACCGGTCTGGCGCTCCCGCGCCCGGTCTGGCTCCGTCTTCTTTGGCTCCGCCTGCATGGTCATTTCGCTTCGGCTCTGCCCGCACGAAGACCCGCTCGTGGCTCCGAAGCCGAGCTCCCTAGTCCAGCCACACCCGCAGAGGTGTCGCACGGGTCGCCCCGGTTCCACTCCAGTTCAGTTCACCCTACGTCCGCTTGGGGCGACCCAGTGCTCCGCTCCAGCGGGTTCCGCGCACCACGCTCCGCGCGGGAAGAGATGGTGCGCCTCGATCCGCGCACCCAGGAGACTGCTACCTGTGCACCTAGGTTCGCATGCAGACGAGCCTCGCGCTGTGCATCTTGAATCGTGCACGCAAAGGGCCTACACCTGCAACATCTCGATCCATGTGCCACGATCCATTTAACATCGTTTTAGGTATGTTTCTCAGAGTACAGGTACGATGGTGACATGATACGTAAAATCACCATCCCTAGTGCACCTCCTGCAATGAAGGCTATGTTAAAGTCTCCCAGATCACCTTTTTGCATCAACGAGGAAGGAGTGCCCCACCCAAGGCACTATGCTCCTCTATCAACCTCCTGAACCATCCAGAAGAGGGAGGTTCACCAACCTGTTGCTGCCAAGATTGCCGTGGCCTGTAGCTACTATCGGCGTCAGAGCGCACCTCCTTCGCTGTCTCGCGGCCTGGTGGTCCTGGACCTGCAAAATAGGGGTTAGTGATCCAGGCCGGGGTTTCCGACGGGGGCACTCCGATGATCAAGTCAGTGACGACCCACGGGAACAGATTCTCCTGGTCGAGCCCCTCTTGATGGACTCCACACGAGGAGGAGTGAGTGGTGTGAGAGTGGGATGCAAGTGTGTCAGGGAAAGAGTGGCCTGGCTAGAGGGAGTCTCTGTGTGGCCCTTCTGGCCACCCTTGCTCGAGGATGCTGGTGGTGCCACGCTCTTTTTGGTTGAGCTTGTACTTGTGTTCAAGTGGTATGGCTTGTGTCTTGCTTGTATTGTGATTGTTACCTCCGAGTTTTGTAGATTAGGTTATCGTTAGGCGTTTGCCTAGGGATCTCCACTGGGCTGTCAGGTGCATGAGGTGGTGTCCCGAGGAGCCTTTCCTGGTCCGTGATAATGGAAGTTATCATGTGCTCCCTTGGTCGCCTCATTCCAGGAAACCCGGCAGTACCTCGATTGGTAGGTCGCCGCCCCTGGGATTCGAATCTCCTGGTTGACTTCCTCTTTCAGGTGGTCCAGGCGGTTGGTGAGGAGCGTGGTGCCTCGATCAGTGGGTCTTTCCCCTTTCTGGTATAACCGGCGACTGCAGGCGGTCAGTGCGGTCTGGTGGGTATCCCAGTGTAGTCCTCGGGCGGCTCACCAGTGTCCTGGGATGGCGGTGCCCACGTCTGAGCTAGGGCTGAGCTTGAATGGCAGGGCTCGCTCTGACCTAGACGCCCCGAGCTTGCGGGATCGCCTCAGTGGAGGAGGGCAGAGTGCGGGCCCGGTCCAGAGGGCTCGGCCTCGAAAAGGCTCCACGTGATGGAGGAGGGCTGAGCTCGACTCCGACCACGAGGCTCAATCTCCGAGGGTCTTGCTCTGAAGGGCAGAGTGCGGGCCCGATCCAAAGGGCTCGGCCTCGGAGAGGCTCCATGTGGCGGAGGAGGGCTGAGCTTAACTCCGACCATGGGGCTCGATCTTCGAGGGTCTCGCTCTGGAGGCAGAGCGTGGCTCCGGCCTAGGCATCCCGAGCTCGCGGGATCGACCTGGCGGAGGACGGAGCTTGGCTTGTTATCCTGAATGAACTCAGCTCGGCGAAGCAGTCCGAGTAGGAGAAATGATGTGGCGTCCGACACGGCGGCTTCCTTTGACGTGGTGCCTGTCAGCTCCCCCATGTCAGCGATCTCGCCACATCATTTGCCCCCCACTCCCGAGGCTCGTTTGTGCATGGCACGCGGGCCGAAGGAAGTAATTATGATGCTGACGTGGAAAGGCAAAAATCTGGTGCAATGATGGCCATGATTGCTGGCGCTCCATGAGATGGTCCTGCAGGCCAATGCGGGGGTGCCATGTGGCCACGTCCGAAGAGCAGTTAATGTTAGCACAGAATTCAGAGCAACCGGGATGCAGTTTTCGTCGATGGGCAGCACGTGGCGTGGATCCGTTGGCGGAGGGGTCATATCGGTACGGATCCATCGGGTCATTTCGAAATGAAAAGAGGGCCTTACCCAAAATATCCATTCTTTTGAATCCTCCACGCCTGCTGCTATGTTCGAGCTTTCTTTTTCTCCCAGTTGCTTCAGATCTTCTAAGGAACCAGGTTAGTCCCCTCTTTCTTTCCCCTTCGCCAGAGTAGGGTCCTTCCTCCGGGTCTAGGGTCTCCTTCGAGTTGAGTCCGCTCTTTCGTCCTCCACCTCGAGTCCTTCACTTCTCTCGTTCTTGAGGATGTCCCGCTTTGGCCCGGACTTCCGCCCCTCCACTGATCAGGGCGAGGTCGGTCCCTCCGAGCGGAGACCGGCATCTTCTTCTTCCTCCGGTGAGGAGGAGGATGCGACTCGCTTCGAGTTCAATAGGAGGCATTCTCCCGGTCTGGTGCTCATCAGGGAACTAGGGTCCGGTCCTTCTCTCCCTCCTCCTTCTTCTGTATCTGTTCCTGAGTCTGCCCGGTCCACAGGTCCTGGCGGGGTCGCCTCGACGATCACCACCGAGGAACTAGGGACCATTCGGGATGTCTATGGCATCCCACATTTTGTTCGGCTTATGATCCCTCATCCGAGGGAACGGGTCACTTCCAGTGGCCCGGGCCGCATTGCTTTTTACGAGGAGACCTTTTTAGGGGGTCTCCACTTTTCCTTCCATCATTTCTTCATGTCCGTCTTGGACAACTATCGTTTGGTCCCTGCCCAGTTAGTGCTAAATGCCATTAGGGTCATCTTCTCCTTCATTGTGCTCTGTCACCTCCATGGGTTTGTTACCCAGTTCTCTTTGTTCAGGGCTTTCTTTGCTTTGAAGTGCTACCCGACTGAGGATGGGTGGTGGTCCTTGTCTTCCCGCTTGAAGGGCATTAGATTCGAGCTCCCCTCTTCCATCAAGGGATGGAAGAGCAAATTCTTTTTCGCCGCGGTTGAGGGGGTCGATTGGGTCTGGAGCGATCCAGACCAGTCCCCCAACCGAAATTCTGTGGTCAATGCGGCTGACCAGGATGACTATGAGCAGCTCCGCACCGCCCAGATCTCTTCTCTCGAGGTCCTATTATTAGAGCAGAACCTCTCCGATGCCGAGGTCGACCCAACGAATGGGTTGGGTGAGTTCGACATGAACTTTTCTTTTTCTTCCTTGCATTTCTTACGTTGCTTCCTACGGGCTCTGACCGTTGTATAACTTGTATGCAGGGATGATTTTTACAGAGAGTGACCTACTGGCGATCACCCGGAAGAGGCCGCCGACTGGACTGGTCGAGGAGCCTCCGATGAGGCGGGTCTGGGGCGAGAGCGCGCCTGCGACTGCTCCTACCGTGGTGGTCGGTCCGAGCCCTGCTGCTCCGGTCGGTCAGAGTTCAGGGGTGACCTGAGCTGCCCCTATACTAGTGGAGAGGGCGGTGTCTGCGGCACCGGGGCCGGTCCAGCAGGAGGCCCAAAAGATCCCAGAGTGGCTCGGTCGTCAGGGGGCGGCCCCCGCCGCGGAGCCCGAGGTAGTAGCCCGGGCAAGGGCCGCAGCTGCTGCCGCTGCGTCCTCCCGTCCTCCGAGTCCGCCTGTGATCGAGATCGGGGACGAGGAGGTTCGAGCTGCGACCAAGGCTGCGACTGAGGCGTCGCCTGCACCGGTATCAGCTCCTCAGCTTGCCTCCAGGGGCCCTGCGGCAGTGGGGCAAGGCCGCCTACTCCAGGAGAGAGTAGGAAAGAGGAGGCGCGATGTCGTCTCCCCTTCAAGATGGGGTCGGGGAGTTCTGTCCTCCTGAGTCCCATGCTGGCCGAGCGCATGATGGATTTTTCAATCCAGAGTTGCGATCGGCAGGAGATGGCCGGACTGAGGCTGAACGACATCCTTAGGGCCATCTTCCCCCAGCTTTACTCGATGAGTTATCCTTTTCTTCTCTCTCTTTTTTTTTTGCTGACCTCTTTTCATGGTGCAGATCGGTGCCGAGGCCCTCTTCATTAGGGGCTGCTGTCAAAATTGGGAGCGTATCGAGCGGCAACAAGCAGCCAAGATCGAGTCTCTGAAGATCGATTTGAAGGAGAAGGTCGGGGTGAACGGGGCACTCGAGCAGAAGGTCGAGGACCTGGAGAAGCAGCTCGTCGACGCTGAGGGACGAGCGAGGAAACTCCTGGAGGCCCTTGACCTGGAGCGCAGTTGCTCAAAGAAGGCTGTCGACTATCTCTCCTCCATCGAGAAGAAGCTGAAGTGGTATAGTGCCAAGGCTAATCGGTACAAGGCGGCCTCCTGAATCGCCCAGGTGGAGCTGGCGGCAGGGAAAGAGAAGTTGGCTGCGGCTGAGAAGGCGGCGGAGGTGGCGGCCAAGTCGACGGAGGCTGCCAGGTTGGAGGCTGCCGAGGCAAGGAAGGGGGTCACCGATGCCAAGAAAGATGTCGAGGAGGCCGTTGCCAAGTTCAAGGCCTCAAAGGAGTTCATCATCGAAATTCATTAAACGGCGTCGGACTCCTTCTATAAAGGTTTCATGTTCTTGCACGGTCGGATCAAGGCGTTTGTTCCCGGTGAGAACCGCGATCGCCTCAGGTACCCCTCGACCTCGAACGCGGAGCCTGATGAGGAAGTCATCGTCGAGAAAGCTGTGGCCTCCAAGCCTCCAACACCAGTCGAGGTCGAGCCATGCGAGGCCAGAGCTGTTCAGCCGAAGGTCCCTGAAGGCGAGACCTCTCAGCCTCAAGGCTCAGCAGGGGGCCGACCGGTGCAGGGTAGTCCTTTCTCTTTTCTTCTGTACTTTATTTTATTTCTGTACTTGGTCGGGGTCACCCGGCATGTCGGGGGCCCGTAAAATATTTGTAACTGGCTCTTGGTTAATGAAATTTGAACTTTCTTGCAACCCGTCCTTTGCTTGGTTCTTCCCTCTTTTTCTCTTTCTTTCCCTTCCCTCCCTCTCTTTCTTTGTTCTTTCTCTTTTTCTTCTTTCTCTTCTTTCTCTTCTTTATTTTTTTTAGATGAGTGGGGAGATCAAAGAAGAGGGTCTCACCTTGCCCGGGGCTTAATTACTAGGCTTTGGTGTCAGCAAGTCGGGCGCAAAGTTCTGGCAGTTGTGAGCAGCTGGGCTCGGTGGTTCCTTGGCCGGAGAGCTGGGCCTCGGTCCAAGATGCCTGAAGCTGGTCTCAGGTCTTTAGCACCTTAGAGCGAGGCTCGAGGCCTTGATAGGAGCGCATGATGGACTTTGCTGTCTAATCGCGCGATCGGCGGGAAAGGCGAGGAGGGCTTCTGGTGGATGCCATCCTCGGCACCTTCCCATAACTCTTCTCAATAGGGCTCTTTGACTTTTTGTTTCTTCCCTCCCTTTTTCTTTTTCTTCTCTTTTCTCTTTTTTTTTGCATGGCTGACATTTTTTTTGGTGCAGCTCGGGACGGATCTCCTGTTCATCCATAATTACTGCAAGAACTGGGCCAAGAGGGACAAGCTGAAGGAGTAGGAGATCGCCTCGCTGGCAGCCGAGGCCAAGTTGAAGACGGACATGACCCAAGAAGTAGAAGAAAAGAACAAGGAGTTGAAGGCCGAGGTGGTGAGCGCCGAGAGGCACCTCAAGGACCTGGAGGCATCCTTGGCCTGGGAGAAGGACCGGGTCAAGCGCCGGGCCGAAGAGCTCAAGGCCAAGGAGGCCCGAATAGAGGAGCTCAAGGTCGAAGCGGCCCGGGAAAAGGAACATGCTCAGACTCTCTGGGCCCAGCTGGAGGCGCTGCAGGCACGAGCTGCTGCCGCTAAGGAAAAGGTAGCAGGGGCAGTGGCCTTGATGGAGGCCATGAAGGAGGCTGCCGAGGTAGTGCCGAACTACAAGGCCTCGACAGAATTTGATGCGGAGTTCCAGGAGGCGGCCACGAACTCGTTCCTCAAAGGGTACGAGTTATGCTGGTCTAGGGTGGTGGAGCTTGTCTCGGACATGAACTTAGACGAGCTTGCCTTCCCTGCTGCTCCGTGCGAGGGCCCAATTATGGCCGTGGCTGAGGCGAAGGAGGAGCCTGCGTTCGCCATCGACATAGCTCCGTCGATGGAGGTACGAGAGGATGCTAGCCGACCTCAGCACTATCCCAGGAAGGAGCCGGTAGAATAGGATAGGGACCTCTTCTTTTTGTATCTTTCCTTTTACTTCTCCCTGGGCCGCCTGGCCTATCGGGGGTCCGGAGACTGTAAAGATTTTACAAATTTTTAATGAAATCTCCTTCTGTTTTGCTTCTTTAGTGTCCTTTGCACTTTCAATGCTTTGACAACTTCTCTTCCTTCTCTCTTTTCTTTTTGACTGCCCATGTGCGTGCTTTTGTTGAGGCACCTTGCCTTGAGGCACCAAGTACTTTGATTCCTTCCGGCAGAGCTCCGGGTTCGGAGGGCAGCTAGGAGGAAAGTCTTTGAGTTACTGAATTGTCCCCTCCATGTCGGAAATGAGGTAGCGGGACTTCATGCATCTTGTTAAGGGAGTCCTGACGGGCTTTAAGTGAGGCTGTCTTCAAGTACTTAGAATGCAGCCAAGCTGGGAGGCTGAACTCGGCTAGTCCGTAAGGTGCCTCCACCAGGCTAGAACTTGGATAGATAAAGTGCGAGGCCACTGGAGTCTCCCGACTTTGAGGTGCGGGGCTTCTGGAGTTTCCCGGCTTGAAGTACGGGGCTTCAGGAGTTTCTCGGCTTCAAGATGAGGGGCTTCTGAAGTTTCCGACTTGAAGTATGGGGCTTCAGGAGTTTCCCGGCTTCAAGGTGCAGGGCTTCTGGAGTTTCCCGACTTGAAGTGCAGGACTTCAGGAGTTTCCCGGCTTGAAGTACGGGGCTTCAGGAGTTTCTCAACTTCGAGGTGCGGGGCTTCTGGAGTTTCTCAACTTGAAGTGCGGGGCTTAAAGAGTTTCCCAACTTGAAGTGTGGGGCTTTAGAAGTTTCTTGCAAGGCAAAGATAGTTTGTACAAAAAGGAATTCTTTTATTAATGAGAGGAGACCTTACATTACTGGTAGTACATCCTCAAATTATTGGCATTCCAAGTTCGTGGGAACCGGGCACCATCGAGTTTAGTAAGGTAGTAGGCTCTATGAGGGAGAGCCTCGATCACCTTGTAAGGGCCTTCCCAGTTCGGGGAGAGTTTGCCGCACTCCCGAGGTTGAGAGGCTTCAGCCCACCGCAATACCAGATCGCCTAGGTGGAAGGTCTTTGGCCTTACCCGCGCATCGTAGTACCGAGCTACCTGCTGCCAGTAGGCCGCCATCCGGAGTCGAGCCTTGTCTCTTATTTCCTCAAGTAGGTCTAAGTTGAGTAGAAAGCGGGCTGGGTTTTTTGCTTCATCATATTGCTCCACCCGTAGCATGGGCACACCGAGTTCAACCGGGACTACGGCTTCGGTGCTGAAGACGAGGTTGAAGGGCATCTCATCCATGGCTATTCAGGGCATTGTGTGGTAGTCCCAAAGGATGCTGGGAAGTTCTTCCGCCCACCTACCATTGGCCTGGTCCAATCTAGTTTGGAGTTCCTGGAGGATGGTCCAGTTGGTCACTTCGGCTTCTCCGTTGGTCTGGGGGTGAGCCATCGAGGTGAAGGGTGATGGATATCGAGGTCGGCATAGAACTCCTCGAACTCTCGGTTGTCGAACTGTCACCGGTTATCAGTGATGATGGTGTGGGGGAGTCCGAAACGGCAGATGATCGATTTCCAGAAGAACTAGCGGACCTTAGCTTCGGTGATCCGCGTTAGTGGCTCTGCCTCCATCCATTTGGTGAAGTAGTCAATAGCTATTATCAAGAACTTGCGTTGTCCGGATGCGAGAGAAAATGGACCAAGGATGTCCATCCCCCATTGGAGAACGGCCAGGGTGCAAATAGTTGGAAAAGCGATGTCACCGGTTGACATTGTATGCAGGCGTGATGCTGGTAGTGATTGCACTTCTTTACGAAGTCGGTGGCATCCTCCCTCATAGTCTCCCAGTAATACTCCTGACGGAGGGCCTTGTATGCTAGCATCCTGCCTCCCACATGATTCCCGCAGAGACCTTCATGTATCTCTTGGAGCACAAAGGCCTCCTCTATGGGTCTCAGGCATTTCAAGAGTGGATAAGGGTAGGACCTGCAGTAGAGCTGCCCATCCATTAAGATAAAGCACGCAGCCTTCTTCTTGACGAGGCCAACCTCCATGTGATCTTCCGGCAGGATGCCGTCGGTGATGTATCTGATATACTGGTCCATCCAGCTGGGCTCCGAGGTGACATGCTGGACTTCCCTGGGAACTTTGTAGCTTGGAACTTCTAAGTACTTAATGTGGGCATGTCCCAATGATGAGTCTAGTAGGGTCACGAGCCTCGAGAGGGCATTGATGCGAGCGTTCTCCCCACGAGGGATGTGGAATATGCTGAAATGCCGAAAGCCTATTGTGTTCGAGCGTACCTGTTCCAAGTACTTCATCATCTGGGGGTCTCGTATCCTGAATTCTCCAGAGATTTGTTTGGCCACTAGCTGGAAGTCGATGAAGACCTTCAGGTTGGGCACACCTAGCTCACGGGAGACCCTCAGTCCCGTGAGGAGTGCCTCGTATTCTGCCTGATTGTTGGTTGCTGCAAACCGGAAGCGGAGTGCACACTCGACTACAACCCCGTCACCATTGGCGAGAATGAGGCCTGCCCCACTCCATTCTGAGTTGGATGCGCCGTCCACATGGAGGACCTAGACCTCCTCCTTGATCCCGAGCTCCGCCCTAGTGCTCCAAAGTGGTCTCCTCGGGCTCCTCGCTCATGCCTGCGCACTCGACGAGGAAATCAGCCAACACTTGGACCTTCTAGGATGGCCTTGGTCGATGTGCGATGTCGAACTCATCGAGCATCAGAGCCCACTTGGCCAGGCATTCGGAAGTATCAGGATGGCTAATATGGCCCTCAGTAGTTGGTCCATCAAGACCACAATCGAATGCACTTGGAAGTATGGCCTGAGCCGCTGAGCAAATATTATAAAAGCGAAAATTAACTTCTCGGAGTGAGTGTACCTGATCTCCGCATCTCAGAGAAGTTTGTTGGCATAGTACACCAGTTTCTGAGCTCCTTCCTCATCTGTACAGACAAGTATCGAACTGATGGCCCCTGGGGTAACTGCCAGGTACAACAAGAGTTCCTCTCCATCCTCCGGCCTGGAGAGCAATGATGGTGATGCCAAAAATTTTTTCAGCTCCTCAAAGACTGCCTTGCACTCTTCTGTTCAGATGAAGTCGTGCACTTTGTGCAGCGCCTTAAAGAAAGTAAGCAGCGATCAGCCAACCTCGAGATGAACCGGCCAGGATGGCAATCCGGCTCGTTAGGCACTGGACCTGCTTCTTCGAGATGGGGTGTTCCATGTCGATAATTGCTTGAACCTTCTCGAGATTTGCTTCTATTCCCTTCTGGGTGACCATGAAGCCAAGATACTTCTCTGTTGCCATGTCGAAAGTGCACTTCGCTGGATTCAGCTTCATCTGGTATAGGTGAAGGCTTTGGAAGGCCTCCTCCAAGTCGGCGATGTGGTCTGACTTTGGCTTGCTCATAACGAGTATGTCATCCACGTAAACTTGCATGTTCCGATCGATCTGATCCTTGAAGACTTGATTAACCAGCCGTTGGTATGTGGCGCCAGCATTCTTCGGATTGAAAGGCATCATCCGATAGCAGTATGTTTCCCGATCTATGATGAAGGCAGTGTGTTCCTCGTCCTCTGGATGCATCCGGATCTGATTGTATCCAGAGAATGCATCCATGAAGGAGAGCAAGCAGTGCCCCGAGGTGGCATCTACCAGTTGGTCAATCTTCGATAATGGGAAGCTATTCTTCAGGTAGGCTTGGTTGAGGTCGGTGTAGTCCATGCAAGTCCTTCATTTCCCATTATTTTTCTTGACCATAACCATATTTGTCAGCCAGCTAGGATATTGTACCTCGCGAACAAAACCGGCTGTGATGAGCTTATCCACTTCCTCGTTGATCGCCCACTGCCTCTTCGGTGCGAAACACCTTTTCTTTTGCCAGACGGGGCAATACTTTGGATTGATGCTCAACTTATGAGTGATGATGTCAGGGAGAATCCTAGGCATGTATGCCGCCGTCCAAGCAAACACATCCGTATTCACCTGGAGGAATTCCAGCAGGTGGGCCCGCTCCCCTTCTTGCAGTTGGGCCCCGATTTGCACTGTTTTCGTCGGGTCGGCTCCTTGTAGATACGACAACAAGCATTTGACTGGGCCACCTCTAGGATCTTGAGCCCTTTGGTCAAGGTCGTCGGTGCTGGGATCCTCCTCGGAGCTTCTAGCCCCTGGGACAGCTTGAAGGCAATGCTAGATCGACTGGTGCCCCCCTCATTTTTCCTACGCCATAAGGAGTGAAAAATTGCACCAATAACCGCTTGGTGAAAATGATCGCGTCGAGCGGGTTGAGCCTGAGGTGGCCAAGAATCACGTTGTAGGCTAAAGGAAGCCTAACAAACATGAAGGTCATCATGACAGTGCTCTGCCGAGGTGGTGTCCTGGTAGTGACGGGAAGAGTGATTTTTCCTTCAACTTCCATGGAGTCTTCAGTAAAACTGACAAGGAGAGTGTGTACAGGCTTCAATTGAGAAGATGATAGATTCATCCTGGAAAAAGCATCATAAAAAATGACATCAGTTGAATTTTCACTATCGACCATAATATGTTTTATAGGATGACTGGCAGTCGTCATCTCGATGACTACGGCATCGTTATTTACATTTTCATTCCCAGATCCCCCCTCCCTCATAAAGGGGAGTACATTTTTCAAACTCTCTCCCTCCCGGGTCCTTTTGGCAGCGCGCTCTATTTTCTAACATATCATTCCCACAGGTTTCTCGGTGGGCTGATTATCGACTGTAGGGACAGGGGGAAAAGCAGCAAGTGCATGAGGTTCTGTCGGGGTCTTGCCCCCCACAAACCTTCCGAGGTAGCCCCTCCTTATCAGATCTTCAATTTTCTCTTTTGAGGTGGCGGCACTCCTCGATGTCGTGGCCGTGGTGGAATTGGCAGTACTTCATCTTGTCGTGACCGTTGGATGGCCTCAGCAGGGAAGGGCGGTGCAGGTAACGCTCATCCTCAATCTCTATGAGGATCTTTGTCCTCGGGGCTAGGAGAGGTGTGTATCTCTCTTCTGGGATGGGGCCACTCTTCGGCTTCGACCCTTGACGGAAGTTTGGGATGGCCGGTCCAGGCTTCTGCACCCCGGATGTCTCCCTACGAGGTTGCTTTTTTAGTGACTTCCCGTCCAACTCCCTCCTCGTATGGTCTACCTCCTCGGCACGGATGTACTTATGAATGTAGAGGAGAAGGTCGGAGTATGTCTTCTATGGCTTCTTGTCCAGGGAGTAAGTTAGGCAAGAAGTCCTGGGCCCCCTCTTCAGTGCTAGCATAGCAACTGGCTCATCCAAATTGTAAATCTCCAGCACGGCAACCTTGAAATAGGCCATATAGTCCTGCAAGGGTTCGTGGTCCTGCTGCCTGATGGAGAAAAGGTTGTCTACCTCTCGTGGCACCTTCTGGCAGGCATCAAAATGAACAACGAACTTCCTTTCCAGCTCTACAAAGGAGTGATGCTTTCAGGCTCGAGGCGGTTGAACCAAACTCGAACCACCTTTTAGAGAGTGGCTGGAAAGGCGATGCAGAAGAGGACATCAATCACCCCTTGGACTCTCATGAGAGCCTTGTAGCTTTCAAGGTGGTCCAGAGGGTCGGTGGTCCCATCGTAGGGATCCATCCGCGGCATGCGAAATCGACTCGGGATCGGCTCCTCTTGGATCTTTCAAGAGAAAGGGGGACGGGTGTCATGGCTCGCAGGCTCATGGAAGGAGCCCTGCAAGTTTGCAAACTGGCGGGATAGTTTCGCTAGCTTGCACTCCTGTTCCTCCAGGCGCCTTTCAGCCATGCACCTGATGGCCTCATCGGTGGAGCCTTTCACTGAGACCGACGAAGGAGATGAAGATGACACTTGAGGGGGGTCACGATAGGGGGCCTTGCCTCGACGGCCTCAGTGATGCTTGGCAGCGACCTGCTCGAGAGTCGGAGACTGGCTCTCCCGGTCGACTAACCCGGTCCACTATCTCTTCGTCGGGGTCCAGTGACTTCCCCGGGGGTCTGTGGCGGCCCGCGGCATTGAAGGTCTTCCTTGGAAGGACCGTGGCTATCGCGGGATGCGGCAGCTTATGCCGCAGGGGTCCCTGGCTATTGGTGGGTGGCCAGGGACCGATGTTGATGCTACAACTATCGCACCGCTGCAATCGGAACCTGCATCTGCTAAGCGAGCGCGGCCAGCTGGACGTCCATTGGAGGCGATTGCAGTGGAGCAGGGGGCTCCCTCTCTGGACTATGCGAGCTCCCATGAGAGGGGGGATCCCTCGCATGGCTAGTGGAGACCTCCCGCGCGTGGGTCATCACCATGTTCCTGGTGGAGTTGCACGTAAGGGGATTAACTTAGATCAGAGTATATCCTGCCCACCTACCTTGCGTGCCAATCTGTTTCCCCCTACACCATCGTGACATGTAGCTTGGAGACAACCTTGGACGCCGACCTCGTCGTTCGGGAGCAAACTTACATGTCCAGACCTGCAAAACAGAGGAGACCCGGGCCGGGGATCCCAGCGAGGGCACTCCGACGATCAAGTTAGTGATGATCTAAGAAAATAAATCCTCCCCCGTGGTCCCCTTTGCTCGGACTCCATACTTGGAGGAGAAGATTTGGTTTGAGAGAGAGAGTAGAGCGGGGGTCGTAGCGGTGGAGGAGAGCTCAAGCTGTGTGGCTGTATCCGTCAAAACCCTTCTGGCGAGTCTCTGGTAGCCCAAAGCGCTTGGCCTCTAGGTCACCCTCCTCTGTCCTGCCCCTTTGCCCATCTTTTTTCTTGAGTTAGTCTTGCTTACCTTCTATTTTGAACATTTAGAGAATCCTTTTAGAGCAAGATCCCCCAGTGGCTTACCTCGGGATCTTCCCTACAGGTGCCGGAAGGTCAATGTCCGGCAGTGCTCTGTGTCATGTACACAAGTACCTTCTATTGGCTCCACCTAGTAATTTTGATGAATAACAAAACGTTGAGTACATATTGTGTACTAATGTCTATTTCTAGTTGTGAGTTTTCAGGAAATAAGCACCTCAAATTCTTAAAATTAAAGTATCATGGCACGCTGTGGCACGAAATATATTTCATAATTTGAGGAGTCTTCTTCATGCAAAAAGGGCTTAAAAGAGTTCATTTATTATTTATTTAAGTTGGATTTAAGTTTCATATTCAATACTTATATTTTTGGTTTGAATTGCACTTAATTGTGAATTTTGCAGAACCAAGTGTCGACACCTGCGAAGTCAAGTGTCGACACTTCAGCATTTGGCATGCAGAAAAACTTCTTGGCATGCTAAGTGTCGACACCTGAAACTCAAGTATCGATACTTAAGTTTTCAGGTGTCGACTCAAGGCCTGAGACTTTTTGAAAATCCAGAACATGACCAATGGAGTGTTTTTGTGTCAAGTGTCGACACTTGTGAATCAAGTGTCGACACTTGAAAGTTCAAGTATCGATGCTTGGAAGTCAAGTGTCGACACCTGATAGCCAAGTGTCGACACCTGATAAACCAAGTATCGATACTCGGGTTCTGACAGCCCTAACGGATCTATTTCTCTGTGTTGCAAAAATATCTTTTCAAGCTCCCAACGGCTAGATTCGAAGCTCAAACGATCACAAACCATTTTTTGGAAGTTTTGAAGTATTTAAGCTTCACCAAACTTATTTTTGAAGCATTGAAGTCCATTGAAAGCTCAAAAGCCAATATTCCCTCAAGAACTTCACTTCAAGAGCCATTTAAAGTGTGATTCCTTGAAAAGCTTACAAGCCCATCCTTTCATCTTTCCAAAAAGAAAGCTTGAAGAATATTCTAAGGAGAAGACAAGACAAAGCATCAACTTGAGCCTCAAAGCTTCCATTCTACTCTTGAAGAGAGTTTGTTTTGTTTATTTTGAATTGTATATCTGAAATTCTTTTATGATTTGACCTAGCTTTCAAGGGTTTCTTGAAAGTAGGTTATTGTGGTTGTTGGTAAGCCAAAGGGATAAAACCAATTAGGATTAACTTATGAGCCGGAAGACAAAATAAGTGTAAAGGTTAGTTGGTGAGCCTAGGTGATAAAACCAACATAGGTTTTGACTTGTGAGCCTTTAGAAAAATAAGTAGACTGTAATCTTGGAAATATTATAGTGGAATTCCCAAGGGTGGCTTGGAAAGTGAATGTAGGTGCTAGGTATACACCGAACCACTGTAAACCTTGTGTTTGTGTGTGATTGTCTCTTCTATCTCTTGCACTTTACTTCTTGCACTTTATGTATTGCTTTCCACTACATATAATCTAGTGCATCAATTTCATAACTCACAAACACTACAAGGCTTGCATATTATTACTTTAAATTTTTTAAAAGACCCAATTCACCCTCCCTCTTAGGCTCCATTTCTGGGCAACAAGTGGTATCAGAGCACCGATACTCTCTTGTAGGTTCAAGGATCTTGAGTAAAAGATCATGGCAGCCCCAATTAGAATGGGTGTTGTTGAAGGTCAAGCTTCGAACCGTCCCCCACTATTTAATGGCACGGATTACACTTATTGAAAATCTCGCATGCGTATATTTATTCAAGCCATGGATTATAATCTTTGGAGGACAATCATAAAAGGTCCTCATCAGCCTACTATGTTGATTAATGACATTCTCACTCCAAAAATGAAAGATGATTGGGATGAGAATGACATTAAGCAAATAGAGCTTAATGCTAAGGCTATGAATATATTATATTGCTCTCTTGATCCGAGTGAATTCAATAGAATATCTAATTATCTCTCCACTAAGAAAATATGGAACACACTTGAGGTTACCCATGAGGGTACACACCAAGTGAAAACTACTAAGGTTAATATGCTCATTCACATATATGAAATGTTCAAGATGGAACCTACTGAATCTATTAGTGAGATGTATACTAGGTTCACAAATATTGTGAATGGCATGAGAAGTTTAGGAAAGATTGTATCTAATGGTGAACTTATAAATAAACTTTTCAGATCTCTTCTGGCTTCATGGGACACCAAGATAACGGCCATAGAGGAAGCCAAGGATGTCAACACTCTATCTCTCGAGCAACTATTAGACTTATTGATGACTTATGAGCTTTCCTTAAAATAAAAGAATATGATGTAGAAAAGAAGAAGAAAGTCATCGCTTTCAAATCCACCACAAGAGAAGAGTCAAGCAATGAGTCCGAAGAAGAAGATGAAGATAATGAAATGGCTTTAATGGCAAGAAAGTTCAAAAGGTTCATGAGGAAGAAGAAATACAACTTCAAGAAGAAACCTCTGAAAGGTGAGCCAAGCAAAGAGAAAGAGAAGGAGAAAGACAACGACCAGCCCACATGCTTTGAATGCAAGAAACCGGGCCACTTCAAGATGGACTGCCCCTTACTTAAGAAGAGCAGGAGAAAATTAAGAAAGAAGGTCATGATGGCAACCTGAAGTGATAGCGAGGACTCTAGCTCTGAAGAAGAACAGCAAGAAGTTGTAAACTTCTGTTTAATGGTGGATCATGACGAGTTATTATCCAAAATTGAAAATGAATTTACATTTGATGAACTGCATGAAGTTTTTGATGAGTTAGTTATACAATTTCAAAAGCTAAAATTTAAACATAAAGAACTAAAAAGGCAAAATCTGAATTTAGTTAAAGCAAATGATAAGTTTTTAAATGAAAATGATTGCCTACTTCTTCGAAATAAAAAGTTAAATGATAAGATTGCTAGTCTTGAAAAAGAAAAAGAAGTTTTGAAAAAGAAAAACCTTTTTATATCAAATGAAAATCTTTCAAAACAAAGCAAAGAAATTTTAGAAGAAAACAAAAAATATAAAGAAGAAATTAAAAAATTAAAACCTTTTGTTGACAAATTTATATATAGTTATGAAAAATTAAATATGCTTTTAAAAAATCAAAAAGCTATTTTTGATAAAGCCGGTTTAGATTTTAGAACTCAGAAGAAACAAAAATTTTTTTATGCCTGCATCTTCATCTATTACTTGTTATACTTATGGTACAGTAGGGCATAAATCTTACTTGTGCAATAAGAGAAAATTAAGTAATGTTAAGAAAATCTGGGTTCCAAAAGGAACCATTGCCACTAACCTAAGAGGATCCAAGATGACTTGGGTACCTAAAATCTTCACTCGATTCTTTTTGTAGGTATGCCTTGCAACCAATAAGAAAAGAATGTGGTATCTCGATAACGGTTGCTCAAGACATATGACCAGAGATGTGGAGCAGTTCTCATCACTCGAGTATCAAAATAACGGTAATGTGACTTTTGGTGATAATGGTAAGGGCAAAATTGTTGGAATTGGTAAAGTCCATATCACCCCTTCTACTTATATTGATAATGTTTTGTATGTAGATGGTTTGAAACATAACCTACTTAGCATTAGTCAGTTTTGTGACAAGGATTTTAAAGTTACTTTCGAATCTTCTTTGTGCATTATTTCTAGTCTAGATGACAATGGCATCAGTTCATTGGTCATAGGCATGACAATATCTATATGGTTGATCTTGATGATCTTCCTGTTCAAAATGGTTAATGCCTAGTGGCAATGGAAGCTAAGATCAATGAAAATAGTTAGCTTTAGCATCGTAGACTAGGACATGCTAGTATGCATTTGATTTCAAAGCTTAGCAAAAAGAATTTGATAAAAAATTTACCAAAACTTAGTTTTGAAAAAGATAAGATTTGTAGTGCATGCCTGCTTGGAAAACAAACCAAATCATCTTTTAAACCAAAAGGAGTAATCTCTACATCAAGACCCTTAGAGTTGTTGCTTCATATGGATCTCTTCGGGCCAACTAGAACATCTAGTTTGGGAGGTAAAAAGTACGGTTTAGTCATTATAGATGATTTCTCATGTTTTACATGGATCATGTTTTTAGCACACAAAAATGAAACATTTTCTGAATTCATTAGATTTCGTAAAAGAGTTTCAAATGAAAAAGGTATTTCAATTGTATCTTTGAGAAATGACCATGGAACCGAATTTGAAAATTTTGATTTTGACAAATTCTGTATTGAAAATGGCATTCATCATAATTTTTCAGCACATAGGACATCTCAACAAAATGGAATGGTAGAAAGAAAAAATAGAATTCTTGAATCAATGGCACGCACCATGCTTTGTGAAAATGACCTACCTATATATTTTTGGACGGAAGCCATAAACACTGCATGCTATATTTTAAACCATGTTTTAATCTGACCGATTTTAAAGAAAACACCGTATGAGCTTTGAAAGGATAGAAAACCTTCAATTCGATATTTTCATATTTTTGGATGCCGTTGTTTCATCTTAAACAATGGTAAAGATAATTTGAGCAAATTTGATGTCAAGTCAGGTGAGGGTGTCTTTATAGGCTACTCTACATCTAGCAAGGCATACAGGATCTTCAACAGAATAACACTTATTGTTGAAGAATCCATACATGTTGTGTTTGATGAATCTGACTAAAAATCTTCTAAAAAAGAAGATGTGCTTAATGATGAAACATGTACTAAAAGAACTGAAGAAATAAACAACAATGAAGAGCTTGCCAAGGAACAAGAAATTGATCAAAACAATGAAGGAGATCAAGTATAAGGTGATAAAAACACATCTACGATTGATCCTCTATCTAAAGAATAGAGGTATGCTCATGGCCACCCCAAATAATTTATCATTGGTGATCCATCTAAAGGTGTAAGTACTTGTTTATCTCTTAGAAATGTTTGTGATTACTTAGCATTTGTTTTTCAGATTGAACCTAAGACGATTAAAGAAGCTGAAAAATATTATAATTGTATAAATGCTATGCAAGATGAACTTAACCAATTTAAAAAAAACAATATTTGGACTCTTGTAGATAGGCCTTCAAATGTTTCAATTATTGGCACAAAATGGGTTTTTAGAAACAAACTTGATGAAAATGGTATTGTTACAAGAAATAAGACTATACTGGTTACCAAAGGATACAATCAGGAGGAAGGGATTGATTTTGATGAAACATTTGTTCCCGTGGCTAGACTTGAGATAATTAGGCTATTATTGGCTTTTGCTGGTTTTATAAATTTTAAATTATTACAAATGGATGTTAAAAGTGCCTTTTTGAATGGTTTTATCGAAGAAGAGGTTTATGTTGAACAACCACCTGGTTTTGAAAATCCTGAATTTCTAAACCATGTTTTCAAACTTCATAAAGCTTTGTATGGTTTGAAATAAGCTCCTAGAGCTTGGTATGATCGTTTAAGTTCTTTCTTGCTCAAAAATGATTTTACTAGAGGTAATGTTGAAAAAACTTTATTTTTGAAGAAAAAGAATGATGATCTCTTAGTAGTACAAATATATATAGATGATATCATATTCGGTGCTACTAATGAATCTCTTTGTCAAGAGTTTGCAAAGTTAATGCAGGATGAGTTCGAGATGAACATGATGGGAGAACTAAACTTTTTTCTCAGACTCCAAATAAAGCAAACCAAAGAGGGGATCTTCATCAACCAAGCCAAGTACATAAATGAAATACTCAAGAAGTTTGGGATGGAGAGCACCAAGCTATTAGGTACACCTATGAGCTCCTCTTGTAGACTTGACAAGGATGAATCAGGTAAATCTGTAGACCAAAAACTATATCATGGCATGATTGGTTCATTATTATATCTTACTGCTAGTAGGCCAGATATCATGTTTAGTGTTTGTATGTATGCTATATATCAGTCTAATCCTAAAGAGTCTCATCTTTTGGCTGTTAAACGCATACTTAGATATCTATCTGGCTCAATTGAAATTGGTCTTTGGTACTCTAGAGATTCTTCATTTGAATTGATTGCTTATTCTGATGCGGACTTTGCTGGGTGTAAACTTGATCATAAAAGTACTAGTAGAACTTGTCAATTTTTTGGAATAAATTTGATCTCATGGAGCAGCAAGAAATAGAATTCAGTTGCTCTATCTATGGCGGAAGCTGAATATATAGCAGTTGGAAGCTGTTGTGCTCAACTCCTATGGATCAAACAACAGTTCGAAGACTTTGGCATTAAACTAATTAAGATACCCATAAGATGTGACAATATTAGTGCAATCAATCTAACTAAGAATCCTGTAAAACATTCAAGAAGTAAACACATTAAAATAAGACATCATTTCATAAGAGATCATGTACAAAACTCTAATGTAATACTTGAATTTGTGTATACTGATGATCAATTAGCTGATGTGTTTACCAAACCATGGAGTAAAGAGAGATTTTGTATGATTAGAAGAGAGTTAGGTATCATTGTTCCATTATCCTAGAACTCTCTCAAATTTCATCTTATCCAAGTTATTTTTACTCCAAAATCACTTGTGTTAAGTTTCAAAAGCTTTTAAAAGCATCTTTGATTTTTTAAAGATTTTTACAGATTTTTTTAGAATTTTCTTGGCCAAGTGTCGACACTTGGGTTTTGTGAAGTGTCGACACCTGACCAAGTGTCGACACTTGAGAAATCCCAAATGTCGACACTCGCGAAAAATTTCTATCTTTTTAGGGCAGATCGAGTGTTTTGTATTTTGTTTTCCCCCATTTTCTCTCAAGCTCCAGTGGTCCCCCAAGCTCCTTTACCTTCCAAATCAACTCCTTTTCCCTTTTGCCCCGACTAAAATTAGGTAATCTTCTCCCCAATTTTTCTCATTTTGAAACCCTGTAACCTAGGTTTTGCATTTTCCATCCATTTTTAATGAGTTTTAATTAGATTTTTTGGAGTTTTTAGCCGTTTGGAAGTTTCCATTTAGAGGGAATCATGTTTGAACGTGTTTATCTTGGATTTCCCATGGATTTTTAGCCGACTTTTCACATATTCCATCCGTTTCTCCTAATTTCACTGTTGGATTGGGTTTTTGGTCGAAATATTCAAGGGCTTCACTCCAAAAATAAATTTCTATGCAATTTGTTAGGATTTCATTTATTTGGAAGGGTTATTTATGATAATTTCATGGTATTTTACCCTCATTTCCACCATTTTATTGGTTGATTACTTTGTTTTGACCTAAAACCTAAATGTATTTTGTTTTTAACCCTAATTTCATGTATTTAGTGTACTTTATATATTTCAACTAGCTCCAGTTCACTAGTTTATAAGATGTATTTTTGGAAACCCAAATATATTTTGGATAAAATTCCCTGATAAAGGTATTTTACTCTCGATTTCTAGTGATAAAGGCATTTTACAGCTCAAATATGGTTAATCCCAGTTTTCAAAACCTATTCTAGCTTCTCTTAAAAGCTGGTATCCCTCTTTTAGGAAAACATAGTCTCCTTTAGCCTAACCTATAGCCGATCTCTAGTTCTCAACCTGATTGAAATCAATACCCCCCTAGGTTATTTATCTTCTTTCTTTCTTGCTCAGCTTGATTGTTATGGGTCTGAGAAAGAGATTAGCTGTTAGGAGTAGGACTGGACATGGGTTTGAGAGGAGAACAAAAGCCAGACATGATGCAAGACAGGCCAGCAGCTCAGCAACACCAGGTTCTCCCCTGCAGAGAGGATGGTAGGGAAGGCTGTAGCTTCAGGACAACGGATAGACCTTGAGTTTTTTGATAGATAGCACTTCCAGATCCGACGGACACTCACTGATGTCGGATTAGTACCCTTTTGCACTATGCAGGAGAGGTACTATCCCCATCCAGTGAGGGAGTTTTATGATGCTTTGGATTGTCGTCAATTACTGTGGAGGACTACTGTCAAGGGAGTAGAGATTTCTTTGACTGAGGAGCTTCTGAGCAGAGTATGGGAGATTCCTCATCGAGGCATCAGTGTATTCTCAGTGGAGGATAGAGAGGTAGCCTTCAGGTGCATCCTTGAGCGTGAGGACGTTCACGGAGTGACAGTGGTCACCGCGAACCAGCTATCTATGGAGATGCGCCTTCTGCACCATATCACAGCTCGGATATTGCTTTCGAAGACTGGGTGCTTCGACTTCATCACCGAGAGAGAGCTGATGCTTATGGTATGTCTGATCCAGAGGACTCAGGTTGATATACCTTCTTTGATGCTAGTTCAGATGCATGATGCAGTGACTCAGCGATGACACTATCTACCATACGATATGGCATTGACCCGTTTATTTAGAGCATGTAGAGTTCCTTTGGAGGGGGAGATCCCCAAGGAGATTCTACATACTGATGTCTACGATGAGAGGTCGCTACACCGCATGGGATATCGATTGGTCGAAGGTCGGTGGGTTCGGAGAGAGTTTGCCAGGAGCCAGATGAGGAGGATGAGATTCGAGAGGCAGAGGCAGGGCCATCAGGGCCAATGAGTACACCTCCTCAGGCTGCTCCTGTATCAGACACAGAGCCGATGACCCCGACAGCTACACTTTCAGGTCCTCTTCTACCTTCTACGGACATATCTTTTAAGGAGCATGCGAGACAGCATTTCACAGATCTCAGGAGTGAGATGATTGGATTAGGTGTCCGCACGACTCAGTTACGCATCAAGATTGAGGGTCTTCGAGCTCATACCACCTTGGAGTATGCTGAGATTCATCGGACTATGGAGGAGGGTTTTGCTTGTATCGAGGATTTACTAAGATCCCTTCTACCTCCAGCAGCACCTGCAGCTCCACCTCCTGATGCTGGTGATGATGATGGTGACGAGGACCACCAGGATGGACATAATGACACTATTGATGATGGTGACCATACTGATGGGTTTGAGGACAGAGTTATTGATGTTATTGATGACGACAGTGATAGTGACAGTGATGACGGCGCAGATGGATATGAGGTAGTCAGCCGAGAGCCACAGTCACCTGTTGTTCCTCCTACTGATTCGATTGGCACACCTGTCTTCATTGATCCAGCTTTTGTCACTCCTACTAAGACTCTTCCACCTCCCTCTACTCTATCTTCTAGGGTTGTACCCCACTTTGGACCTTCTACTAGGACTAGGAGTTGCGGTATTTTGAAGACTCTTGGAGGTCTAGCCCATCGGTCTAGGATTACAGGTCTCATATTTTTTGAGATCCCATCTGATGAGGATTAGCCTCACAGATGTTTATGTTGTTGTATGTTATTTATGTCTCATGATGTTTTTAAATTGTTTCAGTGTTACTGATGAGTCAGCAAATTTTGTACTGAAAATATTACTTGACAGATATATATATGCATTTCAGCTTAATGATTACAATTTTTGTATCACTATGATTAATTTTGACAACTTGATTGTTTACATTACTTGATACATATACATTTACTTGATAGATATACATTTTGGCTCTGATACCTGTTAACTTTTAAAAAAACTCTCTTGTATCTACTCTGATACTCTACTACTTTTTGTCTGCATGCTCGTTTTGATAGGGAGCTTACTCCCTTTTTCTAATGATTGACAAAAAGGGGGAGTAGAATACCCTATCTTTATTAATCTAAATTTCAAATTTGATATGATACCAATATTGCATACTGCTTGTTCTGATTAGAATTGTCTAACTAAGAGGAAGATTCATCATTCTTAATTATACAAGTTGTGGATGTATTAGCTTGAAATCATATTCATGAATTATCAAATCTGAAATTTGAAATTAAATGTTTATATACTCAAGGTTTTGTCATCATCAAAAAGGGGGAGATTGTTGGCTCCACCTAGTGATTTTGATGAATAACAAAATATTGAGTACATATTATGTACTAATGTCTATTTCTAGTTGTGAGTTTTCAGGAAACAAGCATCTCAAATTCTTAAAATTAAAGTATCGTAGCACGCTGTGGCACGAAGCATATTTCACAATTTGAGGAATCTTCTTCATGCAAAAAGGGCTTAAAAGAGTTCATTTATTGTTTATTTAAGTTGGATTTAAGTTTCATATTCAACACTTATGTTTTTGGTTTGAATTGCACTTAATTATGAATTTTGCAGAACCAAGTGTCGACACCTGGGAAGTCAAGTGTCGACACTTCAGCATTTGGCATGCAGAAAAACTCCTTGGCACGCCAAGTGTCGACACCCAGAATTCAAGTGTCGACACCTGAAACTCAAGTGTCGACACTTAAGTTTCCAAGTATCGACTCAAGGCCTGAGACTTTTTGAAAATCCAAAACATGGCCAATGGAGTGTTTTTGTGTCAAGTGTCGATACCTGTGAATCAAGTGTCGACACTTGAAAATTCAAGTGTCGATGCCTGGAAGTCAAGTATCGATACCTGACAGCCAAGTGTCGATACCTGACAGCCAAGTGTCGACACCTGACAACCAAGTGTCGACACTCGTATTTTGATAGCCCTAATAGATCTATTTTTCTGTGTTACAGAAATATCTTTTCAAGCTCCCAATGGCTAGATTCGAAGCTCAAACGATCATAAATCATTTTTTGGAATTTTTTGAAGTATTTAAGCTTCACCAAACTTATTCTTGAAATATTGAAGTCCATTGAAAGCTCAAAAGCCAATATTCTCTCAAGAACTTCACTTCAAGAGCCATTTAAAGTGTGATTCCCTGAAAAAGCTTACAAGCCCATCCTTTCATCTTTCCAAAAAGAGAGCTTGAAGAATATTCCAAGGAGAAGACAAAATAAAGCATCAACTTGAGCCTCAAAGCTTCCATTCTACTCTTGAAGAGAGTTTGTTTTATTTATTTTGAATTGTATATCTGAAATTCTTTTATGATTTGACCTAGCTATCAAGGGTTTCTTGAAAGTAGGTTGTTATGGTTGTTGGTAAGCCAAAGGGACAAAACCAACTAGGGTTAACTTGTGAGCCCGAAGATAAAACAAGTGTAAAGGTTAGTTGGTGAGCCTAGATGATAAAACCAACATGGGTTTTGACTTGTGAGCCTTTGGAAAAACAAGTCGGCTGTAATCTTGGAAAGATTAAAGTGGTATTCTCAAGGATGGCTTGAGAAGTGGATGTAGGTGCAAGGTATGCACCGAACCACTATAAACCTTGTATTTGTGTGTGATTGTCTCTTCTATCTCTTGCTCTTTACTTCTCGCACTCTATTTATTGCTTTCTACTGCATATAATCTAGTGCATCAATTTCGTAACTCACAAACACTACAAGGCCTGTATATTATTGCTTTAAATTTTTAAAAAGATCCAATTCACCCCCCTCTTGGGCTCTATTTCTGGGCAACACCTTCCTTATTCATGATAAAGAGTTATGTTGCCAACTTTGACCTCCCTCCTGGTTGCTCTACTTTGGAGAATTTGGCGAAGTCTCGATCGGGGGGCAACTACCCCCTGGATTTGAATCTTTCGAGATGATTTTCTCTTTTGGGTGGCGCAGACGGTCGATTGGAAGTGCAACGCCTTGGTCAGGGTGGCATCCTTGGGGGGTGCTCTTCCATGGTCCTTGGGTGGCGGTCCACTGCCCAAAGGGGGTTGGCACTGTATACTTTGACTTCCAGTTGCTGGACCTCTCACCTGAAGAGAGCTTGGCCTAAGGAGAGCAAGAGCTCGACTTCGATCAAGGTGGACTCGACCTCGAGGGAGCTGCCCGACGAAGGAGCTCGAAAAGAGTAGGAGCTCAACTTCGATCGAGGTGGGCTCGATCTCGAGGGAGCCACCTGGCGAAGGAGCTCAAAAAGAGCAATAGCTAAACTTCAATCGAGATGGGCTCAACCTTGAGGGAGCCACCTGGCAAAGGAGCTCGAAGAGAGTAGGAGCTCGACTTCGGCCGAGGTGAGCTCGACCTCGAGGGAGCCACCTAGTGAAAGAGCTTGAAGAGAGCAGGAGCTTGACTTCGGTCGAAGTGGGCTCGCCTAAAGGAAGCCACCTGGGGAAGGAGCTCGAGAAGAGAGCAGGAGCTCGACTTCGATCGAGGTGGGCTCGACCTCGTGGGAGCCACCTGGTGAAAGAGCTTGAGAAGAGAGTCTGACATGGCAACTTCTATCCATGTAGCCTCTGACTGCATCTGACAGGGGTTCCACGTCAGTAATCCTGCCACATCAGTATCTATTTAAATCTTTAAATTATAATTTAAAACTTGTATGAAACTTATTTTTAACATAGAGATAGAGTTATAGTTATTTTTATATCTTAATTTTTTTTTGAAAATAATATTGTTTGTTATGTATTTTATAGTTAATAATAATTGGCTATGTAATAATCAAAATATAGTTGTCTCCATTCGATCTAAATCATATCTAGATCAAAATTTTTAATATTAGAACTGGATTATTCATGGACCCGATTTAACCTAAATGACCTGTTGGCTTGAGATTTTTGATAGTAGACCCGATCCAATCCTATCCGATTTTCTAGTAGGTTGATCTGGATCTAATATTAGGACCCCATCAAAAAACTAGGTTGGATTGGGATCACTCATGACTCGGTTTGATCCAATCTATTTTCATCCCTAATTCCTCATGAAGATCTTGATTTGGAATATGCGAGAGACGGTGAAACCCTCCTTTCGCTCTATGTTTAGGAGGTGGATGTAGTTACATATTCTTGATATTTATATTCTTTTGGAAACCCATTAGTCAGGCGAGAGTCTTGCCCGTGCCAAGCAGCGCTTTCCACTGTCTTAGGGGTTTTATGCCATTGAGATTTAAGGTATGGTAGATGGTATCATTATTATTTGGAGGACTGGTCTTGCTAAATTTGATGTCTTCCATAGATATAACCAACAAGTTTGCATCGTTATTTCTGAAATGAATAGTACCCTTAGCTTTTATCAGGGATCTATGCTAACACTGATTATAGATAGTGAAGGGTTCTGTGGCACAAGATTTCTACACCGTTGGGATAGGGTATCCTTATTTTGGTGGCCGGTGATTTCAACTATATTGATAGTTCTCTAAAGAAGCAGTAAGGAGCTAAGTATGGTTCTGGATAGAGAGATTTCTACTCTTCCGACAGTATCTGGAGCTCACTGATGCAAGCCAAGTATGGTTCATGGATGGTGCCTGATGTGATTAGACCTCCTCGGAGTAGCTCGATTTTGTGAATGGAGATTGGTAGTTGAGCGAGGGAGGTCATGACCCGGATTCGTTGGGTTATTGGTGATGGGTATTTTACTGACTTCTTCCATGATTCTTGGATATCTGATCTTCCTTTGAGCAAATGGCCTACTTTTGTTAGCATGGAGGTTGGGAAGTCTGTGAGAATATCTGATTTGCTGCATATTGGAAGATGTGGATGGCAGGTCGACCATGTGACCCGCTTTTCGGGCCTGACCTTGCTAGTAGGTCTTGTCCATTGTGGTCCCTAGTCATGAAGCCCATGATGTGAGAGTATGGCGTTCCTTCTACAGGAAGAGGGTGAGGGCAAGAGATTTTTATGTGATGTTTGCCTAGTTATTTGCCCGGAGATTTGATGCAGCCTAAATCTGGAGGATTGAAGTTTACCCGAGGGTCAGCTTGTTTCTTTGGAAACTGGCCTGGGGTTGTCTTCTGACAAGGTCAGCTCTGAGAGGTAGGGGAGTGCCTCTTCCTGCTACCTGCCCATTTTGTCAGTACGATGAGGAGATGGTAGACCATGTCCTCTTTTGCTATCCGAGAGCTGCCCAGATTTGGAGGATGTTTGACCTTCTGGTTGGGATGATTTTGACAGAGTCCTATTCAAATTTTTCTTAACAGCATGAAGCTGAGTATGAGTTTAGAGACAATTAGATTCATGGGCGTTAGAAGGGAGTGGCTTATCATATCTAACTATTGAGGAATAACTGGGTTTTTGAGTCTACGAGGCTTTTTGACCATTTCATCCTGGAGTGGGCCTTGATTTAAGCGATTGAGTTCATGCAGCTGGAGTTTGTTGATTTGATTGTGAGGAGTTCAGATCCCTGGGACCCCCATCCTGCTCATCAAGCGACCCGTAGGGTATTTATTTTTTGGGAGCTCCCACCTCGACCTTCTTCAAGATCAATTTTAATGGCAGTGTGATGGACAGTATTAGAGGGGCGGTTTTATTATTAGAGGCCCTATTTCTATATTGGTGGTAGTTGACTCTTTGAGCCTTCAATTCTAGAGGCTGAGCTTCGAGCTGTGTGGATTGGTATTGTTTACGTGACACGTACTCTTCAAGCTGACCGATTAGTTATTGAGAGTGACTCATTTATTATTATTGATCAGATTTAGTCCCATTCTAGGAGAGCCGCCACTTATCCCTTATTGCAGGATATTGGATTTTTATTTGGGGGTGTTGCTTTATTGCTAATCCATGATGTTTACCATGAAATAAACTATGTTGTTGATTGGATCATCTCTTTTGTTGTCTAGCATTCTATCAATATGATATAACTTCTATGGAGTCAGCATTGGACCTTTTAGGACTTGTTGGCATGGAGTCTCTGTACCAGCCGGTCGGAGCTACTGCACCACAGGACCGCTCCCTGGTTCACCTACAAAACAAGTTCCTTGCTAGAGTTGTTCCGACGGGGAACACTCCGATGCCTAAGTTAGAGGCGGGTCCTAGCCACAGAATGGGGAAGATTCTTGAGAAGCAGAGGGAAAGGCTCTTTTAATTTAGAGTATGTGTATATGTCTGTACCTCTCTCGAGCATTTCTTCTTACCGCTATTTATAAGGAGGCATCCGGCCTACGGATCCGTTCTTCTTCCAGTGATTATGAGGAGTTAATTTCTCTCCATGATTGGCAATCGTGGGTTGTCATTGAGCGGTTCCGGCCAGATTGAAGGCGTGGCAGCTGGAGTTGCGCGCCATGATCGTGGCATGGAGATAGTCGATAGTAACCGTTGGTTACTGTTGCCTATCCGGGATAGATCATGGACCCATCCTCAGATTTCCCCCGTTGGGGTAGATTCTCACAGCTAAACCAGGAATCTCTCCATCTTCGGATCTTCTTGGTCGGAGATCTTGTCTTCTATATGAGTCGAGGACTTGGTGTTTACCAAGGGCCGGAGATCGTGTCTTCAGCAAGAAACGAAGAGCATGTCTTCGGAAGTCGATGAGAAGCCCGATCTTTAATTAAGGTCGAAGACATAATTCGAAGGTCTTGCCTTTGGATGTCATAGGCTGGTGGGGAGCCTCGGGTCGCCCGTGGTTGGCTTGATCTTTCTAGGTCCGAAGTCATTGGTTCGGAGGAAAAGTCTTCGGCCAACCGAACTGGTGTTCAGTTCGTACTTGGACTGGGATACCCCAACAGGTGCCCCCTACTCTCAGTTTTCGAAGCGAAGGTTTGCCTCGAGAAGTGAGAGTGCCAATGCTTTATCATTTTCCTCCCAGGGGATATTGTAGTGGATGATTATGGGATCTCTGATTAGACTGCTCATCATGACTGCTGGTTGATTTGGGAATCAGGCGATGGACAGCTGTCACTCCCTGGTTGGGGGAGAGGAAAAGAGCGAGCGGCCCTGGGACCGTCTCTTCTTTTCTTGTTGCGTGATGTCCCAACCAATCTTTCGGTTGAGATTTGGATGGTTGTGGCGGCTTCTCCCCGCCCGTTGGATGATGGATGTGCTTCATCCTGGCCGCTGGTTCAAGATGGGTTACCTTCCTGGGTAACCCTTTGTCAAATCAACCTGGTGGGACTTCAGAGGCCCCTGGTTTCCTCTTGGAAAAGAGAGAAGGTCCGGCTAAAGAAGCTTCTTCAACCTCACCTCATTCTTCGCTCAGCTTCCCTATTCTTGACTACCAGTCTATTTCACAGGTAGAATCTTCCTTTTGCCTTTTTGTTTCATTCTTTTATCATGGAAGAAACTGTAGAAAGTCAGGGAGGACAAGTTGGGCCCTCGGGGGTTGGTGACGTAGTAGGTCCGGAGTCGATCTCTAGTTCGATTTTTCAGGGGAAGATGGCCCTTCTTCGGGAATGTGATAGGTTCCCTTTTGTCCTCCCCGCATTCGAGGAACGGGTGAACAAATCTCTCCCCGGGTGTCTAGGCGTGTACGAAGATCATTTGAAGGCTGGCTTTCGATTTTCCCTGCACCCTTTCTTCATCAAAATCTTTCGTTTGTACCAAGTGGTGCCAGCATAGTTGACCTTGAATAGCATCCGGAATGTCTACGGATTTCTGGTCCTGTGCAGCACTGCAAATATAGAACCTAGGACCAACTTATTCACAACCCTTTTTGTACTCAAGATGGACTTCCATAGCAAATAATGGTGGGTGATCGGCCCTCGACCGGGCCACAAGGTCATCAAGGACATGCCCAGCGCCATCCACGGATGGAAACCTGTTTTTGTGTTTGTACTGTCCATTGATCCATGAGGCTTCGACACTGTTTGGAAGAAGCCTCGTTTAACCGCCAATGATGGAAAGAAGGTCTTGGCGGCTGACCAGTTGGATTACGATATTCTGATTAATTCGGAAGTCGCCTCTATCCGGGAGTTGTTGGAGGAGAGAAATCTCCATCTTGCGGGGATTAGCAAATTCTCCGTATTAGGTATAGTGACGAAAATTTCTGCCCATCTTCCTCTGTCTTTATCGTAGCTCGGTCGTCTTAAAGAAATTTCTTTGCTTGTAGGTGGCGAAATGAAGCCTGGTGTGAGCTGGCTCCGTCAGACTTCTAAGAAGGTAGCTCAAGCCCCTCTTACTAAGTCAACAGTTCGGAAGAAGGCCCGAAGGGACGGTCCTGAGGGGAACCGGAGCACTTCATCTTCCCGAGGGACCTCAGGAAAAGATGTGGTACCCACGGATGGGGCCCTATCAAGACCTCGTCCAATCAAAATTCCACCGGCAGTTACCTCCCCGGTTCGCACAATGGGGAGTCTGCCTCAGGTGGCGGATGTGCCATTGCCTTGCCCCCCTGCAGTTGATAGGGGCAAAGCACGGCAAGTCGAGGGAGAGTTCGCTCATGGGGCTTCCCTAGCTGGAAGCCGTTCGGCAAATTCTTCGGAGCTTTCGCCTACTGGGGGACTACTGGTCCCCGCTATAGCCAGGCAGGCGCTGAAGAGCACATTGCTGCCTCACGACTTGGCAGTTCTTCGAAGTTGGAACCTTTCTAGGGTGTCCGATTTTGCTTTTTCCGCCCTACAACAGGTATGGTCCTTGCCGTCTCCTTTGCTCTAAGAATTGTTCGATCCATAACTCCATATTTTTGATACAGTTGGTCTATGACCTTACCTTTATAGAGGAGGGCCTGGAAAATGTTGACAGCCTCATCCACGATCTCAAGGAGGATCTCCATACTGCCAGGGCCGTAAAAGAAGTAGCCGAAGAGTTGAGGCAGTCTATGGAGAACCATCTTATCCGGGTTAATGACGAGGTTCATGAGCTGAAGGGTGAACTAAAAAATGCCCATCTGATAATAGCGGAGCAAGGGGCAGGGTGGAGGAAGAGCAGAAAGCGAGTCGACTCCTTGGAGCTAACTGTTAAGGAGAATGAAGAGAGGATAGAGAGTTTGACCAAGGCAGCGGAGGAAGCTACCAGGAGGGCCGAAGAGGCAGTTCTGGAGTTCGAAGCGGCCAAGAGAGAGTCTGTGTCCCTGAGAAAGCAGGTGGATGATGCTATAGCAGACTTCAGGAAGTCTTCACGATTCCAAGTGGAAATGAATGAAGCATCCTTGTACGGCTACCAGCATGGCTTCAACGACGGACTTTCCAAGGTAAAGGAGGCCTTCCCCTACCTTGATCTTTATGGTATCCCTCCCTTTAACATAGCCGAAGAAGAAGAGGAGGAGGAAGAGGAGGCCGAAGCCGCGGGAGAGGCCGAAGAGGCGCCATGTCCGGGAGAAGAGGCCTCTGCCTCAATCGAAGATCTAGGGGTGATCCCAACTCTGATCCCGGTTCAAGAGGAGGTTCAGGATGGGGGAGTCCAAGCTGAAGGTTCTTTGGTCCCAGCCCAAATCGACGAGATCCTTTTTGCGCAGGTTGACAAGTTGCTTCAATCTTGTGATGTTGGGTCTCCTCTTGTTGATGTTGAATAATCCGAGTATCTTTAGATGTGTTTTCTTTTCTGTATTGTCAATGGCTTTTGTATGACAACTTCTCCAGATTTTGAAGTAGCTTTTTCTTCTTCTGCATATGCTATGTTGTTTTTTTAGATGTAGCTTGAACAAGTTTTACTGCCCCTTCTTCTACTTGGTTGAACGGCCATGGCCGAAGGCCATTTGACTGGTAGTTGACAAAGACGAACTTCGGGATAAGTTAGAACTCCGTTGTCGAAGACCATTTACGGTTGATTAGGCTGGTGTTACCTTCCCAGACCTGTTCATTTGGGTAGATAGGCATCAACTCCTCATCGACCGGTGATTAAGAAAGTTTGATTGTGATTCTCGTTATCCACGCGGTGTATCGATATTCGTATAGTCGCGATTTCTTACGCCTTGTATGTCGCCATGTCTCTTTTTTTTCCAAAAAGAAGCCATTAATATTGCCGCCGCACGATGGGAATTCCTCCGGATTTGAAGTGCCGGCAGTTATTGTCCTGGAAATGACCCTCGAGCGGTCTTTCGGTTCTTGAAGCGTCGTTTGGACATGTGGCGCTTTCTGATGCGGTTGGAAAAAGACATGGAGCATGTCTCCCCGCAGTCGGTCGTGGGTGCAGGCTCTCTATAAATAAGATCTTGCCTTCTGCTGCCAAGGGTCACCATCCTCTCAGACTTCTTCTTTTAGTTGAAAATGAGGTTCAGCACCTCCGAGCTTCGTCAGGTAGCGAAGAGGAGGGCAGTTGATCCTAAGAGGAAGAGGAGTCCGAAGTTCTTCGAATCGGGCGATGATGATGAGCCTCTCGTGGACCGTCTGGAGAAGAAGGTTCGTATGTTGGAGGCTCAACTGAAGGAGGCCAGGGCCCAAGTCGTGGCGGCAGTCGCGGAGGTGGAGGAGGCCAAGAAGGAGGTGGCGAACGCTGTTTCAAACTTCAAGACGTCCGCTACCTTTAAGGAGGAGGTCACCAAAGTGGCTCTGGACTTCTACCATCAGGGGTTCCCGGAATGCAGGAGGAAGGCCTTCAAGTTCTATGACTTGAAGGGCCTGGAAACATCAAGCCCTCCGCTCCCTTTCCTGGACATGAGTTTGATTCTGACTCTGATATGGATTCTGGTTCGGATGGGAACCCCGGGGCCCCTTCATCGTCCCTCCAGAGCCCCCCCGCCGATATGAAAAAAAGCCGGCGGGAGGTTATTGAAATGTTTCCCGCAATCCTTCTACTACTACCCTTTTTTTTTTTGTCCTCTCTTTGAGAGTTTCTTTTTCTTTTTTTTTATAAAAATCAAGAAAAAGGAAATGAAATATCTTAACTTTCCTTACCTCTTCCCATGTGTTTCTTGTGATATGCTGTATCACGTTATGTCTAGAGCGTAGATTTCTCGGACCATTTGCAGTCTATAGGAAAGATGTGAGGTCGGTTGGACTGTTCTTGAAATGTTTGTTATCGATAGGAAGGACGACAGTGGTCCTTTTAGGCATATTTTCGGATTTACCGTAGGGTGGGGTGTTTACACCATCCCTGTGCGTTCCTGTCATGATTAAGGTGGGCTGTTCAGGCCCGTCTCGGTGCATCTTCGGATTTACCATAGGGTAGGTTACGAAAACTATCCCTGCACCTCCCCTTTTTTTTTATGTAAGGTAGGCTGATTAGGCCCACCTCGACACCTTATCAGAACCATCCTTGTGCCTTCGATCTTCTTGGTGGCCTGACTAGGCCATCCGTTGCGCTCGTCCGGCATACCGATAAGGTGAGTGGATTAGACTCTCATTTGTATAGTTGACCGTTCAGTCGATGCAACAAGCCGTTCTGAGTTGAATAGAGTTGAGCAAATTTGCACAGGAAATTTAGGAACCTGTTTATTAATAATACTTGCGAAGGTTTTGTACATTCCATGACCGGGACAGAAGCTTCCCATCCAGAGTCTTGAGTCGATATGCTTATGGTCGATGACTTCTTCGACTTGATATGGACCTTCCCAATTGAAAAAAAGTTTATCCTGTTCTGTTGGCCTGGATACTTCTGTCCTTCACAATACCATGTCCCCTGTGCAGAAAATCTGCTCCTTCACTCTAGAGTTGTAGTATTTGGCGACCTTTTGTTGGTACGCCGCCATTCTTATCTGGGCCTGAAGTCTGGTGCTTGGCAGCAGATCCAGGTTGATCATTCTACGATCGGAGTTCCCAGGCTCTTCGTAGTTGTCAATTCTCAGGGATTGTAAGGAGACTTCAATAGGTAGTACGGCTTCGGTACCATATACTATGTTGAATGGAGATTCGCCGGTGGCCATTATTGGGATAGTTCGGTATGCTCAGAGAATGGAGGTCAGCTCTTCAGCCCAAAGCCCTTTGGCGGTGTTCAACCTTGTCTTCAGACCGTGGAGAATGGTCTGATTAGTTGCTTCAGCTTCTCCGTTGGACTATGGATGGGCAACGGAGGTCAGTCGATGCTGAACATGATACCGAGCGCAGAAGTTCTTGAACTTTGGATTATTGAACTATCTTCCATTGTCCATGATTATGACATGTGGGATGCCAAATCAGAATATGATGAAATTTTTTACAAAATTCTCTACCTTGCCTTCTGTGATCTGGGCCAGTGGTTTGGCTTCCACCCACTTTGTGAAGTAGTCGATGACCACAAGGAGGAACTTCCTTTATCCAGAAGCCAATGGAAATGGGCCAAGAATATCCATTCCCCATTGGGCAAAAGGCCAAGGGGTTGTCAGTTGAGTCAAGTGACTTGCAGGCTACCTCTGAACATTGGCGTACCTTTGGCACTGGTCACACCTTCGCACAAAATCAGTCGAGTCCTTCTGGATGGAGGGCCAATAATATCCCTGTCGAATGATCTTGTATGCCAGAGACCTACCCCCTAAGTGATCACCGTATATGCCCTCGTGGACCTCTCTCAGGGCATAATCCGTATCCGTCAGTCCTAGGCATTTTAGCAGCGGTTGAGAAAATGATCTCTTATAGAGGGTTCCGTCTAAGATGACATACTGGGACGCCATCCAGTGGATCTTCTTGGCCTCGCCTAGTCTTCTGGTAGCACGCCCTCATTTAGGAATTTGATGATGGGATCCATCCAACTTGGTTCGGCGTTGATCTGGCGCACCTCCATAGCCTCTTCAGCAATACTTGTAGTTTCAAGATGTTCAACAAAGGTACGCCCGAGAGATTCTGGTATCGTAGTAGCCAGTCGAGACAATGCGTCCGCCCGAGAATTCTTTGATCGAGGGATATGGATGATCTCAAAATGCTCCAGTTGAGAGGATAGGGGCCCGTACCTTCTCCAGGTACTGCATCATAGTTGGATCCCTGGCTTCATAATCTCCTTTTACTTGATTCACAATTAGTTGGGAGTCTAAGAAGGCCCGGAGTTGTTGAACTCCTAAACTTTTGGCGATCCGAAGTTCGACGAGCAAGGCTTCATATTCGGCTTGGTTGTTAGAAGCATGGAAGGAGAACCGAAGTGCGTACTCTATGGTATGACCATCAGGTTCGGCTAGCATAAGACCAGCCCCACATCCAGTAGCGTAGAAAGCTCCGTCCACATGGAGCACCTAAACAGACTTCGTCTCCTTCAAGACTTCATCTTTTGTCGAGGGTACTTCGTCTTCGGATTTCTAGGTGCATTCGGCCAAGAAATCAAAGAGCACATGGGCCTTCATGGCCAATCGGGGCTGAAAGCTGATGTCAAATTCACTCAACTTCACAGCCCACTTGGTTATCCTTTCAGAAGTGTCCGGAGACCAGAGAACAGCCTTGAGGGACTGATCAGTCAGCACTACGATGGCGTGGGCGTGGAAGTACGGCTGTAGTCACTTTGCCGTGATCACCAGAGAGTAGATCAACTTCTGCATCCTCGCATATCGCATTTCAGCATCATGTAGAACCTTGCTGATGTAGTAGATCAGCTTGTAGGATCCATCTTCATCTCTCCGGACAAGGACCGAACTAATTGCTTCGTCTGAAGCAGAGAGGTATAAATAAAGCACCTCGCCCACTTGAGGTTTAGAGAGTAGTGGTGGGGTTTCTAGGTACTTCTTTAGCTCTTCAAAGGCAGTGCGACAGTCTTCAGTCCACTCGAAGTCCTTTGACTGCTGAAGTACTTTGAAGAATAGGAAACATTTCTCGGCTGAACGAGAATTGAACCTGCTTAGGGAGGCAATTCTTCCTGTTAATTGCTGGACTTCTTTCTTGCAGAAGGGATGTTTCATATCCTTTAGGGCTTGGATCTTCTTAGGATTTGCCTCAATCCCTTGTTTGGTGACAAGAAAGCCCAAGAACTTACCCGAAGTGACCCCGAAGGTGCACTTTGCCGGGTTTAACTTCATGCGGTAGCATCACAGAGCACTGAATGATTCTTCCAGGTCTTGGATATGATCTTTTCGAAGGAGGCTCTTGACGATCATATCATCAACATAGGCCTCCATGTTTCTTCCTAGTTGCTTTTCTAACACTTTATTGATTAGCCTTTGAAATGTTGCCCCGGCATTCTTAAGGCCGAATGGCATCATCTTGTAGCAGTAGAGACCTTTGTCGGTGACAAAGGCTGTCTTCTCCTCATCTTGGAGATCCATCCTGATCTGATTATAGCCAGAAAAAGCGTCTATGAAGCTCAGTAGTTGGTGGCCAGCGATGGCGTCGACCAACTGATCAATCTTTGGGAGAGGGAAGCTATCTTTTGGACAAGCCTTGTTGAGGTCTGTGTAATCGATGCAGATCCTTCACTTGCCATTAGCTTTCTTCACCATTACCATGTTGGCTAACCATTCGGGGTAATGGGCCTCTCGGATGAACCCTGCTTTAAGAAGTTTGCTGACTTCTTCATCCATGGCTTTCTGTCTTTCAGGAGCAAAGCTTCTTTCTTCTACCAAACTGGTTTATACCCAGGGATAACTTCCAGCCGATGAATGATTACTTTTGCAGGGATCCCAGGCATATCCGAAGCTGACCAGGCGAAGACATCGGCGTTGTCTCTGAGGAAATGGATCAGCCCCGTTCTGGTTTCCTCATCAAGCGTACTCCCGATCTGCACAAATTTGATGGGGTCTTCCTTTGTCAAAGGTACCAGGACAATTCTTTCCATGGGTTCACCAGAGCCTGTAGTTGTATCCCTCGGATCCAGCTAATCCGGAGTTACAGAATCATTGAAGTGCTTGTCTTGGATCATCAAACACTACCGCGGTGCTCTCTGATCTCCTCTAACTTCTCCGACACCTTTCATAATGGGGAAGCGTACTAGGAGATAATGAGAGGACATTACGATCCAAAACATGTTCAAGACAGGCTGCCCCAGAATGATGTTGTAAGCCGAGGGGGTCCGGACTATCATGAAATTGATCGGCAATATTTTTTATCGAGGTTCAGTGCCAAGGGTCACAGGCAACACTATTTCTCCCTTGGCATGAACTTGATTACCCCCGAAGCCAGTGAGCGATATGGGGGATCTCCGTAGTTGATATCTAGGTAAACACATTTTAGAGAATGCATCATAAATCAAGACATCAATCGAACTTCCATTATCAACAAGGATTCGCTGTACATTATAGTTGGCCACAACGGTCGAGATTACAAGAGGATCATCATGCAGGAGTTGAACTCCCGCAAGGTCGTCATCGGAGAAGAAAATAGCGTTGTTGTCCTTGAGTCGCTTTGGGACATCGTCCTCGTCCCTCCTCCAGTTGATAGGCCGGTGTATCATCCCTACACCTCCGTTGGTGGGCCTTTGATTTGGCAGTTCGACTTTTTCAGGAGGTGGCTGGGGAACAATAGCTTCCGATCGAGGTTCTTGATGACCAATGTACCGTCCCAAATACCCTTTCTTGATGAGATCCTCAATCGCATCCTTCAGCTAGATGCACTCTTCAGTATTGTGGCCGTGGTCCCGGTAGAATCGGTAATATTTGTTCCTATTCCTTACGGAAGAGGAGGCCTTCATGGGACGGGGCTGTTGGAGATAGTTTTCTTTCTCTATCTCCATAAGGATCTTTTCTCGAGGAAGGTTGAGGGGGGTGTAGGAGTCGAATCTTCCTCCAGATGCTCTGGGCCTGGGAGGACTTCTTCGGCGATCAGTATATTTGCTGTTATTGTTATTGAAGATTGGGGGACCTTGCCCCCTGTTGTTCTTCTTTTTTGAAGGGGGCTTCCCTTCGATCAGTCGTCGGTTGGCCGCTTGCTCTTCAGCATCGACGTATTTCTGAGCCCTCGATAAAAGCTCAGCGTAGCTTTTGGAAAACTTCTTATCTAGGAAAAACGTAAGCCTGGATGTACGAAGTCCCTTCTTCAGTGCAGACATGGGCACATGCTCGTTGAGATCGGGGATCTTAAGTGTGGCCGTATTAAACCTGGAGATGTAGTATCACGGGCTTTCTCCTTCATTCTAGTGAAGGGGGAACAGTGTGTCCGTATTCCGGGAAGTCTTGCGGCGGGTCCTGAAATGCAAGACAAACAATTTCTCTGACTCGGAAAAAGATCGATGGTACCTGGACACAGGCTCGAGTACCATATCCGAGCAGCTTTCTTCAAGGTAGTCGGGAACGCGAGGCAGTACATCGCGTCCGAAGCTCCTTGGATCATCATATGGGCCTTGAAAATATCCAAGTGGTCGAAGGGATCGGAGGTCCCGTCATAGGGTTCTATCCGGGGAACCCTGAGGTGCCGAGAAATGACTTCGGCCATGATACGGTCGGTGTAGGGTGGGCGTAGATCACCCACTATCAAGTCATCCGGATCATTTAGATCCCACATCCTCTGCTCCCGCGCCCTCGCCATTTTCGATTCAATGGCTCTAAATCTCCCGTCGTAATCGAGAGTCTGCTTCGTTGCCCTCTCTACGGGAGTAGAGTCTTCGGAGGAGGGTGAGGGAGTTTGCCTAGGCCTTTTCCCTTTCTGCGGGAAATCGGCGGAGGGTGAGGGTGAGGCAGTCTCGAACTTCGGCCTTCAGGAGAGGGCCGAGAACAGGGGGAGAGATGTATGGAACCCTCCCGTGGGGCTCTTTTCTTTCGGGATCAAGAGCTATGTCTGGAGGCAGTCGGTGGATTTCCCACCGGAAAAGCTCTGTTCTGGAAATCTTGAACCATGGCTGTAAGGTTGGTGACCTGGTTCACAAGGGCTTCAAATTGCTGTAATCCCACAACAACTGTGGGAGGTGGGACGTCGTTCTCCCCCGGGGGTGCGCTCCCTTGGTATGGAGCACGACTTCGACTTGTGGAGGCGATCTGAGTCTTTTCTCTCGCCATTAGGAACTTCTTACTTTCCCTTATTTAGGAGGGAGCCTAAAGAGTGTTGTGTCGCCCCCCTACCTGGCGCGCCAATCTGTTGGCGTGGAGTCCCTGTACCGGCCGGTCGGAGCTGCTGCACCACAGGACCGCTCCCTGGTTCACCTACAAAACAGGTCCCTTGCCGGAGTTGTTCCGGCAGGGGATACTCCGATGTTTAAGTCAGAGGCGGGTCTCAGCCACAGAATGGGGAATATTCTCGAGAAGCAGAGGGAAAGGCTCTTTTAATTTAGAGTATGTGTGTATGTATGTACCTCTCTCGAGCATTTCTTTTTACCGCTATTTATAAGGGGACGTCCGGCCTGCGGATCCGTTCTTCTCCCAGTGATTACGGGGAGTTAATTTTTCTCCATGATTGGCAATCATGGATTGTCATTGAGCGGTTCCGGCCAGACTGGAGGCGTGATAGCTGGAGTTGCACGCTATGATCGTGGCATGAAGATAGTCGATAGTAATCGTTGGTTACTGTTGCCTATCCGGGACAGATCGTGGACCCATCCTCAGATTTCCCCTATTGGGGGAGATTCTCACAACTAAACCAGGAATCTCCCCGTCTTCGGATCTTCTCGGTTGGAGATCCCGTCTTTTGCATGAGTCGAGGACTTGGTGTTTACCAAGGATCGGAGATCGTGTCTTCGACAGGAAATGAAGAGCATGTCTTCGGAAGTCGATGAGAAGCCTGGTCTTCGGTTAGGGCTGAAGACATAATCCGAAGGTTTTGCCTTTGGATGTCGTAGGCCGGTGGGGAGCCTCGGGTCGTCCGTGGTTGGCTTGATCTTTCTAGGTTCTGAAGTCATTGGTTTGGAAGAAAAGTCTTCGACCAGCCGAATAGGTGTTTGGTTCGTACTTAAACTGGGATACCCAACAGGACTATTTTATTTTTTAATTTTATAGGTTATATTCATATTATATAAGGCTTATATGAGTGACCCATGTTATTATAAAAAAAAAATCTCATAGCTATTGTTTTTATCTGATGCCGATCCTCGTACCAATAGAACATTTTTAATGTAACACTCCACAGCCATTTAGAAAAAGAAATCTATCTGCACGTTCATTCCCGTGCCCACCCCCCCCCCCCCCCCCCAAAAAAAAAAAAAAAAAAAAAAAAATGCTCTCATATTTTTCTAAACTCTCATCCACATCCGTCCATCTTCTTCATCATGGCCAACAAGCGAGAATCCATGGCACCTGGCGAGCTCAAACACGAACCGGAAGTATCCGCCTCAAGAACCCGGTCCGTCCGGTCAGTCGCGGCTGGTCGCCAGAAATTTGAGCCGCGGGGCGAGGAGCCTCTATCGATCCGACACAAACCGGTCTGGTCTAATGTGACCACTTCCTAAAACGCCAGACCAGCTGACCAGGTCCATCTTGTCACGCGCCTTGCGCGTGATGCTTGCCCGAGCCCATCAATTAGTTTTCTCACTTTCTAAGTGAGAGCCGAAGGATCCGCGGGCTGGGGTTTCGCACCATTTTGTTCCGAAGAACGCCAAGAACCATCGAGGCTGCCGGGGCGTCGCTGTCCCGAGAGCGAACGCCGCCATTTTAGGCATCGCCTCCCGAAGAACGAAGGCCATTCTCGGAATCTATCTCTTTTTTCTCCAGTCATGCACGCCTCGGTCCTCGTCCTGAGTACGCCGCTCTTACTCCCCGAAATTTCTTGTCTTGGTTTTAAATGACAGAGAAGTTTTTTTTTTCTCATATTTTATGGCAATATTTTCTTTCTCCTTGTTTCTTTCTCGATGGCTTATCCTTCTCATAGTTTTAAATGGGAAAGACTTTTCTCTTTATGGCTCCTTCTGCCCTCTCTTTCCCTACGATATTTTTTGCCTGTTTTGGAAGCTAAGGGTATTTGATGTGCATGTTTCCTGCCAAAGACGGGCAGTGGTTTGGTGTTGGATGATCGGGAAGTCTGGTGTCTAGGTTTTCTTGCGCTAGGGTGCTTGAAACGCTCCGATCTGCTGCATAAAAATGCCTTTTTCTGGGTTTTAAAAAAGGAGTATAATGTGGTTTTGATTTTGATTTCATATTCTTTTTCTTGACTTCCTAGGAAAGATTTGGATGCACCGACGGCTAGAGATGTCAGGGCGTTGCAAAGCTCTCTGTTTGACCACGCAAAAATTTCTTATGTTGGTTTTTAATTATAATAACAAGATTTATTTTCATATTTTATGGCCTTATTTTTCTCAGAGATTTGTAGAAGTGAATAGTGACAAATGCGGACTTACAATCCTCGTTAATGCTAATCATCAGGAAGAAATAATCATCAATGTCATTCAGTAGCTGTGAAATCTCAACAAAAATATAGTTTTCAAGGTTTACGGGGTAGAATTGAAAACATCAAGTCACATGGCTTAGGGGCGATAGCAATGCAACAAAATTTCCATCTAGTATGCTTACTTTTGGTTTCTTTTCCCTTTCCTATGATAAATAAATCTTATTACTTAAACAAGTTCCTTAAAGAAACAATATGAAATGACCGGGCTTGGATTTCTTTGCTAGCCATGCTTGATATCTATGTTGTCACATTTGGCACAAAGGTTCTATTGTTACCCCAGTGGCCTGGTTTTACAAATGTCTCAGTGTTGGCTTAAGCTGCCTCCCATTTTATGATTTTTCTCTCATTCCTTCTGTTTCTAAAGTTGTTGGGTGCTGTTCTTGTAAAGTTGTTTGGAAACCTTTGGTTTCCTTTATTGCATTCTCTGATAATTCGTGCTAACACTGGTGAACAGAAGATTCTTTGAAACGGGAATCTGGAAGTAAGGTGCACCATGCCAACATCCAAGCGTCTAAGGTAAGCATATCTCACAACTTCTGTTTGTTTGCTGGTTGGGGATTTGCCGTTACTTTTCATTGCCTTATTGTGGGATGTTAGATGCTTGCCTTTGATATTACATCTGGGCTTGGAGATGGGTGGAAATAATGGTTTGTGTGTTCCTATGCTGATTTTTGAGTTTGAATAATAGTCCAAGATCCAACTTTTTTCTGATTAGTTGTTACATTAAAAACGCTCTTTTGCTTGGATCACCTTTATTCTATTGACTAGTACATGCTTCATGCTTTTACTTTGATGTTGTTTAACTTTTTGACTACATAACTATTCATTTTTTGTCTAATCTGATCATGATGTTTTTGTAAATGTTATGACAAATTATCATTTTGTCTAGTCATTAATTCATTATTTATTTTTTTAAGGAAAAATGTTGACCAGGCAAATGTAAGCAGCTAGTTTTGATTCAAGACATCTATAAATTAGGTTCATATACTTATTTAAAGTTTTTATATAATATTGACATAACTATGCCAGTACAATGCCATTATGGATTTTCTGGTAACTAATGATGAAGTAAAATTAGTTGTCTTCACCTTTCTTATTATAAGATTACTCTCATTCTGTCTTATGGTCGCATTAATGAAAGAGGTCAGCTTGTATCATAGTGTATTCTCCATTCTATCTTCCTTTTCCTAAACAAGGATTTGTAGATGGAGGTGAAAGAGCCTTCTCTATCCACTCAGCTAACCATCCCTTTGTGTCTTTTGTAGGACCCGTACCATCTTTGTGTTGTCATAATTACCAATCAGTAGCATGCTTGCTTTTTCTAAGTCCTGTTCTTTCATCCTCTTCCTGAGCTTCTTCTTTTCCATTTTCAGCAACCTATCATGTTGGTTTTTAGGTAGTTGATCATGCATCAAGAAAAAATTGGGACTTGAGGTGCCCCCACTGATTAAGAACTGCCTACCCTGTTTTGATTTTATGAGTTATGTAGAAGTAGTTTTCTTGGGGTCACCATTGCTCAATGACAATTTACTTACCTATCTCTAAAATTTGACTTCTTAATGGTATCATAAGAACAACCTCTGAGGGTTTTGGGTTGTTTTAGAAAGGGTGATTGGCAGCAGACAAATTTGATTTGCGTTCTAATGAATCTTATGAATGGAGTGTACGTATGCTTGGGCTTTTGAAAATATCCTCTTTCTATTGCTCTTGTTTTCTGCCTTCTCTTTGTTTATTGTTCCCTCTTTTCCTGTAGTTGCCCTTCTTGGCCAATATTACTTGGACATGGGCATGGTTGTCAAATGTCCAAGTGTCTAAAAAAGTTGGACACAAGAATTTTCAAAATTTGATACAGGGAAATATCCATATTATAGTAGATATTTTTATAAATATGCACAAATGCATATACATAATGAATAATTTGTTGAACCATTTGCTCTGTTAATTGATAGAATTCAGAAATCCTTCTTAATGTTATATTAGAACTGAAAACTTCTAGGTATAAGTGTTAAAAGAAGATTTGTAATCATGGTGATATCATTATTTGCTGATTTGAATTGTCATGGAGTGTCAGGAACTGTTTAGGTTTTTGGACATAGCAATTATCCTAGATTTTGACATGTTTGGATCACGCTGCTCTTGTCTTTTTCTTTTCTTTCCTTATCTCTTTCTTCTCTGTTTCTCCTCTTCTTTTTTCTCACTCATTCATCCTTCGTTTTTCTGTTCCTCTTTTTATCTCCCTCATCTATTGCTATGATTATTTTTTGTTAGGTTTAGCCACCATCTCCAGTAGGAATTTGTTAAACGAACTCTCAAGAAAGCTAAAGCTAACTACCACCACTAAAGTTGTCCAAAGCAAAGGTGACCTTAAGGCGCTGGGATTTCTGTATCACTTGAGGCACTAGGTACCAAAAAGGTGCTTGCCTGAAGAAAGCAAGGCTCTAACATAAAAAAAAGTTAAATAAATATATTAGAAATAGATACTTTATGTTAAAAAAAAAAAAAAAAAACTAGCATTGTATGATTGGTTATTCCATTCTCAAAGTCAAAAACCATAATTATCTTGTATGTTATGTATCATGTTTTACATCTTTAAGAACATCACATAAAAATACCACTTCCCATATCACGTTTTTAAACAAAAATCAGCAAAAGGAAAGTGGACATCCTTTAGTAGCTTCTTAGTTTAAACATGATCGCAAATTCTCAAAACATGTTTGATGTTTTAAACAAAACATAATGCAAAAAGTTAAGTTATTGAACATCCTAGAGTAGCCTTTGATTTATAAGGACTCCCATGGACCAAAATAAGCCTCAAAGTAAAGCTAATAAAGCTCTAAAAGAATAGGCAAAAAGAGTGATAGGACCAGTATTGCTAGATATTGGTCAGGAGCTTGCCCAAATACTCCTTGCTTTGCCCCAAGTTCTTGCCTTGGTGTTGCCTTGGTAAACTTGCCTCGAGGTGCTTAGGGGCTTCCTTGCCTCGCCTAAGCACCTAGACATGCACCCAGAGCACCCTTCTCAACACTGATGGGCACCAATAAAGTAAATGCAACAAACAACACTGTCTAACTGCAACTGAAAATACTGAAGAGGGTCTCATCATGCTTCTATCCCGTAGCCTCTTTATCCCCTGAAGTATATTGAATCTTTGATTCAACCATTCTGTGTACATTAGCTTTATGACTGTAAACATGTGTAGAATGATGAAAATTAAATCCCGTGTATTTGTGTATGCATATTATTTGTATATGTATGTACAAATGTTCATAAGTATGGACTTAATCCTAAAATTAATATAGAGCCAATAGAAAATTAAATTGGTGAATATGAGGAGGGATCATATGATATGGCTTGGTTAAAGATTTTGAGGTCATTTAGTGAGGCTGAGTGACGTACTCATAACTAAAAGTTAACTTTGTGAGAAGTTAGGTAGGCTGAAAGAAAAACATGAATATTTTTATAGACTTGATGAGCATAATCTCGACTGCTTTCCAGTCGGAGTTTATGTTTTTGTAGAAATGGATGATTAGACAGAGCTGGTTGGGTATGGCTTGTTGGAAATGGAAATGGTGTGTTGCCGATCTCGCCGCCACGCCTGTAGCTTCAGAGCTGGTGACTTGATCAGACCGTCTCGTCTCGAGGTCTCCGGGCTCCCGATCCTGCAAGACAAGGTCAGAAATCCTGGCCAGGGATCACGGCGAGGGGGCTCCGATGGTCAAGTTAGAAAACGGCGAGATGGAACAGAGTCTCCAAGGTGGGCCCCTGAAGGAGTCCCAGGCTTAGAGATTATCTTCGTAAAGAAGGTCTCAGGAAGAGTAGAAATTGGGCCAGGTTCCTTCACCGAGCTTGCGCCAAGGGATCCCTCTCGGGATCTTGGATCCTGCTCTTGGTGTCTTTCATTTTCCCAGCCTTTTTTTTCCTTACCTGGCCGTCCGTTCTTCCCATCCTTTTATCCCATCACGCTCCCTCCGGCTTCCCGCCCTTGGGAGGCTCCCTCTTTGCTTTTACCTCCTCTCCCTCTCTTTCCCCTTTCCCCTTTGGGCCCGAGAACTCGGCGGCCTCCTTGTCTTGCTTGCCGAGCCTAGCGAGGAAAGGGTAGAGGGAGGGCGCCGGCTAGACCCTGGGGCCGAACGCGAGCGCTCCCCTTCCCAGGCGCCGACAACGCCCGTTACCGGGTCCTGTCTTGCCAGGACTTCGCCTCTCGGCTGCGGAACCTGTCGGGCCAATGTAAACGAGGTTTCGCGCGTTGCTGCCGATCGTACTGGCGCTCTTCTCGAGGTGCGGCGCGCGCTGCTCGAGGGGCGGTTTCGGAACTCGTGCTCCTGCTTTTCGGCGACCTCACCATGCTGGGTAGCCGACATCGGCCAAGGTGGGCCCCTCCTGGGCGGACACCTGGCGGAGCGGCAGAGGATCGCTCGACTTCGGTCGAGGTGGACCCGTGTCCGGGCGCCACCTGGCGAAGGAGCAAGAGGGCCCGGCTCGACCTCGGCCGAGGTGGAACCGTCTCAGGGCGCCACTCGGCGAGGGAGCAAGGGGCCGCCGGCTTCGGTCGAGGTGGACCCCTCCTGGGCGGACACCTGACGGAGCGGCAGAGGAGCGCTCGACTTCGGCCGAGGTGGACCCGTGTCTGGGCGACACCTGGCGAAGGAGCAAGAGGGCCCGGCTCGACCTCGGCCGAGGTGGAACCGTTTCAGGGTGTCACTTGGCGAGGAGGCAAGGGGCTGTAGGCTTCGGCCGAGGTGGGCCCCTCCTGGATGGACACCTGGCGGAGCGGCTGAGGAGCGCTCGACTTCGGCCGAGGTGGACCCGTGTCCGGTCGCCACCTGGTGAAGGAGCAAGAGGGCCTGGCTCGACCTCGGTCGAGGTGGAACCGTCTCAGGGCGCCACTCGGCGAGGGGGTAGGGGGCCGCACGCTTCGGTCGAGGTGAGTCCCTCCTGGGCGGACACATGGCGGAGCGGCAGAGGAGCGCTTGACTTCGGCCGAGGTGGACCCATGTACGGGCGCCACCTGGCGAAGGAGCAAGAGGGCCCGGCTCGACCTCGGCCGAGGTGGAACCGTCTCAGGGCGCCACTCGGCGAGGGAGCAAGGGGCCGCCGGCTTCGGCCGAGGTGGACCCCAACTGGACGGACACCTGGCGGAGCGGCAGAGGAGCGCTCGACTTCGGCCGAGGTGGATTCGTGTCCGGGCGCCACCTGGCGAAGGAGCAAGAGGGCCCGGCTCGACCTCGGCCGAGGTGGAACCGTCTCAGGGCGCCACTCGGCGAGGGGACAAGGGGCCGCAGGCTTCGGCCGAGGTGGGCTCCTCCTGGACGGACACCTGGCGGAGCGGCAGAGGAGCGCTCGACTTCGGCCGAGGTGGACCCGTGTCCGGGCGCCACCTGGCGAAGGAGCAAGAGGGCCTGGCTCGACCTCGGCCGAGGTGGAACCATCTCAGGGCGCCACTCGGCGAGGGGGCAAGGGGTCGCAGGCTTCGACCGAGGTAGGCCCCTCCTGGGCGGACACCTGGCGGAGCGGCAGAGGAGCGCTCGACTTCGGTCGAGGTGGACCCGTTTCCGGGTGCCACCTGGCGAAGGAGCAAGAGGGCCCGGCTCGACCTCGACCGAGGTGGAACCGTCTCAGGACGCCACTCGGCTAGGGAGTAAGGGGCCGCAGGCTTCGGCTGAGGTGGGCCCCTCCTGGGCGGACACCTGGCGGAACGGCAGAGGAGCGCTCGACTTCGGCCGAGGTGGACCCGTGTCCGGGCGCCACCTGGTGAAGGAGCAAGAGGGCCCGGCTCGACCTTGGCCGAGGTGGAACCGTCTCAGGGCGCCACTCGGCGAGGGAGCAAGGGGCCGCCGGCTTCGGTCGAGGTGGACCCCTCCTTGGCGGACACTTGGTGGAGCGGCAGAGGAGCGCTCGACTTCGGCCGAGGTGGACTCGTGTTCGGGCGCCACCTGGCGAAGGAGCAAGAGGGCCCGGCTCGACCTCGGTCGAGGTGGAACCGTCTCAGGGCGCCACTCGGCTAGGGGGCAAGGGGCCGCAGGCTTCGGCCGAGGTGGGCCCCTCCTGGGCGGACACCTGGCGGAGCGGCAGAGGAGCGCTCGACTTCGGCCGAGGTGGACTCGTGTCCGGGCGCCACCTGGCGAAGGAGCAAGAGGGCCCGGTCCGACCTCGACTTCGGTCGAGTGGAGCCATATCTGACCTTGCCGGACTGCTCCCGTTCTGCCGAAAAAATCCATGTGGTTCGGATCGCGCCCGGCGGAATCTGAGACACGCCACGTCATCGTAACGGCTGTAACAGTTGCCCCCCATCCCCCTGTTCCGCTGAGGCGTCACGACTCGGAACGTGGGGATTTAATGCGGAGATGACGTGGGGAAGGCGAAGATCTCGCGCCATGATTGCCACGATCCTCGTCGTGCCCGAGGTCCTATGAGAGGCTGCCATGCGTCGCTTCTCCGGTCGCATTTAATGCGTCGCTTCGAAAGGGAGGCCGTTTCCTCGTAACCGAAGCGTCGATGTCGGGCATGCGTCCACGCGGCATCCATCTGGTGGTCCGGAACAGAATGAGGGGTACGGCCGCTGTCGATCGAATTTGAAAAGGAGGGGGACTTTCCGGAACGAGGCCCTTTTCCTTTCTCGTGCTCTGCCGGCGGCTGCAGTGGGCTATCCTTCACTTCACTGGGTTGCTGCTTCTTTTGCACAGTGTGTTTCGGTGAGTGCCTTCGTCTGCTTCCTACCCCCGTCTCTTTCCTTAGCAATCTTCTCTTCACCCTTTCCTTCCCATGGCGCGTCGTCGTCATGTTTCGTCTACTCCGGACGAGGCCGGTCCGTCCCGGCCGAGGACTCCATCCTCCTCTTCCTCGGAAGGGGAGGTGATCCCGGAAGAGATCCGCAGGCGACTCCAGCCCGGGGGTGTAACCATAGGCGTCCCTAGGGGTCCTAGGTCTCCCCCTGTAATTTCCGCCCGTCCCATCTCTTCCCTTCCTCCTCCTGCTATTTCCTCTGCTGGTCCCTCCGGTTACGTCTCATCGATGACCGAAGGTGACCTTTCTCTGCTCCGGGAAGTCTATGGCATCCCGGGGTCGATCCACCTTTCTCTCCCGCGGCCTGGGGATCGCGTTACCTTAAGCGGCCCTGGGCGAATAGCCTTCTACGAGGACTTCCTCCTTGGGGGTTTTCGGTTTCCCCTACATCCTTTCTTCCTCTCCTTTCTCAGTCACTACCGCCTGGTCTTGGCCCAGTTGGCTCCAAACGCCATCCGGGTCATCTTCGCCTTCATTGTCTTCTGCCACTTCCACGGGTTTGTTGCCCGTTTCTGTCTCTTCAGGGCTCTTTTCATCCTGAAGCGTTATTCCACCGATGATGGCTGGTGGTATATTTCACCTCGGCCTAGGTGTCTCCGGTTCGACCTCCCTTCCTCTATCAAGGGTTGGAAGAACCGGTTCTTTTTTGCCTCGGTCGAGGACGTCGACTGGGCCTGGAGCGAGCCGGATTGGTCCCCGAACCGGAACTCCCAAGTCGAGCCGGCGGACCAAGAGGCCTATTCCTTGCTGCTGAGCGACGCGGTCACTACGCTCGATGTTCTGCTCTCGGAGCAGAACTTGTTCGAGGCGGGGATCAGTCCCATCCGGGAGCCGGGTGAGGCTCAGCCTTCCTCTCTACTCCGCACCTCTCCCCTTTCTCCTTTTTTCTTTTTAACCGGGCTGACCGACCTCAGTTTTCTTTCAGGTATGAAGTTATCCTTGGAAAACCTCCTGGAGGGCACTGCTCAGAGGGACACTGCCGAGGGAGATGAGCCCACGGCGAAGAGGGCTCGCACCGAGGCGAGCCGGGAGGCCGTGCCGACTTCCGCCTCCGGTCCAGTGGCGGCAGCCCCTGCATTCAGGCCACCTCGAGCCCGGGCTGCCGATGCCCCTGTCGCCAACCTCGACAGGGCTGCAGAAGAAGGGGGGTCAGCTCCTTCCCGGGTAGCGCCCACCTCCACTGCTGCTCCGACGGCGCCCCCGGTGGCTCCAGCTGCCCCGTCGGTGGCAGTTCCACCCGGCAGGGGGACGATCGCCACTGCTGCTGCCGATCTATCCGCCCCACCGTCGAATCTCACTAGCCGGTGCTCCGTGATCCACGACCAGGGCCTCGCGGAGAGGGTCATGGAGTTCGTCTTTACCTCCCGGGACCGGCGACTGAGGGGCGGCCGAGACTACGCCGATGCCCTGCTCGGGATCCTTCCGCAGCTCTTCACGGTAAGTCCCGGACTCGGAACCCTCCTTTTAAAGTTCCAGTTGGATTTTGACTGACCTCTCTTTCTTTGGTGCAGATCGGGACCGACGTACTGCTGCTGAAGAATTTCCTCGTAGGGTACGCCAGGAAGGATGCCGAGAAGGAGGAAAAGCTCGGCAAACTCGAAGCCGACGTGAAGGACCTCATGGAGAAGGGGGTCGAGCTGCGGGGGAACAACCAGGCCCTTCAATCCGACCTGGCGCGCGCCGAGGGGCGCATCAGAGAACTGGAGACCTCTCTGTCTGAGGAGAGGGTCTCCAACCAGTGTCGAGTGGCGGAGGACGCAGCGGAGAAGGCTCGCCTCCGAGCTCAGTCCCAGTCGCTGGAGCGTCGAGTGGAGGAGGCTCGGAAGGAGACGAACGCAGCCAAGGAGCGGAGCTCCTACGTCAACGGGCTGCTGGAAGCTTCAAAGCGGGAGGCACAGGAGGCCGTCCCGAAATTCCGGGCCTCCGAGGAGTATATCGCGGAGGTTCGGGAGGCCGCCGTGGACTCCTTCCTGAAGGGGTTCCAGGTGTGCCGGGAGAAGGTGGGCTCCTTCTACCCCGAGCTCGACCTCAGCGGGGTGGTCCTTGGCGGAAGGAGGCAGGAGCCCAGCGGCGAGGCGCCAGTGGCAGCAGGCGACGCGGCTGCAACTCCAGAGCAGCCACCCGTGGACGGCGCAGGTGGAGAGTGCGCACCCCCGCCCAAGGACAGCGCCACCTCGCCAAACTAGCTTCCACTTGTATTTCTTTTCTTTCTGCTTCACTTCTCTTTTTTTTTTTTGAGGACTCCTGGCCTGTCGGGACTCCTTCATTGTAATGCTCCTTCAAGTTAATGAAGAATTTTCTCTTTGCCAAGTCCCAACCTTGTCTTCTTTGTGTTCTTTTTTTTTTTTTTTTTTTTTTTGTTGAGGCCGAGAGTTGGTTTCAAGTGCTGAGAATTAGTCCTGTGGTTTGCTCCGAGCTGAGCTCGCGGGTAAACTGAGTCCCGCCTAGCATTCAGACCGAAGTTCGGAGCTTCCGGGTTGGACGCCGGTGGAGCAGGCCTTGCGCGAATCCTTCGAGCTTGCCGGGCTGTTCTCCGTGATTGCGTGGGCGAGCTTGGCTCTGCCCCGCCTTCCGGACCGAAGTCCGGGACTTTCGGACTGAACCCCGAGGCCGCGGGCTTTGTCCGAGCCCTGCGCGGCTTGCCGAGCTGTTCTCCGTGATTGCGTGGGCGAGCTTGGCTCTGCCCCGCCTTCCGGACCGAAGTCCGAGACTTCCGGACTGAACCCCGGGGCTGCGGGCTTTGTCCGAGCCCTACGCGGCTTGCCGAGCTGTTCTCCTGCGTGGGCGAGCTTGGCTCTGCCCCGCCTTCCGGACCGAAGTCCGGGACTTCCGGACTGAACCCCGGGGCCGCGAGCTTTGTCCGAGCCCTGCGCGGCTTGCCGAGCTGTTCTCCGTGATTGCGTGGGCGAGCTTGACTCTGCCCCGCCTTCCGGACCGAAGTCCGGGACTTCTCGCCTTCTCGGGTCTTTGGCCACAGCCGTGTTTGCCGAACCCGGAGCTAAGCGTCTCTCTTCCTACGAGGTGAGAAGAAGCATTTGAAGTGAAGGAATTTTATTGCAGGAGTTGGAGGAGCCTTACATTATTGGTAATACACCCTCAGGTTCGAGGCATTCCAGGTCCGAGGGAACCTGGACCCTCCTAACTCCTCCAGGTAATAGGCCCCGTGAGGGAGAGCTTCCGCCACCCTGTACGAACCCTCCCAGTTCGGGGAGAGCTTCCCGCATTCCCGTGGCTGGGAAGCTTCAGCACGCCGGAGCACCAGATCTCCTGGGCGAAAGGACTTCGGTCGCACCCGGGAGTTGTAGTACCTGGCCACCCGTTGCCCGTACGCCGCCATCCGGACTTGGGCCTTGTCCCTCGTCTCCTCAAGGAGGTCCAGGTTCAGCATCATCCTGGCGGGGTTCTCCCCTTCGTCGTACTGTTCCACGCGCAGGGTGGGTAGGCTGAGCTCAATCGGGATAACCGCCTCGGCCTCGAAGATGAGGTTGAAAGGGATCTCGTCGGTGGCCATCTTCGGGGTGGTGTGGTACGCCCACAAGACGCTCGGGAGCTCTTCTGCCCAACCACCCCTGGCCTGATCCAGCCTCGTCCGGAGGCCTTTCAAGATGGTCCTATTCGTCATCTCGGCTTCTCCATTTGTCCGCGGATGCGCCACCGAGGTGAAGCGATGGTGGATGTCGAGGTCGCTGCAGAATTCTTCAAACTCCCGACAGTCGAATTGACGTCCGTTATCGGTGATAATGGTATGGGGGTGGCCGAAACGGCAAATGATTGACTTCCAGAGAAACTTGGCAACGTTTGCATCCGTGATCCGTGCCAGGGGTTCGGCCTCGACCCACTTCGTGAAGTAGTCGATGGCTACGATCAGGAACTTCCGCTGTCCGGACGCTGGGGGAAAGGGTCCTAAGAGATCCATCCCCCACTGGGTGAACGGCCACAGAGCCGAGAGCTGGGAAAGCGGAGTGGAGGGCTGCCGCTGCACCACGGCGTGCCGCTGGCACCGATCACACCTCTTCACGAAGTCGGCGGCATCCTCCTTCATCGTCTCCCAGAAATAACCTTGGCGGAGGGCCTTATATGCTAGCGTTCTGCCCCCCACGTGGTTCCCGCAGATGCTCTCGTGGATTTCCTGGAGTACGAGTGCGATCTCCGCGGGTCTTAGGCATTTGAGGAGGGGGTAGGAGTAGGACCTCCGATACAGCTGCCCATCCATTAGGACAAACCGCGCGGCCTTCTTTTTGATAAGGCGGGCCGCCGCGCGGTCTTCCGGCAAGGCGCCGCCGGTAATGTACTCGGCGTACTTGTCCATCCAGCTGGGCTCTTGGCTGACCTGCTGGACCTCCACGGGGGTCTCGTAGCTCGGGGCCTTGAGACGCTCAACATGAGCGCGGCCCAGCAACGAGTCCGGCAGGGTTGCCAGCCGGGATAGAGCGTCCGCGCGAGCATTTTCCCCACGGGGTATGTGGGAGATGCTGAAGCGCCGAAACCCGGCCGCGCTCGTTCTCACGAGCTCCAGGTATTTCGCCATTTGAGGGTCGTGCGCGCCATACTCTCCGGATATCTGTCCGGCCACCAGCTGGGAATCAGTGAAGGCCCTGAGGTTGGCAACGCCCAACTCGCGGGACACTCTCAGCCCGGTGAGGAGTGCCTCGTACTCCGCCTGGTTGTTAGTGGCGGCGAACTAGAAACGGAGTGCACATTCGGCGACGACCCCATCGCCCTTGGCGAGGATGAGGCCGGCTCCGCTCCCGCCGGAGTTCGAGGTTCCGTCCACATGAAGGATCCACACGTCCTCCTCAGGTCCCGGTTTCAACTGCCGATCCAGAGGGTCCTCCTCTGTCCCCTTGCCTAGGCATGCGCACTCGACCAAGAAATCGGCGAGCACTTGCGCCTTCATGGCCGACCTTGGCCGATAAGCGATGTCGAACTCGCTGAGCTTAAGTGCCCACTTCGCCAATCGCCCGGATGTGTCGGGTCGGCTGAGTATCGCTTTCAGCGGCTGATCAGTCAGGACGGCAATGGGATGTGCTTGGAAATAGGGCCTGAGACGCTGGGCAGACACTATTAATGCAAAAATGAGCTTTTCAGATCGGGAATACCTGAGCTCCGCATCGCGGAGGAGTTTGCTTGTGTAGTACACCGGTCTCTGGACTCCCTGGTCGTCGGTCCGAACCAGGACCGAGCTGACGGCCTCCGGGGTGACCGCCAGGTAGAGGACGAGCTCCTCTCCTTCTTCAGGCCTGGAAAGCAGTGGGGGCGATGCAAGCATCTTTTTCAGCTCGTCGAACGCCTCCTGGCACTCCTCGGTCCAAGCGAAGTCGCTCATCTTCCTCAGCGCTTTGAAGAAGGGCCAGCAGCGGTCTGCCGACCTCGAGATAAACCGACTCAGAGCGGCTATCCGGCCGGTGAGCCGCTGCACTTGTTTCTTGGAGGTAGGTTGCTCCATGTCCAAGATGGCCTGGACCTTTTTCGGGTTGGCCTCTATCCCTCTTTGGGTCACCATGAACCCCAGGAATTTCCCGGCGGAGACACCGAAGGTGCACTTCGCTGGGTTCAGCTTCATCTGGTGAAGTCAGAGGTTGCCGAAGGTCTCCGCCAGGTCGCCAACATGATCCGAAAGGGGCTTGCTCATTACCAGCATATCATCCACGTACACCTGCATGTTGCGGTCGATTTGATCCTTGAAGACTTTGTTGACCAATCGCTGGTACGTGGCCCCGACGTTCTTGAGGCCAAACGGCATCATCTTGTAACAGTAAGTTCCGTGATCGGTGATGAAGGCGGTGTGCTCTTCGTCTTCTGGGTGCATTCGAATCTGGTTGTACCCGGAGAAGGCATCCATGAAAGAGAGGAGGCGATGCCCCGAAGTGGTGTCCACCAGCTGGTCAATCTTCGAAAGATGGAAGCTGTCCTTCGGGCAGGCTCGGTTGAGGTCGGTGTAGTCCACACAAATCCTCCACTTGCCACTATTCTTCACCATGACCACATTCGTCAACCAGCTGGGATATTGTACTTCCCGCACGAAGTCGGTGGCGAGGAGCTTCTCCACCTCTTCGTTGATGGCCCTCTGCCTTTCTGCGGCGAAGCTCCTCTTCTTCTGGCAGACCGGGCGGCACCTCGGATCCACGTTCAGTCTGTGGGTGATGACTTCAGGGGGGATGCCCGGCATGTCGGCCGCGGACCATGCAAACACATCCGCATTCGCGCGGAGGAAATCCAGCAGGCGGGTCCGTTCTTCCTCCGGGAGCTAGGCCCCCACCTGCACAGTCTTCTGAGGGTCCGAACCGAGAGGATACGTCAGCAGATGTTCCACGGGTCCTCCCCTGGGTTCCTTCCCCCTTAAGTCGAGGTCGTCGACGTCGGGGCCGAGCCCGGCGCCTCGGGCACCCGGGACCGCCTGAAGGCAATGTTGGACCGGCTGGGTCGTCCCCCTCATCACCCCAGGCCCGCAGGTCGTGGGGAATTGTACCAGCAACCGCTTCGTGAAAATCATGGCGTCCAGCTGGTTGAGCCCCGGACGACCGAGGATCGCGTTATAAGGCGAGGGGAGCTTGACGACGGTGAAAGTCATCATGACTGTTGTCTGCCGAGGTGGGGATCCAGCGGTGACAGGGAGTGTAATCTCCCCTTCGACCCCCACCGAGTCCCCGGTAAAGCCCACAAGAGGGGTGTGCACCGGCCTTAGTTGATCATGAGACAGGTTCATTCGGAAGAAAGCATCATAAAAAAGCACGTCAGCCGAGCTCCCACTATCTACCATAATGCGATGTACAGGATGCTTTGCGATGGTCATCTCGACCACCACTGCATCATTATTTACATTTTTGTTTTCATTCCCCTCCTCAGAAGGGGATACATTCTCTGGGTCCCCCACCTCCCGGGTTCTCTTTGCTGCCCGCCCGATTCCATAAGAGATCATGCCCACTGGCTTCTTCGTCGGGCGATTATCGATCGCAGGGACCGGGGGAAGGGCTGCGAGTGGCTGTCCCTCCACCGGAGCTTCGTTCCTCACGAACTTCCTGAGGTAGCCTCTTTTGATCAGCTCCTCGATTTCCCGCTTCAGATTGCGACACTCCTCCGTGTCATGTCCGTGCTCGCGGTAGAACTGGCAGTACTTCGACTTGTCGTGGGTGCTCCTTGGGTTCTGAGGGGGAGGTTGGCGGAGGTAGTGCTCGCCCTCAATTTCCATGAGGATCTTCGTTCTGGGAGCAAGGAGAGGGGTGAAACTTTGCTCCGGGGGGCCTCCGCCCTTCGGCTTCGGATTTGGACGGGGGTCAACAGGTGGCCTGGGCCTTCGGGTCCCGGGAACATCTCTTGGGGCCGGCTTCTTCAAGGTCCTCCCGTCCAGCTCCCGTCGGATGCGATCGGCCTCCTCCGCTCGGATGTACTTGTGGACATGGAGGAGTTCAGAATACGTCCTGGGGGGTTTCTTTTCCAGGGAATAAGTCAGGCGGGACGTCTTGAGCCCGTGCTTTAATGCCAGCATGGCAATGAGCTCGTCCAGGCTGTAGATTTCCAGGGCGGCGGTCTTGAAGCGGGTAACATAGTCCCGAAGCAGCTCCTGGTCCTGCTGGTGGATGGAGAAGAGGCTGTCCACCTCTCTCGGCACCTTTCGACAAGCGTCGAAGTGCGCAACGAACTTTCCTTCCAATTGATGGAAGGAGCAAATAGATCCCGGCTCGAGGTGGGTGAACCAGACTCGAGTAGCCTTCCGGAGAGTAGCGGGGAAGGCAATGCATAAAAGAGCATCCGTGGCCCCCTGGACCCTCATGAGAGCCTTGTAGCTCTCCAAATGGTCCAAAGGGTCGGTGGTCCCATCGTAGGGATCGACCTGCGGCATGCGGAACCGACTCGGGATCGGCTCCTCTTGGATTTCTCGGGAGAAGGGTGGCTGGGAGTCGTACCCCGTCGGGTCCACCGAAGAGTTCTGTAGGTCGGTAAATTGACGGGCGAACTCCGCTAGTTTGCGCTCGTGCTCCTCCAGGCGCCTCTCGACCTGGCGTTTGATGGCCTTGTCAGTGGAATCTTCCACCGAGGCTGCTGGTGAAGGGGGCGCTGATCGGTCTCGGCGGGGGGGCTTTGCCTCGACGTCGCTCACTGCGGCGCGCCTTCTCGGCATCATCGGCCGGGGATCGACTCGTGATCCGCCGAGCCGGAGTAATTTATCTTCGCGGGGGTCTGGTGGCTCCCGTGGGGGTTGGAGGCTACCCGCGGTTGGGATGGCCTGCCGTGGATGGAGCGCAGGCTTCCGCGCGGCCTCGCGGCCCGAGCCGCGGGGGTCCCTGGCTGGGGCTGTGTGGCCAAGGAGCGCTGCTGGTGCTGTAGCTGCCGAACTGCTGTAGTCAGGGTTTGCAGCTGTTGGATGACAGCCGCAAAAGGTCCGTCCACTGAGGTTAGCTGCGATGGAAGAGATGGAGCAGGAAGCTCCCTCTCCGGGCTGCGTGGCCCATGAGGGGAGGGGACCTCCCTTACTCGGCTAGTGGATGCTTCGCGCCCGCGTGTGACCACCATAGCCAGAGCGCACTTCGTCCCACCAAGAACTAGCTCGCACTGGGGGTGTTGTCCTGCCCCCCTACCTGGTGCGCCAATCTGTTGCCGATCTCGCCGCCGCGCCTGTAGCTTCAGAGCTGGTGACTTGATCAGGCCGTCTCGTCTCGAGGTCTCCGGGCTCCCGATCCTGCAAGACAAGGTCAGAAACCCTGGCCGGGGATCTCGGCGAGGGGGCTCCGACGGTCAAGTTAGAAAACGGCGAGATGGAACAGAGTCTCCAAGGTGGGCCCCTGAAGGAGTCCCAGGCTTAAAGATTATCTTCGTAAAGAAGGTCTCAGGAAGAGTAGAAATTGGGCCAGGTTACTTCACCGAGCTTGCGCCAAGGGATCCCTCTCGGGATCTTGGATCCTGCTCTTGGTGTCTTTCCTTTTCCCAGCCTTTTTTCCCTTACCTGGCCGTCCGCTCTTCCCATCCTTTTATCCCATCACGCTGCCTCCGGCTTCCCGCCCTTGGGAGGCTCCCTCTTTGCTTTCACCTCCTTCTCTCCCTCTCTTTCCCCTTTCCCCTTTGGGCCCGAGAACCCGGCGGCCTCCTTGTCTTGCTTGCCGAGCCTAGCGAGGAAAGGGTAGAGGGAGGGCGCCGGCCAGACCCTGGGGCCGAATGCGAGCGCTCTCCTTCCCAGGCGCCGACAACGCCCGTTACTGGGTCCTGTCTTGCCAGGACTTTGCCTCTCGGCTGCGGAACCTGTCGGGCCGATGTAAACGAGGTTTCGCGCGTTGCTGCCGATCGTACTGGCGCTCCTCTCGAGGTGCGGCGCGCGCTGCTCGAGGGGCGGTTTCGGAACTCGTGCTCCTGCTTCTCGGCGACCTCACCATGCTGGGTAGCCGACATCGGCCAAGATGGGCCCCTCCTGGGCGGACACCTGGCGGAGCGGCAGAGGAGCGCTCGACTTCGGCCGAGGTGGACCCGTGTCCGGGCGCCACCTGGCAAAGGAGCAAGAGGGCCCGGCTCGACCTCGGCCGAGGTGGAACCGTCTCAGGGCGCCACTCGGCGAGGGAGCAAGGGGCCGCTGGCTTCGGCCGAGGTGGACCCCTCCTGGGCGGACACCTGGCGGAGCGGCAGCGGAACGCTCGACTTCGGCCGAGGTGGACCCGTGTCCGGGCGCCACCTGGCGAAGGAGCAAGAGGGCCCGGCTCGACCTTGGCCGAGGTGGAACCGTCTCAGGGTGTCACTTGGAGAGGAGGCAAGGGGCCGCAGGCTTCGGTCGAGGTGGGCTCCTCCTGGGCGGACACCTGGCGGAGCGGCAGAGGAGCGCTCGACTTCGGCCGAGGTGGACCCGTGTCCGGGCGCCACCTGGCGAAGGAGCAAGAGGGCCTGGCTCGACCTCGGCCGAGGTGGAACCGTCTCAGGGCGCCACTTGGCGAGAGGGCAGGGGGTCGCAGGCTTCGGCCGAGGTGGGCCCCTCCTGGGCGGATACCTGGCGGAGCGGCAGAGGAGCGCTCGACTTCGGCCGAGGTGGACCCGTGTCCGGGCGCCACCTGGCGAAGGAGCAAGAGGGCCCGGCTCGACCTCGGCCGAGGTGGAACCGTCTTAGGGCGCCACTCGGCGAGGGAGCAAGGGGCCGCCGGCTTTAGCCGAGGTGGACCCCTCCTGGGCGGACACCTGGCAGAGCGGCAGAGGAGTGCTCGACTTCGGCCGAGGTGGAACCGTCTCAGGGCGCCACTCGGCGAGGGGGCAAGGGGTCGCAGGCTTCGGCCGAGGTGGGCCCCTCCTGGGCGGACACCTGGCGGAGCGGCAGAGGAGCGCTCGACTTCGGCCGAGGTGGATCCATGTCCGGGCGCCACCTGGCGAAGGAGCAAGAGGGCCTGGCTCGACTTCGGCCGAGGTGGAACCGTCTCAGGGCGCCACTCGGCGAGGGGGCAAGGGGCCACAGGCTTCGGCCGAGGTAGGCCCCTCCTGGGCGGATACCTGGCGGAGCGGCAGAGGAGCGCTCGACTTCGACCGAGGTGGACCCGTGTCCGGGCGCCACCTGGCGAAGGAGCAAGAGGGCCCGGCTCGACCTCGGCCAAGGTGGAACCGTCTCAGGGCGCCACTCGGCGAGGGGGCAAGGGGTCGCAGGCTTCGACCGAGATGGATCCCTCTTTGGCAGACACCTGACGGAGCGGCAGAGGAGCGCTCGACTTCGGCCGAGGTGGACCCGTGTCCGGGCGCCACCTGGCGAAGGAGCAAGAGGGCCCGGCTCGACCTCGGCCGAGGTGGAACCGTCTCAGGGCGCCACTCGGAGAGGGAACAAGGGGCCGCCGGCTTCGGTCGAGGTGGACCCCTCCTGGGCGGACACCTGGCGGAGCGGCAGAGGAGCGCTCGACTTCGGCCGAGGTGGACCCGTGTCCGGGCGCCACCTGGCGAAGGAGCAAGAGGGCCCGGCTCGACCTCGGTCGAGGTGGAACCCTCTCAGGGCGCCACTCGGTGAGGGGGCAAGGGGCCGCAGGCTTCGGCCGAGGTGGGCCCCTCATGGGCGGACACCTCGCGGAGCGGCAGAGGAGCGCTCAACTTCGGCCGAGGTGGACCCGTGTCCGGGCGCCACCTGGCGAAGGTGCATGAGGGCCCGGCTCGACCTCGGCCGAGGTGTAACCATCTCGGACGCCACTCGGCAAGGGAGCAAGTGGCCGCCGGCTTCGGCCGAGATGGACCCCTCCTGGGCGGACACCTGGCGGAGCGGCAGAGGAGCGCTCGACTTCGGCCGAGGTGGACCCGTGTCCGGGCGCCACCTGGCGAAGGAGCAAGAGGGCCCGGCTCGACCTCGGCCAAGGTGGAACCGTCTCAGGGCGCCACTCGGCGAGGGGGCTAGGGGCCGCAGGCTTCGGCCGAGGTGGGCCCCTCCTGGGCGGACACCTGGCGGAGCGGCAGAGGAGCGCTCGACTTCGGCCGAGGTGGACCCGTGTCCAGGCGCCACCTGGCGAAGGAGCAAGAGGGCCCGGTCCGACCTCGACTTCGGCCGAGTGGAGCCATATCTGACCTTGCCGGGCTGCTCCCGTTCTGCTGAAAAAATCCACGTGGTTCGGATCGCGCCCGGCGGAATCTGAGACACGCCACGTCATCGTAACGGCCGTAACAGTGTGTAATCATGCAGTGGTTCCTGTAGTTCAGATTGGGACCTATATTAGTTGGCCTGTAAACTATTTGATATGATATTTCTTTATTTCAAGGCTTCATCATTATTATTATTATTTTGTAATGTCACTATGTTTGGAATTTAATGCATCAGTCTTGTAACAAATTTTCTTTTGCTTGTAATCATTTTATGGTATTATCTTTCAAGAAGAAGTTTTTTAAATTTAAACTTGAAACTTGGTTTGTGACTTTCTCAGGATGTATCATTCAATTAATCTTTGTGCATTTTACCATGCAGGCTGTGGCTGACATAATCTGTACTACTTTGGGTCCGCGGTCCATGTTGAAGATGCTTCTTGATGCTGGAGGAGGTGCATCATGGATTCTTGACTTTTTAATATTGTATATTTCTATTATAGAATTGTCTGTCAACTGAAACTATCAAGAACGAATCTATCTTGTGTGTTCAAAGACCTGGTTGTTTTTTCTCCATGCGAATTTCATACTTTGTTGCATTAAAGTACCTTGGCCAGCCTGTGTTCTGCCCTTGGTCAAGGCAGGACTTCAAATGTTGACACACTGTCTTGTGCTGTAGATTTTCTATTATTTTCTTTCATTTGATATTCTTTACTTATCTAACCTCACATTTTTTTTTCAAATAATTTTGGTTGGTAACAGGTATTGTTGTTACTAATGATGGAAATGCTATCCTACGTGAGTTGGATCTTGCCCATCCGGCTGCTAAGGTAACTTATGCCTCTTATGCTTGTCTGATATCGTTCTAATTTGTCACAATGTTTTAAAATGCAGACCATTGATCAAACTTGAAAAATGACTGGTCATGGGTAGTGGGTCAACCATTGGATCAACTAGGTCGAACTATGACATCATAATGACAAAATAAATATATTAATCATTATTTAGTTTATATAAATTAGTAAAATTAGTTAAAAATTCTGATTTTATTACCTCTCCTTATTATTATTTCAACATCATACTAATGCATTACATCATTTTTTCATATATAATGTTGATTTTTAACAAGTAATTGTAACTAACTATATTAGAAACAATAATCATGGATAAAAACGCAATACATGTCAATGTTGTATATGGCAGATTACTAATTGTTAAAAGCAGTTGTCTTGCTGCTATCATCTAAGATCTAATCACTTTAGCATCTTAAATTCAATAATCTTATTCTCTTAGCAAAGAGTAGATAATGAAAGACACTGAATAAATAATTTAACGTTCCCAAATGCAAATTATGGCCCATGCTAAATAATTCTCTTAGCATAGTATTGATTCTTAATAATACAGTTAAATGGAAAACCATTCAGATTATAATTCCATCAAAATTAATTTTGTAACAGGCAGCATTAAGTGTGTGTGTGTGTGTGTGAGTGAGTGAGTGAGAGAGATGGTGAAGGTTGGGCAGATGAGGGAAAGCATCCAGCAGGCTTGGTGGTGGTTGGTGGGTTTTTTCTATTTTCCTGGAGGAGGGGTGGGGGAGGGGGCTGTTGGGATGGAGACTCAACTGCTGTCGTTGGTAGAGGCTGAATTGGAGAGAGAGGAGAGAAGGGCGGTGGTGGTGGTACGTGGTTGGGATCAGATGCCTGCCACTTGCTGCCGGCAGAAACTGACCCATGGTAGGATGGGGGTGCAGGAGTGGGGTTTACAGAGAGAAGCCAGGAGTGAGGATCAGCAAGAGGGAGTCCGTTGGCAATAACGGGGGAAGTCTTGAGAGGGAAGGAAAGAAGAAGTGGCCCTGGTGTTGCCATCAGCCATCTGCCTCTGTAGCTGTGGAAGAAGATGCCACAATGTCGTGGAGTAGGAGAAAGATGGAGAGCATGATCGAAATCATTGAACCCTAATCCACAAATCAAGAGATCATGTATATAAGAAAAACCTGTTGATCCACTTAAACCCAGAAGGGTTCAAATGAACCACCTGTTCAGCTGATGGTTTTTCTGGTTCTAACAACATAAACTGCTTGTTTGGGAGAATAGTTTTATAGATTTGTTTGGACTGCACCTAGCTGGCTGACAATTCAACCAGCCGGTGAGGTCTGGTTTTTAAAAACTGATTTATCTTCTGATATGCTTATTGGCTTTTGGTTGATAGCTAGCATGCTGCGGATCTACTCCCATCTGTTACTTCTTGCAATTCTTATGGTTTTTTATGCATGCGAGATCTTTTATACAGGTGCTACACTTAAAAGAATATGCACTTGTTCTTAACTGTCCTTTGCAATTTGACAGTCAATGATTGAACTAAGCCGCACACAAGATGAAGAAGTGGGAGATGGCACAACATCTGTCATTGTTCTTGGTATGTTCTTTGCATTTTATTCATTCTTCTCAATGAAGTGCTTCGATGACGTTTACCTCACTCCAGTAGCAGACTAGCTTAATCATTAGATTATTTGGTTTAGCGGAGAATTATCGTAGTCAATGTAGCATACAATTGTTTTAGTTCATTTTCAATTAATGTAACCACTCTGTCAATATAGGAAGCTTTGCTATCTAGGTTATCTGCCATGCTTGTTAATTTACAAGATTTGATACAGACTATACTTTTGGTATTTACACTTTTTTTTAAAAAAATTATCTCTTATCTTTGATTTGTGACAATAAGGATGCTTCTTTTTAAATCTAGAGAAAATATCTTACTGATTGTTTGAGTGAAAATTTGTTGAAGCTGGCGAGATGCTTCATGTTGCGGAAGCTTTCATTGGAAAAAACTATCATCCTACAGTTATCTGTCGAGGTAATTTCTGTGCATCTAATAGGACCTTTGTCTTAATTTGTGCCATTTAAATTCTTCCTTTAACACCGTTTAATGCTCCTCACAGCTTATAATAAAGCTCTCGAGGATGCACTATCAGTTATTGACAAGATTGCAATGCACATCGATGTCAACGACCGTAAGTTCTAAATGTCTTATATCTCAATATTGTACAATAGTTGTTTTGATACCTTGGACTTCATGAAAATATGACCATGCAAGCTTCTTCTTCTATCTCTAACTTTGTTCCTTTGTCTTCTTTGAAACACTCTTTACATTTCCGATGGGTGGTAGTGTATTGAACTAGTATTTCAATTAACTTCCTTTCTCGTGAATATCGTTTGGCAGGTGCCACAATGCTTGGTCTGGTAAAAAGTTGTATAGGTACAAAATTTACCGGACAATTTGGGGACCTAATTGCTGTGAGTATTTTCTTTATAATTACAAGTTTTTGATTTTCTTTCTAAAGATGTCTTCATATGCTTTCTATGGACAACAAGCATATGCAAGCAATATTTTATATTTCTAATAAAGGTTCGCTCGCAATCTTAGTACCAGACCCAATATTGGTACCATGTTAGTGTTGTGTCAGTAACCCTGTATGGGGCTCAATTAAACGTACAGAAACTCTCTAGGCCTCTCTACCTGTATTGACTTGGTGCTAGTATGGTATGCCTAGTATAGGGCAGTACACACTAGTACTGCAAACCTTGCTTATAATCCATCTTTTTTAGCTGTTTCATGTTGCTTTTTTGTAGGCTTTATGAGAGGAACTCATTTTCTTTCTTACTAGTAATTTCTGTAATTTGAATTTGCTATATCTTAATTAGCCCTAATGATCTCGGTAAACTTTGCAATATAAAATGCTTAATGCTGCAGTTCTTGAAAAATATTTGATGCTTTTGCTGTCTCCTTTGTCATCTGTTTCACACCCTAAGTTTTGGACATCAATATCTCCTATTATCTCTTTCTTTCTTTGGATCAGGCTTTTTCATATGGATAACTGAAGAATTCATATCTGGCTATTAAAATTTTTTATTACTTGCACAGCTCGTAAAACCATCATCTTTGATGTAAGGTTTTAGTTGTATTTATTTTTTTGTCTGATTATTTTGCATTTTCAAATAAATTATGGATGTAATTATGTACTGATATCTACAAGCATTCTTGAACCATAAGGACCCTTAAGATAATTCAAGATTCATATTCAACCTGACCTGTTTGATAATTTATGATTCATATTCAACCTGACCTGTTTGTTTGACTGTCTTTATTGGATTCAAAAGACCCTTCTGTAATTTGTAAAAGGCACTGAGTTCCAAAAAAAATTGTTCCCATGGCCCTCAGATTTTCTATTCTTTTCACCCAGCTTTTTCTTAAGCTTGTAAACAATCCATATCTATATGTTTTCATGCTGAATATTGATAGTGGTCATGTTTGATTCATATCCATAACCATACTTACAGATTTTAATCTCAAACCCATTCATTTTGGTCCTTGCATTGGTGTCAGTCAACAGAAAGTTTCTAGAATAATAATGCATCTATTGCATATTTTTCTGCTTACTTTCTTTATATTGTACGACATGAAAGACTTTGTTTGAAATAGCAGGCCACTTTCTACAGTTATTTATCATCCAGGGACGTCAATTGGTTTTTATAGATAGCAAAGATAATGCAGGGATAATTTTACGTCTTTGCATTTTTTTCGTTACTGCTTAAATTGTATTTCATAAAATTTGAGGTTGTCTATATTGCAATAAAACTATCAGATTGATTTGAGTTTCTAACAACTCTTATAACATTCGCTTTTATTTCTCCATTATTATTTTCCAAGCGATGTCTGGTTTGTTAAACCCTTTTGAGATTGATATTTAATAGTTTTGCCTCTTATCATATCCAGGATCTCGCCATTGATTCTACCACGACAGTTGGTGTGGACCTTGGCCAAGGTATGCGTGAGGTGGACATCAAAAAGTATATAAAAGTTGAGAAGGTTCCTGGTGGCCAGTTGGAGGACTCTAAGGTCCTTAAAGGAGTTATGATTAATAAAGATGTTGTTGCCCCTGGAAAAATGAGAAGAAAAATATTGAACCCGCGTATCATTCTCCTTGACTGCCCCCTTGAGTATAAGAAAGGAGAAAATCAAACTAATGCTGAGTTGGTAAAAGAAGAAGATTGGTAAGAACTTTTATGTTATTTTCTGTCATCTATTTGCTCAAACAAGCTAGTGCGTCCATATTCATACTCTTGTAGAAGATGCAAACAGCAAAGAGCATGTTTTGACTTTAGTAATTTGTAATAATTATTTTTTACCTTTCTTGTTGCTCATATCTTAAAATGGAAAGATTTTCTCTGAGTTTACAACTGATTTATCTTGGAAATCCAGCTGTCATAAAATCTAATCATGAAGTCAAGTTTATTCTTTTGGCTGGGAAATATTATAAATATTTGGGGAACCAGTAGTAATGTTGTCACTGAGGCTATTTGATGATTAAGTAATTGAGCTCTGTAGTCTGAAGTACTAAGAAGCTCTTTGGTGAGCTTCAATCTTTGCAAAAATAAGAGAAGAAGTGTATTTTCTTTTGAATAGAACTCAAATAGCATAATTAATTAATTAATTGAAGCATAATAATAGACATTTCTACAGCAATATGCTTGCACAAGCTCAAGTGATTTGCTGGAAGATGATGGAAATTCGAGATAACACTCCCCTATTAAGATCACAATAAGTATCCAAAGAAATTTTAGTTGAACTTTTCTAAATCATATTATGTTATATTAGCATGTAATTGCTGTTAAAAGGATGTGCTAACATCAAGTGATGGTTCATTATTTTAACTAACTTACCTAATATTGTTCAGAATAAAGTGCCTTTAAGCTTTGTTAAGATGTATCTAAACAATTTTGGAACTTCATTCAAGTTATTAACACAATCAACTTATTGAAGTCAGTCATAGCTAATACCACTTCATAGGTTTTTGCTTGGGGACTCAGGTAAACTTGTTCCATAATGTTCAATCTCGTTATTGTAATTTGGGTAGGCTTAGTTGGATTTGAATTGAATTTGTTCAATAAAACTATACGGTCTATTGTTAGTATGAAATGTATTTGTTCAGTCATGATCAGCTGAACCTTTTACTAGATCTACAAGTTCTGTTCTCTTTGAGAATATAAAAAGCCCAATCAGCTGAATTATATAATGTCCAAATTTGTTTGCAAAAGTCTTGAATAAAATATATAGATAACTTGGTGTAATTATTAAGAATTTCAGCATCTTTATTAAAGATAATCTTGACTTTCTACATGCCACCTTGATGGATTCACTTTTTTTTTCATTTTGTAGATAATAATTGTCAAATGTTCTTATTCAGTTCTCATTTGTCTTGTCCATAATTCCGTTGATAGCTTAACATTGTTATGAAGGCAAACACATTCTTTAGGACATCATATTATTGAGAACATTCTTTATTGATATCAGAGCTTCTTAGAAATTGGTTTCTACAATTAATCTGTAGTGCTCTGTTAAAAGTTTGGAGCTCAGAAGTGTCTTGTTGTCAGGGAAGTTTTGCTGAAGATGGAAGAGGAATATATAGAGAATCTCTGCATGCAGATACTGAAGTTCAAACCTGACCTGGTTATAACAGAAAAAGGGCTCAGTGATCTTGCATGCCATTATTTAAGCAAGGCTGGAGTCAGTGCTATCCGGAGGTTGAGGAAGACAGACAACAATAGGATTGCTAAGGCTTGTAGAGCGGTTATTGTAAATAGGCCAGAGGAGCTTCAAGAATCTGATGTTGGAACGGGAGCTGGGCTATTTGAGGTCAAGAAATTTGGTGATGAGTTTTTTTCATTTATTGTGGACTGCAAAGATCCAAAAGCATGTACTATTCTTTTAAGAGGTGCAAGCAAGGATCTCTTAAACGAGGTTGAGAGAAACTTGCAGGTATTGGTTTGTGCCAGTACGTGTTCATCTAAACTATGGACTTTATGTACGTTTGACTAACTTCCTTTTCATAGGATGCCATGTCGGTAGCACGGAACATATTGAAAAACCCAAAACTCCTTCCTGGAGGTGGTGCCACGGAGTTAACAGTATCTGCAGCATTGAAACAGAAGAGTTCATCGATTGAAGGTATTGAAAAGGTACGATTTGTTTCTTGCATGTTGCTTGAGGTGTTATCCTAGGCTTAGCTTCAATGAATGTTGTTACTTGTATGCACTTGTAGTCTTTCGTGTGATAATGTGCTCCACATTTGTCTGGTTGTGTAACAGTGGCCCTATGAAGCTGCTGCTGTAGCTTTTGAGGCTATCCCACGAACCTTGGCTCAAAATTGTGGGGTGAATGTTATTAGGACAATGACTGCTCTCCAAGGAAAGGTGAAGGGCTGAACCTGACCCTCTTTTGATTTTATTTTGCATCTGCCTTTTAGTAAAACCTAGTTACGATTTTTGGTCTGACTGTACTAAACCACACTTGAACTATGCCACTCACAAATGCCTGAACCATATCCTAACGTGCATGAACTGCACTAACCATGTAGATTATCTTATGCTAGTGGTGTTACACTATCATGTTGATTATCTTACGCTGGAATAATGTATTCCATGATTTGCTCCACTGATGCTATCCCATGTGCCACACTCCACACACTTCAACAAGACTCGCTACTTAAGCAAAAGTATTTAAAATTAGATGCATTGTTTCTGCATCGTGCGATGCACGCTCCTGTATAGAGTGAGTGTTTGCATGCAGGTAAACAGAGGCATAGGTATGGGCAGGGGTACATCACCCAACCTTGGCAGACTGACTGAACTTGAAATGCGTCACTCGCTCGCTTGCAAAGGAGGGATGCCATTATGAGACGATCATGCTAGTTATTGATATATTAAAGCTTAACAAAACAATGGGTTCCTAATTACCATTTATATGTTTCTTTGCTGCAGCATGCTAATGAAGAAAATGCATGGGTTGGCATTGATGGAAACACGGGTGCCATTGTTGATATGAAAGAGAGAAAGGTACGAGCTTCAGGCTTCCCCTTGGACCCTTCCCTAACCCCCCCTCCCCCCCCTTCTCTCTCTCTCTCTCTCTCTCTCTCTCTCTCTCTCTCTCTCACTCTCTCTCTCACGCCAATTTTCCGTTCTCAGATATGGGACTCTTACAATGTTAAGGCACAAACATTTAAGACAGCCATTGAGGCTGCTTGTATGCTTTTGAGGATTGATGACATTGTGAGTGGGATCAAGAAAAAGCAGGCTCCTGGAGCTGACCAAACCCCATCAAAACCTAAGATGGAGGAAGAAGGAGATGCAGACAATGAGCAGATACTTCCAGAGTAGAATTATGAAAGGTGTTTGTTTATTTGCTTGCTGGGGTGTTTGAATACCTCCGTCTGCGTGCTTGTTCTCATCAATAAAAAGGTTTTATCGGGGAACAAATGGAGCATCCAGTCAGGAGCCATTTTGTCGACAAATTTGTTTTGTTAGGTCAGTTACGCTCCTTGAGGGCTACCAAGATTGTCACGTGTTATTATTTCGGAACCAAACACCAGTTCATCTCATCATGGTTTGTTTAACACAGCTGGTTTGTTCGTCCATCTGTTTGAAACCCCGATAAGGAGCATATTACGATGCAAGGGTAGCAAATGAACATGTGGCTTCAATTCACCCGTGTAGACCGAGACTTCAAAAATTATTCTAGTGGTATCAATTGAGTTTTAGTCGAGGAGGTGTTTTAGTATTAACAAGGATTATCTGAAGTTATGTGAAACGTGTTGCTTTCTGTTAGGTATTTGTGAACCAGCTATTTAGTTGAAATCATATGGGTTTTGGAAGCCTTTTCATAAAATAAATGATTCCAGTTTTGGTTTGCTGCATCCTGAGTTGTGTTTATTGATTAGGTAAACAGCCTCCTGCCTATCAAAGAACCGTCCGAGAAAATTAGAGATTCACATGGAAGCTGGTCGATGATGTCATCAAAATTGACGATAAAGATTTGAGCTGAGGTGAGAAAACTAAATTGATAGGAAGGTTTTGGTGCCATCATTGGAAGCTCTAGTGGACTTATTACCTGAGTTCACTTCTGTTCCAACTTCCAACTTCAATTGAGGGTCGTGGTTGAAACGAATGAAAATAACAAAAATGATTATCTGCACTTTGAGAGTGGGGAAGGTGGCGCTGTCTAGAGCCAGGAAGCCTTGTTTTGTGGATGCCCTGTGGATTTATTTGCCGTTGCTTACGCGCTTGCATGGATTTCTATTTGCCCACAATTATCTGAAAGGCAGATTTCTATTCCACAACCCTTGAGATTGTAGGATGAATGGCCTCTCTGATCCCTTATGCCTGTTTTTCGAGGAACCCAGAAATTCTGGGTCTCAACAGCATCTCGTACTTTTCCCATTTGCCTTGGATTTCTACAAGCCTTTAAATGATACACCGACTATTTTAGACACGAGACTTTCGTTCCCCCCAAAAGGAGTGTAGCAAATCAAACAGAAGTTACCCCAATCTAAATGATGTTTCAGTTCAAGTTGTAAAAGTTAAAAAAAGAAAATAAGCTGCCATTCCTACTACAAGATCAGTCTGAAACGATCAACCTTTGGGTAAGATGGATATAGCCAGATCTTTTGCCACATAATTATAAGTCAGGTCCTCATGGGATTAGTTTGAGAAGCAAGAACGTAAGGACCTCCGGTGCTCTCATGAAGTGGCTCCTTATGGCCGTACCTTGCTGCTCAGGACCTTGAGAAGAACTCATATGATATATAGTATTTATCCAAAACAACATTATGGAGTGGGTGGATGGGCTCCAACAGGTTAGAGTAGGGACCCAAAACTGCCGTGGGCAATGGAGATGCACCAGAATCCTCTGACCAGCTATACTGGCTAACAGAGAGCCCACTAAGACAGTAACATGAGTGATAAAAGTCTCGGAACTTCCCAGGTTTGTCCTTGAACCCTCCCTCCAGTACCTACAGTTGCCGAAATGTTAATGAGAGTCTGTATGATATCATTGGAATAACATTATAATGCTAGAAAGATTTCTTAATATTGCTGGCACACCAAGCAACTTGAATTACATAAATCTTAATATAAACATCACTTTTTAGATTGGATTGGACAGCATTGCTGGCACGCCAAGCAACAGGACAGTATTTGCACATCCAGAAAAGTTCTACTGCCATAACCAATTAATATGAATAACTGTTAACATGAGATAACCCTTCTGTTTAATTCTGGGTCCATCTCACCGTGAAAAACATGCTAACCGACATGAGAGTTTTGAAGTTTTCTTTTTGATAATATATATTCTCAATAAGTTTTCCGATCAAATGAGTATTTTGGAGATTTCAGTGGTTTCACAAATTTTGGTTCTTCATAAGTTTCTTAAAGAAAAAGAAAAAGGAATGAGAAGAAAAATAGAACAAAAAATCAATTTGGTGGCTTCATAGTCAAATAAAGAATTACTAAAAAATTGACCACGAAATAGTTGTTTCATAAAGTATATTGACTTGTTTGATATCATGCTATAGTATGATGAAAATTTCACGAAATATTTTAAAGGCCCACAAGATTTGACCTTTTGGATAAGTAAAATGATGTCAAAGATCTATTTTTCCACCATACTACAATGCTTCAAAATCTTGCTAAACCAGCAAAATCCAAGGTTAATTATGATCAGTTCCTCCCCCCCCCCCCACCAAAAACAAAAAAGTCTTAAACCCAACCCATCAAATGAGTTATAGCTTTCAGTTTTAGTTTCAGGGTTCAGCTGAAATTTAAACAATGGATTGTCATTGTAACCTTTCAAAACTAGAATCAAACAGTTGATTCCTAACTCTAAATCCATGATCCCATAAGTTTTTGTTAATTGTTTTTATTCTGGTCGTGCATCCTGAATCAACGCACATTCTGCTAAAAATGTTCAATAGAGCTGTTACTCCGATATCTCCCAACAAAGATATACTGCAATTTCCAAATAAACTCTCCAAATCATATTGTGCATGATTTTTTGGAAACAAATTTTGGCATTCATTTGAAATGAAGTTTTCTTAGTTCTCTTACATCATTACCTGTGAACAAAGGAGTATATATTGCTGCAAGGCAATGGTATGGAATAGAGGGACAGATTCAGTACGTCGTCTTATGAAAGATAAACCAACATCTGAAAGTTTTCCTGCTTCAAAATATACCATAACTGAGTGAATCAGCTCAATACTACTGATAATATAATTGTTATTGATAATCTAGACGCCACTAAAAGCATGAAGCATGGATCAAGACAGAATTAGCATCTATTTTAAAGTACAGCTTATATGTAGATTTCAGTCATTGATAAATACAGGCAAAGCACCTGATACGGGTGGCCATGGCCCCTCAGTAGGAACTGCAGACAAATTTGCATCAACTTGTAAGCCTTACAACTTAAGAGACCATTATTTATACAAGCAAAGCACCCGATACAGGAGGCCATGGCCTCGGCAGGACCTCCAGATAAATATACATCAACTCAAAAGCCTTACAAATTAAGAGACCATTATTTATACCGCAATCATCAGGGTTTCCTATAATCAAGATGCATGACCTTTAAGAAATTAAACAAAATCAAACCTTGCGATATCTATTAACAAGCCATAATTATTACATGTGTCTTATAAACATGATCCAATTTATGTATTTGATGCGACCCAGGGTTGTGTTACAACACTTTGGAACAAAGATGGATAAGTTTTAACTCCTGGGGATTCACTGTTCCAAATTGTGCGGTGGTCAGATTTGAGCTAGGGATTCAGGCATCGATTTTGAAGTCTATTAATTACAAATTTGTTTACGGAAGTAACAAGGTGATCAAACAATATTGGCCAATATGTATATATTGTATTGGCCAATTTCTTGGGATTTATGAATTTATATTCACCAAGATATTAAGGGCTGAGATTTGTCAGATATCATATCTGGGGGTGCCAGATACCAAATCAAACCAAACTCTCAGCCAAGATGAAAACCTTATTCTTTATTCCATTTTCATTCTCTTTAAGCTGGCACCTGGCATCTGGCATCTGATTTTGATTGGTTTGATCTAGTGCAAAAAGACTCCTTTATCAACCAACCATCTCTTATATGGAAGATCATGTCGAAAATCTTTTAAGAAACAACCTACAATGCCATAAACTTGTATGATTTACAAGCTTAAATAAATTTTAATTTTTTGCTTAAATCTTTGTAACTTTCCAATAATTATTATAACAAATAAGCATTTTAATGACTGATCCATGGTACTCATAATTTTACTACCTAATGAGAAAGATCCCCTAATAGCTGTAAAATCATTTTCTCTAATCTACTTTTTTCCCTTATTTCTCTTATAATTATTTCTAATCTTCTAGTTATTTTTAGAGTCATGAGTTTGATAACTTTGATTTGATATTTTAAAGACCTTCTGCTCCAAGTCAACTGGGTATTCAGATTAATGCTAAGTGCTCACCTGGGCACTCACATACCCAACCACCCTTTGATCTGCTGACTTGCCACGCTCTAACTAGCTTAAAGACATGTTCTCATGCCTTCATGTGCCAAATACCTTTGTACAAATTTGGAGAGAAGAAAAGAAAAGGAGCTTTTAGTATTTGTCCAACCTGTCAAGGATGTACTCTGAACTGTGTGGGTGTATGATCAACTACAAAAATGACATTGGAAAATATCTGGCATTTCTGCTTCGACATCAAACAATTTGAGAATTTTATCCCAATTTTCTCTAATTTTCATCATCCCTTCCATCTAAAAGCATTAAGCCTCTTGATCCTGGTACTTATAAACCTAAATCATCAACTCCTATTGTCTTTAAATTACCAGCTTTCTTCTCTTCAAATCACTCCTACTTAACATCTGGATCTGGATAGAAAGTTTTAACTTTTTATGGATACATGACCAGCAACCCTACTAGTTTCATAGTCAAAGCTACTTTTAAAACTAGTTGTGAATGTCACTCTCCACCAAGATTCTCAGTACCATCTCGAACTATCCAGTTCGGAGCTTACTGTACCGTACCGGCCAAGAACCGGTACCGTTCAGTCATGAAAGATGGTCTAGAACTCCAGACCATTCAAAAAATTCTATACCGGTACGGTCCGGTATATTTTGCTCAGTTCGGACCTTGTTCGACCAAGTTTGGGTCTGGTTCGGATCCGATTCAAAGTCAAATAATCAAAGAATACTATTTTTTTTTAATTTCATGGACCCGATACAGGGCCTAGTACGGTACCGTACCGTACTAGTGGGTGACCGGTATGGGGCCTGGTACCAGTTCAGTATTCTTTGCTCTCCACCTTTTCCATTCAGAACAGGTCAAGGGTTAAAATACTGTATATGCCAGTCACGATACCTTATGCTTACAGTATGGACTGGCACAGTAATGTACTCACAAATACACTGTATGCCTCTTGGTGCCTGCATGGCACAGAAGGTGATGTGTCGTGCTAGTATGGATTGGAACCAAGGGGCTTACCGGTACCAGTACCTTATCAGTGCAATACAATCATTGCAGACCAATATGCACTAGTAATCAAATGCTTGGATCAGATCAGCATAAGCAACTTTGTGATTGCAAATAATTGGGGATAAGTTTTGATGGTTATAATGTGGTACTGTGGTTAGCACATTACTTTGTCTATTTTTGTTATATAGCATGATAAAAAGATGAAACATGAAATTTTCCTCGATCAAAAATAGGGTGTCATAAAGCATCTACTAAAACAATACAAACTGTAGGAAGACAAAAAAAGACTTACTATATAAGTGTCTCTTTTCTACAGAATTAGGAAACTCATCTTCAAATTAAAAAAATAAAAATAATAAATCTTAACTATAAATCCATTCTCCTTCATACCGCTTTGCTGTCCAGCCAAATCGGATGATTTAATATTGCATGTACTTTCGAGAGATGACTCTCCACTGACAGATGATAGTGTCAATTGTTTGTCAACAATTAGCAATAACCTTTGCATCAAAGCAAGCACACCTCCCTAGATATATTTTGAAATTTTAGTATATAGATTGGACAAATACAAATTAATAGGATGTGAAAAATACTTACTTGCCAAAAGGAGTAGCAACCATCAACCAACTTATTTGTTCGGCCTTGAAATCCACACTCTACTCCCTGACGAAATGCCACCCAGTCCTAATCATAATGATACATATTATTAGGAATTCAGTAACATACAAGTTCCCAAGACGGTAAATTTATGAACATGCAATGTGGGGGAAAAAAAAAAAAAGGCTAGAAGCATCTCTCTGTAAACTTTAAGGGCTTGTTTAGATGTCCCGGTCCAAAATCCCATGGGATTCGTGGGTTGGGCTAGTGTAATAGAAAAAGCAGCTTGGGCTAGGCTTATACTCTCAATAACTAGGGGCCTTTAGAGTGAGCCAGCCTGAATCCTATAAGAAGAGAAAAAAAATACTATTTTTTTTCTCTCCGTATACGATTCGGCTTAGCCAACTCCAAAGGCCCTTGGGTATCGAGAATATAAGCCTAGCTTAGATTAATTTTTTTTTTTAGTTACACTAGCCCAACCCATGAATCCCATAGGATTTTAGGTCTATACATCCAAATAGGCCCTAAAGGATTTAATTAGAGTTCATGAAGGTGCTAGCAAAAATTGGAGAATAGTACTAGAATTAGCTGCATGATTTAGCAAAAAAATATATAATTAATAAACAACACATAAAAGCTAGCTAATTAGTTTAGAAGAATATAATTTAGCATACAAATGTCATGTATCTCAATCATAAGGTTGCCATTCATGGAACTCATGTACTACAAGTCTTCTGTTTCATAACAAAACTCAACTAAGACTCAATTCCAAACTAGCTGGGGTTGGCTTACATGAATTCTTTTCCTCCGTTCCACTCGGTTTACGGCCACACTTTCTATTTCATAACAAAAGATGGTAAGAAATCATAAAATTACTACTCATTTGCAATTATACTAAAAACATTATTTTTTCTTAAATGATATGCCCAGGTGTTAATAATGAGCATAAACAATGCAAATCCAGAACAAAATAATCGATGTACTTTTAGAATCTGAATAAAAAAATCTCTCTTAAAAGTGACAAGTAGAATTTTTGACTGCTGCCAAGATTGTCAATGCTTTTGTGCAGTCCTAGTCAGCAGGGAGCCCTGACAAACAGCCTAGCAAATTAGGCAGCAGTGTTGCATAAACATGAATGAATATATGCATATATAAAACATATATATGTATGCATATATACACATATACATATGATGTATATATGCATATCACATACAAGAGAACATTAGAAGATATTACTTGTTAAGGTCATCTAACATTCAATTTCTCGTCCAAACTTCCCAATTTGCTTAAGGATTTTAGAAATTTGACAATTTTTAAAGTTATTTTGACACTAACATGTCAACTTGCATCATTGACCAATCTAATAAGAAGAATAAAAGCTCACTTTTAACACTAATATAGCAAGTCAAAATCATTATTAGAAGAGAGAATCTCTACCAATTTTCAAAAACTGCAATTAGAAAAATTAGAATAATTACCCCACTTTCTAAAACAGCCAATTTGGATATGTATCTGACATGGATTCTAGGAACTCGAAATGTGTCCAGGTAACAGAGTTAGGCAACCCATTTATAAAAGGCAGAAAAAACAAACTAAAAAGGAAAATGTGAAAGCACACTAAAGTCAAGCATCATGTGCGACTTGGGACATCTCTTACAAGCAAACTTGACAAGTCCAACCTATCAGCCTCGTTAATCAAAATCATAGTGGCCAGCCCACAAAATGTGTACCTTCAAAAAACAAATGGATTCATTAAGGATCTGAGCAGAAAGATAGGCATCTTTCTAAAGCACAATTATGTAGCTGATTATGTCACACAGAGATGGTACAAGAAAGTTTTGAATGAAACATACCCACCATGAGCTTCTGAACCAGGTTCTCCGGCAATACCACCTTCATATGTTTGACAGCTGCAAACCCAAATAATCAGTTCCATATATTTGGCGAAACAAATCATATTATTTAATCTGAAAAGCACCTGAGTTATCTGATACAAAAATATAGACAACGACTTGAGGAAAAACCGTGACTTATAGAGTTGATCAGACTTATAATGGATGCGTAAATATTTCCATTGCACATTCCATCAGTGTTATGCATCAGACAACTAGGTATATTATTTAATCCAACAGAAAACTGCTCTTACAAAAATAACATCCAGTTTTCAACTTGTTGAGACGTAAAATGCTAAGATCCCTGGGTAATAATGGCTTGTCCAAACTAAGAAACTTAAGCATTATTCTTAAAAAAAAAAGGGTCAAAAGACTCAAAACAAAGGTCACTGTAAACAAGACAGTTGAGGTGAGCCTATCCTGCTAATCAGTCTATACAGCATATACATTATACCATAACTGATCTACTAGATCATGCCTTCCATGTAGTATGACACACTGCTCACAATTCACAGATCCATGTGTTGGGGTGAACCACATGTTGGTGTGATGGATGTACCATATGAGGGAAAGCTGAATCATGGGGTGTAGATCCAAACAAGGTTGAAGTCTTCTCTCATTTGTTCCTTTTCTTATTAATAGATGATGATTGATATTATATTTCTAGCCCCATCAAGAAACTTTTAGGCACAAAGCAAACCTCTACACCAGTAGCACTTTAGGGATATCAACCTTCCATTCAATGAGTTTCCAGGCAATCCCACTGGATGTTCAATGCTTACCAAACCAGTCCAACTTGTTTGTTGTTCTTGGACATTCAAAAAAGGTTAGAACTAAACCCCTGCCATCTTATTCAAGTAACCTCATGGCTGTTCTAGCCAATAGCTATTTACAAACATTTGCAGCACAGGTGGGTACAAATTACAAGATACCATCCAACTTAATTTTATTTATACTTTCCTACAGGGTTTTACATGTCCATTCTTATGTAGTGACTTTATACTGAAAGGCAGAGATCAACTCCAAAAGATGGACTTGGTATTTCATTTGGTTTGGCAACGTGAGGCTCATAAAAGCAGCAATATTTTTTTACATATCATTGTTTGCACATTCTTGAATTTAGAACATGCTGCCTCCAAACAGAATAACGGGAATGGGGTCCAGGAAGCAAACACATTCATGCATTCAAGGCTTCCAATCCAAGTACCTTATGTGGTGCACATGTGATATATACAACCTCACACCTCAAAGTGTCCCTTTACTCAAGCTCTTCTCAAAATAAGGGAAAAAATGTCCTTGAGACCCAGACAGCACTCAAAACCTATCATGCATCAGTGATGGAAGCTCAGAAAAGACGTGCTTATGAACCTCAATTTGAAAGCAGAACTTGATATCCAAAAACCAAATTCATGTATTCGACCAATGTATACACTGGAGAATCAGAACTTGTGGTTCCTATCCTGCATTTAATTTCAGTCAGAAATATTAACAGCTCAATAGACATGAAAAAAATGCTACTAATGAACGAGAGAGAGTTTTTGTAAAAGATTTTTTTAGAAAAGCACTTTCTTTCATTTTCTGATAAAACAGTGCTGCCAGAGCTAGTTGTTCACATGGCGTAGTAAACAAAAACAAAATGATCACCACAAAGACAAACAAGTGTAATGAACAGAAGGACACCCAGAAGAACCAACCTCAAGATGTAATTTCCAACATCTTTTATGAGCTCATAATCCAAAATGTTCAAAATACTTGCAACCTGTTTCACAAGAAACAAGAGTTTTAACTTCATAAATAGGAGTAAGATATGGAAAGGAAACACACTTAAATGTCCGTGAACTGATACACATTTTTTGGTTAATATAACATAAATTTGTGTTTAATTGGAGCCATGAAAAGATGTAGCCTGAATATCTATTCAATTATATAACATGTAGTTCTCTACATTCATTGCTTGGTTGACATGTTTAATGATTTTGGCCTTTCAAACATTCCAAGAAATTCCTTTAAAAAAATCCTCATGCTTAAGTGTAAAAGGGGATATTAATATTATTCTCATAAACCTCAGATCAGAGTCAATTTCAAGTACCAATGTTCAAACAAGATTTTACCAATAGATCCCTTAACATCTAATAATTGTGAAGAAACCCTTTAATGAGTTGCATCTCTGCCTACATTTCTTCCACACATGCTGAACTCTTGTTAGAATTTGCAAATTTAACTGTAAACAAGCAGCATTAGTATAATGCTAAATAATTGTTGCAATCAAGTCAAAGAACACCAAGAATTAGAAAATGGCAAAAGAATCAAAATAACTCTTCATTCAAAAGAGAACAAACTCACTCTGTAAGTTTCAAGCCATCCCTTTTTATTGAGCTTATTCATAATGTCTCTTCTTAGTGATTGCCATAATTCCTAAACCTGTGTGCATTTTACATGCACTTGTCACTTCATACACCTTGGAATATCTTGAAGTGGATATTAAGTTAGTAAGGCTGTGACACAGCTGTCAGAGCATCATATATAATGATATAAATGTGGTGTACAACTCATTACTTATTCTCGCTATTCCAAGTGGGAAGAAGACTTATTCAAGAAACTCATGCTAGTGCTGTCAAGTTATTTGGTGCACGAACCTGTGCTTCTTTGTCACTTCAGAGCATGTATCTTAGGAATGCCATCATAAAGCCTTGCCCATTCTAAACTAACAATAGTAGATAGGATTCGATCAATTATTTGGCTTTTAATTTAATTACAAATAGACTACCCAACACCAACACTTCTTTTATCCATGTTGTAAATTGATATAATTTGTAAAAAACCAAAGAAAAATCATTGGTTAACTTAAAACCCACAAAGGACCTGTGATATGGGCACTCAAAAATGCCCTTTATGGTGCTGGGAAATCAGCTAATATATGATTAATCCCAATGGTTAATTTAAAAAACTGTAATTTTATTAGTTGTGTTGTAGAAGTGAAAATACTAGCAAGTTGGTTACTTCCTCTTATCAAGTCTATGCACAATGTTAGTATTGAATTTAAATAAAATGTAGGTGTTCTATGACTATCATTTTGGCTAATAAGTAATCACTTGTATCCAAAAGCAATAAAATTTTTACTTTACATGGATACATGCATGCAAGCACCCATAGCAATATATTGAAATATATATGCAGACATCACAGTTCTTAATTCTTGTTCAACTCACAAATAGTCACAACCTTAAGATTCTTATTTCATTTCTAAAACTCCCAGAGTTAAAACAGATAAATCTGACAAGGAAGAAAAACAAATGGGAAGGGGGTTACAATCAACTTACCGATATAGCAGTGTAGCATGCACGGACATCAATTTCGCCTGCATCATGCATTCTAATGAAAAGAAGATGAATGTGTATTACATGAAAAGTTGAATACATAGTATAAAAGGTTGTTACATGTTATGTGATAAAGGGTCATTAATGGAAGTGTCTAATTCTAGAGTTACAGAAAGAATAAACTTTATAATGGTGAACAGAGAAGACAAAAGATTAAAACAAAAAATAAAAATCATTCAAAAAAAAAAATCACCAAGCCTAACAATGAACAAAATTATTTTGCTAACTTGATTCATTCATTTAAAAGAAATCCGGCAGGGGGGGGGGGGGGGGGGGGGGGGAGGTACTTAACACTACTCTAGGCAGGAAAAAAATTGATGCAAGGAAGTACAATATCCCTTATTAGTAACTATAATAATAATAAAAAAAAGTTCATGATGTTTCTCATTAAAAAATTAGCATTCTTATGTGTTGCTTAAGACTAAGGTTTTCGGAACCATCCCGAACTATACCGGCCAAGAACCGGTATGGTTCAACCTTGAAAAGTGGTCCGGGATGCCAAACAGTCGACGGTTCGGTACGGTACATAGGTTTAGCCTGATTCAGGTCTGGTTTGGGTCGGATAATGTAGCCATGAAAGAAAAAGAGTTTTTTCTCACTTTCAATAAGATCAATACATGTACCGATATGGCACGACATGGTACGGTACCATTTCATACTGGTCATTGACCAGCATGAGATCCAGTACCAGTTCAGCAATCCTTGCTTAAGACTGTCAATAACTTTTTATTATGGAGCTTACATGTGTATCATAATACATGTTACCATTAGTGCAGCCTCTCAAAGGTGTAACTTCCTTATGAGTTGTGACAAAAATATTGTGGGTTAATATCCTAATGAGAAATCAAATTTTCTTCAAACTTGCTCCTCTGTTTTATGTCATCAAAGCACAAGAATGCCATCTTACACCAGATCAATAATTTCAAACCCTATTATGTGAGGCCATCATTTCCTATGGTACAACAATAATAGCTTCTTAATCTTTTATAAAATTAATCCAAAATTGTAAAGTGAATGTATTTCATGGTGATTTGATAAAGGGAAAAAAAAAGCTTTAATTCACTTTCCATCAAATTCAAGGCATGATGGTACAGTGAACAGTGTTGGGTGAGTAAAGATGATTGACTGTTGAAAAATAATCAAGAACCTTAAAGTCAAAAGACTCAAAACTCAATTTCAAAATGAAAAACTATGTCAGCACAACAAATCAGCTGAGCTCTAGTGTAATGGTGACCGTTCCTTGAATAGACATTCCAGCCACCATGTGTAGGTAGAAAAGAAAGCAGCAGTAACCCTACATCCAAAGATTAAAAACAAGATCGGCTATTTTCAGTGCAGAAAGACAAGACTAGCAACATAATTTGTAGGCTCTGGTGCCCTTCACAAAGATAGCCAATGCCCTCTGACATAACTAATTTTCAGGGGCTCCAACAAGCTAAAATACTTAGCAGTCCAAACTCTAAAAAGTACAATGACAGCATAGCAAAGCCTAGTGCACATTGGCAATGGACAAACCAATGTGTTAAAGCTCAAAATGCATCATGACAAGCACTAGAAAGTGATCTGTAGAGCCCTGAAATCATGACACCTGTAGTATAGCACTGGAATGTCACAGATATTCAAAAAAAAAAATCAAAGTAACTAAATACATCTGCCTCTCATCTAGCAGGTGGATGCAATAGGATGACAACAAAATATTGGCATGCCCAATACACTAATGTGGTTCCTATAGTGTTTCTAGTAATAACTAAATTACAAAACACGTGAAATGTGACACCCCACAATGGAGGTTCATTCATCCTGAATAATGGTCCTTTCTGTACTAATCAGCCTGCAACTTGTTAATACAAAACTGATGCCTAAACCACTCAGAGAAACTGTAATTTCCAACAAACCAGATACATTTTGCTATGTCAAATTTCCAACAAACCAAATACATTTTGCTAAATTCACTTAAATCTCATTAATGAAATATTAAGATACATCCAGATATGGTTCAACTTCATAGACTGTGCAAAATTATTAGAGTGAGAACAGACCACACCTAAAGGCACCTGAAGAGTCTTTCATCCGCAGCAAAAACCTGTATAAATTATCCCTGCAAATTGAAGAAAAAATTAGATGTTATCCAGATAGCATGTGATAGACTAGCAACAATGAGTGTTGAAGGAAAAGGAAATTATGACCTATTTATCGATGATAGTGCATTCTCACTTCCCAATGTAACAAGCGTGTTCACTGCTGCATAAGTTGTTGCAAGATGAGGCAGCTACGGGAGGAATGCACGTGAGTCAATGATCCGAAAAGGTTGGAAAGGAGGAGAGATAAAAGAAAAGAAAGGTGCATTATGAATAATAATACACAATGGACCAATGCAGACCTTTGAACATGTATAGTACCATCAGATACATATGTGGCATACACATAATAGTATATGGACACATGCAAATGCATGTTTAGGAATATATATATATATATATTGAGATTTATCAATATAAGCAACTCAAAAGGGTTTGGAGAAAGAGAAATTTGGGAAAAGATGCAATCAGTTAGAAAAAAACATTGGAGAGGCAGTTAGGCAACCGTGAATTATCTTTACAACAGGATTTTCCTTCCAAAACCGCCCATACTCATAGTTAACATATATTAAGGTTTTTCATGAGAACTAATTAATTTCCATCCAAGGGTGAATATGACGACCCAAAGAAGCCCGATCTCTCTTTTTATGATCAAAACAAAATTAAAGCTTTGGCAAAACTAGATGCCACCAAAGGACCTAAATGGTAGATGCTTCCCATAGATTTTCCTTTACACTTCAAGAGGTCGTCCTCATGACTCCCTTCTACCTTACGAAGAATTTGATTATAAGATACCATATTTGTTATTCAGTCCATTCCAATCATGATTTTTACCGTATGCTCATCCAATACTTGAGAAATGTCAATTACATGGAGCTATTGTGGTCCTAGGTCCCATAGACAACAATTCTTTATTTCTTTATGTTGTGCTTCCTTGCATACCAAAAGGAAGTCCAATCAAATACAAATCAATATGATATGCAGCATATGTCTTATTTTCATGATATATCAAGGCAATATGAAATATTATGTTTAACTGTTCATTGCCTAATTCTGTAGGCTATATAGACTGCCAATCAAGCCATTTATGTCAAAGAAGCATAAAAGCAATGGATTGATATGTCTAATGGCAACAAATGCTTGATGGTAACACTATCAACCATATTGTGATGGTATTCAACAGGTTGCCTGTTCTCATCCATAATTTTCTGCTAAGTGACACTTTGATCACCATTCACCTCCTCATCAGAGGCTTCATCATGATCAAAGGAATCATCAAAATCTTCTCAACTTTCCACATCACATCGCAAAACCTTTAAAATATTAAAGATTTCTCTCGAGAAGATAATAAGCGATTGTTTAGAATTAAGTTTTGTCAACATCTTGAGTGAAGGCTTGCATTTACAAAAACATAAAAAATTCTTGCTAAAACACAGCAATTACTTCAACAATTTTACCTGCCCCGGTCCACCACCGTATCCACCATCTTCAGCCTGTAAATTTACAAAGGCAACAATTTGTCATTAGTACCAGTAAGTCATACACAATAAAGGATTGGCAGCAAGAGATCATAAGCAGAAATAGAAAGCAAAGATCTGAAAGAGATCTTAGCTTTTTGGACAAATTTATAATATTTTTTTTTAACTTGAAGGGAGAGGAGGAGAGTAGAGAAATTAGTTGGAGCAGAGGTCAAAGCCCTAGATGCACAGGAGGAGAAGAAGAGGTGTGGGTTCCTCTCCCAATTGGGCCTTCAGATCCTTAATCCACTCTCCCTTCCCCTTTGGGCTGATTGTTACCATCAAATGGCTAATAGATCCTATGACCGAGATTAGAAGAAGAAAAGGCATGCTTTTCCTGTGCTTGGGCTTTTCTCAATGTGCAGAAAAGGCATTCTTTTTCAGCGCCTGAGCAAAAGGGCCTTGCCTGTGGCTAGGCAAGGCACTTATGCTGGGCTTCGAACGAGTGGAAAAATAAAGGGAGCAATTCTGCTGATGAGTAGCAAGCTAGTGTTTCCAGAAGACAATAGGCCACCGCTTTAAGATTTTGTTCTTTTCAAACTCTTCCATCCATCAGCTTCAAGAATCTCTAATCCTTCTTCTAATCCGTTCAAGAAGAAATATTCCAGGCAAGCATTACATTATTCATCAAAGCTAGCCGCATCCATTAAATCACTTCTTAATAGAATTACTTACCATGGACCAAGAGTATCTTCAATGAATCTCATCCTCTTCCAACAATAATATAGATTTTAGCTTAGTTAGCATGATCACAAAGAGGATATCTCCACCAATTCACTGAAAACAAGGCTTTCGTTGATCTCTGAGTTGATGTCTCAAGCTAGTGTCCAATATTACAAACTACCCAAATGGAAATACTTAATTGTGCTTCCGATCATCATCTTTTGTTGCCTAATTTGATGCACTTGACAAATGAAGCTTGCAATTCACTATCACGTCTCTGCTAAAAAAAAGGAGAGGCCAGTGAATAAGGCTCCTGTCATTGCAGGGTTTAGGGAGAGTCAAATGTATGCAGCCTTACTCAAGTGTTAGAGATTGTTTATGTGTTTCTAACCCATAACACCCAGGTCATAATAGAGCAACCTTACAATTGAACCAAAGCTCAACCTCTACCATCATGCCTCAGCTATCTGCTCAAATTCTTTCACAGCCATCTGCTAATCCTCTTAGTGTATCAGTCACAATAGTTACTGCTTGTTGCGTGGGAGTAATGCTAGCTAAATCTCCAGTTTCCCTACATCAACAGCATTTGAGTCTGAGACTCTTTTGCTTCTAATTCAACTGAAAACATAGTTACCAACAAAACATGATCATCATTAATGTGGTTTAGACTGAACTTAGCTGCTTCTTGCAGTTCTTTCACAAGGTAGAGTAACTCTAAAACTTACCAATTAGTATAGCTGCAGGATAAGTTGATTCCAATGGTGATAACATGAAATTGCCATACCATCTTCCATGGAAACTCTCAAATCATCCATGACCTTGCTGCAAGAACACCCTCAGACTAATATACAGCTCCAAAAACTTATACCCCCTTGGTGTTGTTAAAAGAACTTTCAATAATGTTAACCATCGATAATCAATAGAAAGAAAATGTCCATCATTGAAGCCCTCCAAGGAGGCTAATTATCCTAGTCTGCATATTCCATCAGTTTTCTTCATTCTACTTTCCTGTTCTACTTTCGTACATGCTGGTTAAACATCCTTTCACATAGTTAATGGCTAGTGAAGAAACTGTAGAAACATCCAATCCAGAAAGATCTCCACATTTCTCTTCATACCAAGATCAACTTGCTCCACTTTAAACCACATTTGAGGAAGAACAGGACTTGCATGCTTTCAGAGGACCATGTGGAGGTCTCTAAGAAGGTTATGATTTGGTGATAATTCATAGCAAGGTACCATCTTATGAAGATAAAACAAAATCTTTTACTAAAAATCAGTAAACTCTTGCTAGCATCTTGGTCCTGATAATGAAATCAAAATCCAATTGTTGAGCATCTTGTGTAGAAATTATTTATATAAGTTACTTGAAAGAATATATAAGTAATGCATGAAGTGATGATATAGTCTTCTCAACCCTAATAACAAAATTCTGTCAATATTTTGAAAATTCAGGATTTCTTATCTTCCAAACCATGCTTGCAAATCATTCATAAATTCTGTATCTACTTTGAATGATTCATGATCTTTGAGTTTCATTCATGACTTTATGAATTATTTGAAGGTAACTTATACAGACCAGGAGCACTAGATCCTGCTCAAGTTTTTACTCATGAGTGGGTTGAAAGCATCACAATTCGTGGGTTAACTTTCCTTTGCATCAAAAATGATAATTTTTTCCCACAAATATTAGTTTTTGCCCTCTCAGGGGAAACCAGCAAAGGTTCTTTCTATGGAAAACACTTAAGGGTTGGGACTTGAGAGCAAATTCCATTCATCTAGTTCTCTCAGTTCTCTTCTCACATATCTGTTCTCTTCTTCACATCCTCTCATACAGTCATTCACTCTCCTCTTCTTCTCTCCCAGATGACAATTTGGTTATATGCATATATACATATAAGTATAATCATATATGCCAAATGTTTTCCCAATTTTCCAGATTTTTTCTGAATTCTGAACTTCTTAGCCTCTATGAATTATTCCCAAACAACAAAAATGTGATTATGTTCTCAACAATGAGCAATTTGAAAAATATAGGCTATTGTAACAAATAATTTGCATCCAATTAGTCTTTCCACTTTCAAAAACATTATATATATTGTCTTGTAATCTCTAAATAGAATAGCAATAAAACTTATGTTTTATCCTCAGTTTAACTAAAGAAGTCAAAGTGTCTATTTTGCTATTAAAATATTCAATAACATTATGATCAATGAAAACATCAGATATAAATCAGTCAAGAGCATATTACCAACCTAATACAGTTATATGTATCAATAAGGAAAGTTTTAGCAAAACTAGAGACCTCACAATGGGATAAAAAATCCACCACATCATTCTCCAGTTCAATGTCAAGTGGCTCTCCTAATAAAGCAATTGAGTGAAGAATCCAGTAGCATAGCCAAGGTCGGCTGCACTCAGGAAATCAACCCACAATAAGCCATAAAAGACTTAGAAAACTATATATGGAATTCAAATGGGAACATGAATATGAAATATGATTTGTTTATCAAAAGAGAGCACCAATGAAATCCAATCTTACTTGGCATCTAGCACGTGATAGCTCGGCCCAAGTTGTTTCAGTCCTCTTATGAGAAACTCTACATGCTTATCACGCCACAGCTCTGACCTACAAATACCCTCCTCTAATTTATTTCAAAATGTCAAGATAATTTATTCCGCAAGTTGATGATCTACAAGTTTAGCATATTAAAATAAATAAAACTCGAAAACAAATAAAAGTATAAATTTGAATTATGCATTGAGGTTGCGAGTTCACCTTTTTGCCTGAGGTTCAGAACTCCATACAAATAATTTGCAAAAATAAGGATTTTCTGACATGAGGGTCTTACCATCTAGAATGAAGCAACCAGCAATGCAAAAAATAACTTTCTTCTAGTGAGTGGAAGAGATGTCATCATCTTTTCATTGAACCTTGCTTATGTTTGGAGTTTAATTAACCTTGACTTAAGCTTGTTCTTTGTGCTGCTAATCGTTTAATTTAACTAGTCTCAACGAAAACTGACGGACTTGAGTTCAGAAAGATCGTTTTGTTCATCACCATATGGATGAGGATTACAAATATATCAAAATTTGGACTTTTGCACACTATAAAGACTCAAATTTCTATCTTGTTTAGAATTCGAAAAAAAAAAAAACTTTTTCCGTTCTCCTAGGGTCGGTTCAAAGAAACATTAAAAGTGATTCCGGCTCCCGATGGAGATCGCCATGGTAATCAGCCAATACAGAGAGAGTGCTAATTTGCTTGGCAAAACAACAAACAATTTGAAGGCAAGATAAAGAAGTAAAATGTACGGTTGAGTTCGAGGATGGCTAACATGAGGGATCGATGGTGGGCGGAGACGCCATCGAGGAGGCGGTAGATCTCGGCCACCTTCTGCTCCACCTTGAGCTGCTCCAGCTGCGTGACGGTGAGCCTCGGTTGTTGGTCGAGATTAGAATTGGGATTGGAATTGGGAGGAGAAGAAGAAGAAGAAGGAGAGAAGGAAGGGGAGTACTCCATGGCAACAAACCGGAGTGGCGAGCAGGCTGCTTTCCTGTTATTTATTTCCGCATCTGTCTTTCTTTTTTTGGGTTTGCTTGCCTTGCCTGCTTGGATCTGTGCAGCGTCGTCTCTGGACGCCGTACATCTGCAGGGTCAAGCCCCTCCCTCTCAAGAAATTATAAGATGGACCGGATCCAATAGAGCAATCCAAGTCCCGATATATATATATATATATATATATATATATGGTGGATAATGGGCATCTCTTATTTGATCTGGAATTATTTAAAAGCAAGGTGGTAATGTCGTGAGGGACCATTGGACTGGTCCACTAAATCGTGCAGCTAATAATTAGACCTCTCTTTCTCACACGCACATATGCTTGCGGACGAAACTTGTGTGGTTTCCAAGATTTTTCCCAATTAATTCTTAGATAATTTCTTGCTATATTTTGACTTAAGATCTTTCTCGAGTCCAGCGGACTTGCTGAAGTTAGACGCCACCCAAGTGTCCTTTTTTTTAAAAAAAAAATGTGAATATAAGCATGAGTCAAGGTTTCGAAGAGGTTTGCTGTAGACAAAAGCATGGCACCTTGCAACTTGATCGAAGAGGTTTTCGTAGGACATAAATTCTGGATGTCCGACTTGGGCGATGCCTTTTGTTTTTTTTTTTGGAAACTTTTGGTAATATAATAATTACTTTCATCAACTCATGAAAGCTTTTATGTTTTTTCTTTTTTCTCCTTTAATGAAAGGTAAAGCTAACTGTTATGATCAAATAATTTGGTTGATGTTGGAATATTTCGGTTCAGCTACAAACCAGATTTCGGTTCGACTGGTCGAAGTCCTCTCTTTCCGGACTACGAACTTCGGACCAAGCAAGGGACATGCCAACTGCAGGCAATCCAAGGCTTCACACCGGACTACAACATCCAAAGGTCGGTCCTTCGGGTAACGTCTTCGGCCTTGACCGAAGACCGAACTTCTCATCAACTTCCGAAGGCACGTACTTCGATCCCCGCCATAGACACGATCACCGATCCCAGGAAAATACCAAGTCTTCGGCCCACACAAGGGGAAACACGAAGCTTGGACCACAATCTGGTCCAGAAAGGTAACTGTAACCAACGGTTACAATCGACACTCATCATGCCATGATCATGGCGCACAACTCCTGCTGCCACGCCTCCGATCTGGCCAGAACCGCTCAATGACAACCCACGATCGCCAATCATGGGAGAGATTGGCTCCCCATGATCACCGGAAAAAGAGCGGGATGCAGGCCGGAGGCCCTCTTTTAAATAAGGGTAAGAAGGATTGTTCCAAAGGTACACGCTAACACCCTCACTCACATACATTGATACATTCTCCAAGAGCTTCTCTCTTCCACTCTCGATACCTTCCCCATTCTGGAGCTGGAATCCATCATTGACTTAGGCATCGGAGTGTCCCCCGTCGGAACAACTCCGACAAGAGACTTGTTTTGCAGGTGAACCAGGGAGCGGTCCTGCGACGCAGCGGCTCCGACCGACCGATCCAGGGACTCCACGCCAACAGATTGGCGCGCCAGGTAGGGGGCATTAAAGTTCTTTAAGCTCTCTCCCAGAAAAGGAAAAGAAAAAAGTTTTTGATGGCAAGAGGAAAAGCTCCAATCGCTTCTACAAGCCGGAGTCGTGCTCCATCTCAGGGGGGTGTACCCCCGGAGGAGAATGATGCTCCACCTCCCACAGTTGTTGTAGGATTGCAGCAGTTTGAAGCTCTTGTGAACCAGGTCACCAACCTTATGGCCATGGTTCAGGAATTCCAAGGCAGAGCCTTTCCGGTGGGAGATCCACCAGCCGCCTCTAGACATAGCTCTCGATCCTGAAGAAAGAGAGCCCCACAAGAGGATTCTACGCATCCCTCCCCCCGTTCTCGGCCCCCTTTTGAAGGCCGAACTTCGAGATTGCCCAGATCCGTCGATTCCCCACACAAAGAGAAAAGGCCTAGGCAAACTCCCTCACCCTCCTCCGGAGACTCCACTTCTATGGAGAGAGCGTTGAAGCAGACCCTCGATTATGACGGGAGATTCAGAGCCATCGAATCAGAGATGGCGAAAGCACGAGAATAGAGGATGCGGGATCTGAAAGATCCCGACAACTTGATTGTGGGTGATCTACGCACACCCTACACCGACCGCATCATGGCCGAGGTCATTCCTCGGTACTTCAGGATTCCCCAGATGGAACCCTACGACGGCACCTCTGACCTCCTCGATCATTTGGACAGCTTCAAGGCCCATATGATGATCCAAGGAGCTTCGGATGCGATGTACTGCTTAGTGTTCCCGGCTACCTTGAAGAAGTCCACTCGGATGTGGTACTCGAGCCTGCGCCCAGGTACCATCGATTCCATTTCCGAGTTAGAAAAATTGTTTGTCTTGCATTTCAGGACTTGCTGCAAGACTCATCGGAATACGGACACACTGTTCCTCCTTCACCAGAACGAAGGAGAAAGCCTGCGAGATTATATCTTCAGGTTTAATGCGGCCACGCTTAAGATCCCAGATCTCAACGAGCACGTGGCCATGTCAGCACTGAAGAAGGGGCTTCGTACCTCCAGGCTTACTTTCTTCCTAGATAAGAAGTTCCCTAAAAGCTATGCTGAGCTCCTGTCAAGGGCTCAGAAATACGTCGATGCTGAAGAGCAGGCGGCGAATCGACGACTGATTGAAGGGAAACCCCCTTCAAGAAAGAAGAATAACATGTGACAAGGTCCCCAAACTTCCAATAACAATGGCGGTAAATATACAGACCGCCGAAGAAGTCCTCCCAGGCCCAGAGCGTTGGGAGGAAGATTCGACTCCTACACCCCCCTCAACCTCCCTCGAGAGAAGATCCTCATGTAGATAGAGAAGGAAAACTATCTCCAACGGCCCCGTCCCATGAAGGCCTCTTCTTCAGTAAGGAACAGGAATAAATACTGCCGATTCCATCGGGACCACGGCCACAACACAGAAGAGTGCATCCAGTTGAAGGATGCAATTGAGGATCTCATCAAGAGGGGATACTTAGGGCGGTACATCGGTCGCCAAGGACCCCGGTCGGAAGCAACTGTTCCCCAGCCATCTCCCGAGAGGCCGAATTGCCAAATCAAAGGCCCACCAACGAAGGTGTAGGGATGATACACCGACCTACCAACTGGAGAAGGGATGAGGACGATGCCCCAAAGCGACTTAAAGACAACAACTCTATCCTCTTCTCCGATGATGACCTTGCGGGAGTTCGGCTCCCACATGATGATCCTCTTGTAATTTCGGCCGTAGTGGCCAATTATGATGTACAGCGGATCCTTGTTGATAATGGAAGTTCGACTGATGTCTTGATGTACGATGCATTCTCTAAAATATGTTTGTCTAAATATCAACTGCAAAGATCCCCCATACCGCTCTCTGGTTTTAGGGGCAACGAGGTTTATGCCGAAGGGAAAATAGTATTGCCTGTAACCCTTGGCACCGAACCTCGACAAAAGACACTGCCGATCAACTTCACGATGGTCCGGATCCCCTCAGTATACAATATTATTCTGGGGCAGCCTGCCTTGAACAGGTTCCAAATCGTGATCTCCTCTCACTACCTCTTGGTGCGCTTCCTCACCAGGAACGGTGTTGGAGAAGTTAGAGGAAACCAAAGGACGGCACGGCAGTGTCGATGATTGAAGACAGGCATTTCAACGATTCGACGACTCTGGATCAGCTGGATTCGAAGGATGCAACTACAAATCTTGGTGAGCCCATGGAGAGGACCGTCCCAGTGCCTTTGACAGAGGAAGATCCCTCCGGAGTTGTGCAGATCGGGAGCATACTAGATCAGAAAATCAGAACGGAGTTGATCCGTTTCCTCAGGGACAACGTCGATGTCTTCGCCTGGTCAGCTTCGGACATGCCCGGGATTCCTACTGAGGTAATTACTCATCGGCTAGAAGTAACCCCTGGGTACAAGCCGGTTAGGTAGAAGAAGAGGAGCTTCGCCCCTGAAAGACAGCAAGCTATGGACGAAGAGGTTGGCAAGCTCCTCAAAGCAGGATTCATCAGAGAGGCCCACTACCCCGAGTGGTTGGCCAACGTGGTGATGGTGAAGAAAGCTAGTAGCAAGTGGAGGACGCTATGGCCAAATTCAAGGCTTCGGAGGAGCTTGTCGTCGAGATCCAACAGATGGTGGTGTTGGACTCCTTCTACAAGGGTTTTATATACCTGCGCGGCTGAGTCGAGTTGCTCATTCCTAACAAGAACCATAGCTGCCTCAAGTACCCTTCGGCTTCAGAGGAGGAGGCCGACGAAGAGGTCGCCAAGGAAGTCGTGGGTTTGGAGCCTTCGACACCAGCCGAGGGTGGTCCTCCCGAGGTCAGGGCGACTCAGCCGAAGACTTCTGAGGGCGAGAGCTCTCGGCCTCAGGACCTAGCAGAAAAGCCGACCGGCGCGGAGTGACCTCTTTTCTTCCTTGCTTTGTTTTGTGCTTTCTATTTCTTGTATTTAGTCAGGGTCTCCTGGCATGTCGGGGGCCCAGAAGACACTTGTAATTTGTGTTTGATCAATGGAGCTTGGATTGCTTTATCAGATGCTTTCTTCCCTTCTTTTTCTTTCTTTTTCTCTCCCTTTTTTTTTTGCAATGGGATATCAGAGATAAGGGCTTCACCTTGATTGAGGTTAAGTTAGGATACTTGAGGGCCGCTAGGCTCAAAGGTGTCATTGGCTGAGGGTCGCGCAGCTCGAGACTCATTTGGCCGGAGATCTGAGCTCTGGTCTTGAGAAGGCATCCCGGAGCTAGGCTCGAGGACGAGGATTGCTGAGAGCTGCTTGGCTCGAAGTTCTCTTGGCTGGAGATCTGAGCTCCGGTCTTGAGAAGGTGTCCTGGAGCTGGGCTCAAGGACGAGGATTGCTGAGAACTGCTGAAAGTGGTAGCTTCGATGATGCTGTATTTTCTTCTTGTTCCCTCTTTCTTTCCTTCCCTACTCTTCTTCTTTCTTTTCCTTTTTGTTCATCTCTCATTTTTCTTCTTTCTTTCTTCTCTTTCTTTTTTTTTTTTTGGAGTGGGGAGATCAGAGGAGAGGATGCTAGCTGGACCCCCGCTTTGTTCTCTTTCTTTCCTTCCCCTCTCGTCGTCTTTTTGAGTGGGGAGATCAGAGAAGGGGGCTGCCGGACTTCCCCCCTTTGTTCCCTTTCTTTCCTTCCCCTCTCGTCTTCTTTTCGAGTGGGGAGATCAGGGAAGAGGAGTTATCGGTCTTGATTGCCTTGGAGCTAGGCTCGAGGCCTTTTTGGACGGGGAGCTAGGCTCGGGCCCAGGGGGTTGCCTGAGATCTTGGCTCAGGTCTTTGGTGCCTTGGAGCTAGGCTCGAGGCATTGACGGAAGCTGCGTGGCCCCGTGATCCCTTGGCATCTTGGAGCTAGGCTCGGAGGCGTTTGAGATAGAGAGCTACTTGGCTCGGTGGTTCCTTGGCCGGAGGTCTGAGCTCCAGTCTTGGGAAGATGTCCAGGAGCTGGGCTCGAGGATAATGATTGCTGAGGGCTGCGTGGCTCAAGGTTCCTCTAGCATCCTGGAGCTGGGCTCAGGAACGCTGGGAGTTGGGAGCTACGTGGCTCAGAGACTCTTCAACGTCCTGGAGCTGGGCTCGAGGACGCTGCTGATCCTTTCCTGCAAAACATGCGGATACCCATGCAAGGGAAAAAATCATTACCATAATTGTTGGTGAGGGAACTTACCTCACCGGGGGCATCTTCGTGGGCTGTAGACCCTCCTCCCTCGGGGAGCTTGACGCTGTCGAGTTCTTCAAGGTAATGGACCTCTCGTGATAGGACTTAGGCCACCTCATGGGGGCCTTCCCATGGTGGTTCGCGACCGTCGTGCTGACGATCATGACAGCTTTATCCATCTTCCTCCTCCCCGCATGGTAGGGAGATCACCCTCGGGGTCCCCTGCCCCCCGAGTCTTCTTAGGTGCATGCACGATTCTCCAGGCGATCACACCCGCTGATTTCGCGACGGTGTAACTATCAATGGTTGGAGCCGACGGGGGAATGGCGAGTGCTTGGGGCCCCGCCTGAGGCCTGCCTCCCGTGCAGCCCTTTGGAGCTGGGGCTCCTTGACGAGTTTCTCGATCTCCTGCTCACAGTCGCGACGCCTTTCAACATCGTGGCCGTGATCACAGTGAAGGCGATGACACTCCGCTGCACCATGGCCGGTGAAGGGCTCCACTGGTGGTGGACGTTGCAGTCCGGAGGCTCGACAGCTGAGCCTAGCATGTTGACGGACCGGTGGGGAGATCCCACCAGCCAGTGCTATGCTTCTCCAGGCACGCCTTCATCGTGTGCCTGATGGTTCCATCAGCAAATTCCCTACCGAAGGAGATGGGGGAAGTGACGTACTAGAGAGGCCTGGAAAAGATCGCCTGTCTGTTGACCTTTCCAACTTAAGTCGTCGCCGTTCTTTTGCGACGTGTTGACGGGGAGTGGTGAAGGACTTAGTCATGCCCGTCTTCGCCCGCTGCCCCCTACCTGGCGCGCCAATCTATTGCCGCCAAGACCGTCGTGGCCCGTAGCTACTGTCGGCGTCGAAGTATGCTCCTCTTGCCACCCGCCGTTCTCGATTCCCAGATCTCCTTACTGGGTGCGGATGCCTTGCTGCCCGGCGGTCCTCTACTCCTGGACCTGCGAGATAACGGTTAGAGACCCGGGCCGGGGTTTCCGGCGGGGGCACTCCGACGATCAAGTCAGAGACGATCCAGGAAAACAGATCCTCCTGGTCGGGCCCCTCTTGATGGACTCCGTACTAGGAGGAGTAAAAGATGTGCGTGGAGGTGTGAACGTCGCAGGGGGAGAGTGATAGCGGGGACAGAGGGATGCTCTGTTCCTCCGCCTATCCTTGTGCCCCTCGGTTCCCTCCATCAGTGGTGGTAGTGGCGCTTCGCCCTCTCTTGGACGGGCTTGCGCTTGTGCTTGTGGTGGCGATGGCGGTCGTGGTGGTGCCATGCCCCCTTTGCACATGGGGTGGCCCTTTTTTCTTTTTTTTCTTCCCCTTTGTGCTGTATGGTGTGTTTGAGTTGTTGTATTACCTCCAGGTTGGTTGTGAACTTTGGTTATCATTCGGTGCTTGTCTCGGGATCCCTGCCGGGCTGTCAGGCGCATGCGGTGGTGTCCCAGAGAGCCTTTCCTGATTCATGATAGGGCGCGATGTCAGGCGCTCTGACACTCTTCTTGGTTGCCTCACTCTGAAAAATTTGGGGGTGCCTCGACTGGCGGGCCGCCACCCGCGGGATTCGAATCTCCCGGTTAGCCTTCTTTCCTAGGTGATCTGAATGGTTGGTGAGGAATGTAGCATCTCGATCAACGCGCTGCCTGCTTTTTTGGGGCAACTGATGGTTTCAGGCGGTCAGTACAGTCCAAGAGGTGCTCCGGTACGGTCCTCGGGCGGCTCGTCGATGTCCTCGGCTGGTCAGGACCTCGTCCGTGCTGGGGCCGAGCTGGGATGGCAAGGCTCGCTCCAACCTAGGTCCTCCGAGCTTTCGGGGGGGCCCAGGTGGAGGAGAGCAAAGTGCGGACCTGGTCCAGAGGGCGCGCGCTCGGAGAGGCTCCACATCGATGAGTAAGCTCTTGGCTCGACCTCGACCGCAGGGCACTAACCTCCGAGGGTCTCGCTCTGGAGGATGGAAGATGGACCCGGTCCAGAGGGCACGCGCTCGGAGAGGCTCCACATCGGCGGGTGGGCTCTTGGTTCGACCTCGACCGCAGGGCACTAACCTCCGAGGGTCTCACTCTGGAGGGTGGAAGACGGACTCAGTCCAGAGGGTGCGCGCTTGGAGAGGCTCCACATCGGCGAGTGAGCTCTTGGCTCGACCTCGATCTCAGGGCACTAACCTCCGAGGGTCTCGTTCTAGAGGGCGGAAGACAGACCCGGTCCAGAGGGCGCGCGCTCAGAGAGGCTCCACATCGGCGGGTGAGCTCTTGGCTTGACCTCGATCACAGGGCACTAGCCTCCGAGGGTCTCGCTCTGGAGGCCGGAAGACGGACCCAGTCCATAGGGCATGCGCTCGGAGAGGCCCCACATCGGCGAGTGAGCTCTTGGCTCGACCTTGACCGCAGGGCATTAACCTCTGAGGGTCTCGCTCTGGAGGGCGGAAGACGGACCCGGTCCAGAGGGCGCGCGCTCAGAGAGGCTCCTCATCGGTGGGTGAGCTCTTGGCTCGACCTCGACCGTAGGGCACTAACCTCCGAGGGTCTCGCTCTAGAGGGCGGAAGACGGACCCAGTCCAGAGGGCGCGCGCTCGGAGAGGCTCCACATCGGCGGGTGAGCTCTTAGCTCGACCTCGATCGCAGGGCACTAACCTCCGAGGGTCTTGCTCTGGAGGGCGTAAGATAGACCCGGTCCAGAGGGCACGCGCTCGGAGAGGCTCCACATCGACGAGTGAGCTCTTGGCTCAACCTCGACCGCATGGCACTAACCTTCGAGGGTCTCGCTCTGGAGGGCAGAAGACGGACCCAGTCCAGAGGGCGCGCGCTCGGAGAGGCTCCACATCGGCGGGTAAGCTCTTGGCTCGACCGCAGGGCACTAACCTCTGAGGGTCTCGCTCTGGAGAGCGGAAGACGGCTCCGACCTAGGCACCGAGCTCATGAGCTCGACCTGGCGGAGGACTGAGCTCGACTTGTTGTCTTGGGAGAGCTTAGCTCAGATCGGTAGTGGTAGCCGAGCCGGAGAGTCGTCGTGGCATCGTCTCTTGACGTGGCGCCTGCCGGTTTCTCCACGTCGGCAATCTTGCTACATCAATTGATAATCCTAATTTAAAATGTTTTCAATTATATGATCATCGAGTCAAGGATCGATGATATTGGATATACTGGTATATTCTCTTTATGCCTGATGAAGAGGGTCATTAATTTTATAATCACTTGTATGGGGACACTAATACAAGAATATGAGTATCTGTGCTTATTGGAGAATGAGTGTGCTAGATTGACTTATAGAGAGAACATTTAATGGAGCCTTACTGACTTGTCAGTGAATGATTCTCTAGTGAGAATGGTACATATGATCCTCACATCACCATGGTATTTTGCATACATGAATTTATACTTTGGTTTATATGACTCTTTGAAATATATGTGAAATATTCTTGGCAGGGTGAAGATTTATTAAATACCAATCCTTCCATAATATTTATTTTATATTTTTTTTCAAAAAATAAATATGAGACCCATCATTTTTTTATCATCTTTTTTTTTTATTTTTCATATCAAATATGATAATTTGATAAATAATTTATTTTTTCATGCCAGATTAATTCCAATCAAATGGATCCAAATAACTCCTAATGATGATCATATGTAATTCATAGTTTCAAGATTTATTTATTTAATCAATAGCTTGTGAAGGAGGCTAGTGGATTTTGTTGTCTCTGGCTTAACATAAATGATCGTTAACAAATTAAATGGCTTACCGTGGAATACAGCAACACCTATAGGAATCTTCTGTTAGAGAAAAGATAACGCGGTGATGTGAGAATTTTTTTTATTTGGGCTAACATTAATTGATATTTTGTATTAAAATCGGGTTGATTTTATGGTCCATGTTGATAGATGTAGGTTGAGCCTATTATTATGTAATCATTGTTTGGGCTAGGAGCACCTCATGTGATTTGGTATGGTTGGGACGGTACAGTATAGGCTTTAGCCTGACTTCACTCATGATGGAAGGGTCAGGGTATTTTCATTTTATTGGCTAGGTCTCCTCTCTGTTTTCTCTATATATATATCATGTATTCGTGATTCATGGTATGGTAGCATCGAATTCAGGATTATGGCGAATACAGATATGAAGTTTTTTTCTCATATCTATTTACATGATGATTCTAGATCAATCCTAGGATTTTTGGAAATTATTTTTTCTACATTTGGTATCAGAGCCCGAAATTAGAATCATCATTTTTTATTGCTTTAGATCTGATAAACATAAAACCTTAGTTTGTTGTTGTTCCTTCCTTCTTTTCCATTGATTGTCACCGGCTTGATCTGTTCGTGCCCGACCCTCATCGACTGTGGACAGGCCAGTGGCAATGAGATTGAAACCGGTGAGTGTAGAGATGACCGGCTACCTCTGGTTTATCTTTTGACACCCTGGAAACAAAAAAAAAAAAAATCAAACCCGATGATGATCGAGTGTCAAGACCCGATCCCGGTCATCGAAACTTCAGATCTCGATCAATAGCTGAGATCACTGACAAACCATTAAAAAAAAACAAAACCAAAGAGGAATTTTTGGATGAGGGCGGCGACCGTGGAGGCCGCGATCGATCATCCTTGGGCTTTCACTGCTGGCCGCATTTCCGGTCGGTCTCCATGATCGAACCCCCCTTCCCCACCGGTGACAACGATCTGAGATCCAGATCACCGCCGGTGGACCATCTGCTTAAACAAAAAAAAAAACTTTGGGAAGAAACTTACCCATCCCATCGGCCGTCGGAGGCGTTTCGACCTCCGGCGTCCTCATCGGAGTCGACGACCGGCCATTCTTGGCCGGCCCTGGCGGCGGTCTCACCGGTGGCTGCATCGATGGGGCAAATCCATGGAAGCGGCCATGGGTTTTGGAGGCCCTGTGATTTGGGTTTGACCGTGGGGAAGAAAGGTTGGCTAACAGGTTTTTGGGTTTTGGGTTCAAACCCAAAATCCAATAACCCATTAACCAAAAAGCTTTAAAAAAAAGTGGCCATTTTGTATTTAGGCCCTTGACCTTTTTAATATTATATTTTAGCCCTTTTATAATTTAGTCCCTCCAAGATTTATACTTTCATTTTGGTCCAAAAGGCCATTTTGCACTTAGGCCCCTGGATTTTCTAAAATTATAAATTAGTCCTTTTATAGTTTAGATATTGAAAAATTTATAATTATATATTCATCCAAAATAATATGTTGGAGGGGCATGGGTGAATCCTTATTATTATTTTTATCCATAATGTACATTTTCATTGGAATGTAATGATATTTTTGAAATTGATCAATGGATACATGTTGATTAGTATCTTATTTGTGGCTGATCATATTAGACATACATATGTTTTGAGAGTATCCTTTTATTTTGACTTGGATATTCATTCCCTGTATGCATAATTTTGTGGGTTGGAATAAATATTTATCACCAAAGTTATTTGTTTGTGTCAGTCTATCGAATTGTTTATCATGTAAGGGATATTTTCTGATTATGGCATACAACCGCCTGCCCAAAGGGGGTTGTATGTTTTAACTAGAAAATGTGGCATAGAGCATTATGTTGCTAATGTACTCTAGTTTTCTTGGGCATGTCTGCCCAAAGGGGATAGGTTCATGAATGCCAGAATATTTGATTAGCTTGTGGCTTCATGTAAAGAACACTAATACATATTGCATGTTCTGTCCAAAGAAAAATATGTGATATTGTATTTGCGCTCTTATTTGTTATTGTGATATGATATATTTATAGTATGTCCATCAATTAATGTTTAGCATTTCTTATTTTTGATTATACAGTTACTTTTGGTATGAACAACAATGCTGTTGTTGAAGTGCTTACTGGGTCAAACTATAAGAAGTGGAGGCAAGACCTAGAGTTTGCTCTTGAAATTGCTGACATTGATCTTGCATTGCATGAGACCACACCCGATGATTTGAATGATCAAAGCACCATTGAACAGAAGGACCACCTTGCTAAATGGAAGAAGTCGAATAGACTCAATCTGATTGCTATTAAGAGGTCAATTTTGAAACATCTCCTAAGTGGTTTGCCCAAGTTTGACAATGCGAAAGAGCTGCTGGATGTTATTGAACAGAGGTAACTTGTAACTAATAATGCTGAGATCAGATCCCTGATAAAGAAGTTGACAACGATGACATACAACAATATTGGGGATGTCAGAGATTATATTCTGAAGATGGTTTATCTCCAATCTAAGCTCAAGGGTCTGAAGATTGATCTACCGGATTTCTTTCTGATGTCACATGCCTTGAATTCTTTGCCTATGAAATTTTCTCAAATCAAGACTGCCAACAATACTCTTGATGAAATATGGAATGTTAATGATCTGATTACCAAGTGTGTTGCTGAAGAAGAAAAGGTCAAGAAAGAGGAGAATGATAATGCCCTCCTTACTCTTCAACATCAGACTCAATCTGGCAAGCATTTTATGCATAAGAAGAAGGGAAAGTCTACTGCTCCTAAACAATCTCAGGATTTCAAGAGGAAGGGAAGAAGTCATTATCAGAATCATTTTGTGGGAGGTTCCAAAGCTGCCATTAAGAAGAAGATCAAGTGCTTCCACTGTAAAAAGAAAGGACATATAAGAAGTCAATGCTTTAAGTTCAAGTCCTGGTTAGAAAAGAAAGAAAAACAGAAAGGTAAGCCTCATGGTTTAGTTTGTTATGAGTCTAATATGATTAATATCCCTATTAATTCTTGATGGATATATATAGTGGAGTTTCGACTCATATTGTTATTTCTCTACAGGGGTTGATAAACAAATGGAAGCCGAGCCTGAATGAGAGCAAGTTGAAGGTTGAAAATATTTTCGAAGTTGAAATAGAGTGTGTAGGAGTTGTCAAGTTGTCCTTAGAGTCTGGTTTTGTAATTATTTTAGAAAATACTTTTTATGTACTTTTCTTTAGAAAAAAACTGATTTCTGTTTCATCTTTAGACAAGCTTGGTTATGGATTTATGTTCAGTAATAAAAGAGTTGATTTGATATTCAATTCAAAAATTATTGGCTATGGTGTTTCGGTTGATGGTTTATATAGTTGTTTTTGGCCACTGGAAATTCTAATGTTTCTTTAAGTGTTGAAAGTATTGCTGCCAAACATCCTAGGACTAATGATAAATCATTTATGTTATTGCATAAATGCCCGGGACATTTATATCTTTTGGTTTGCATTATGATATTTTTTGACTTGCATCATGACAACTGTATATCATAAAATCAAAAGATATTTTTATCATGAAAAAAATTCAAAATTTTATTTAATGATAAAAATATCTCAGCTTATGAGATCCTGCAAACAAGATTATGATACATTGTCCATAACGGAATGTCATAAGAAGAGTATATTTTTGTCATTCAAACATGTATGTAATACCAGCAATTTACTTTTTCGTTGAAAATTTGAATGATAAAAATGCATTTCTCTTGTGACATCCCTTTGTAAATAGGATGTCACCCTATTCACGGGATATTATAAGATCGATGATATTTTCATTATTAAAAAAATTTTAAAATTCTTTTAATGATAAAAGTATTTTTTAATTTTATGATACATGAGTGTCATAATCCAAGTCAATGATGTCAAAACGCAAACCAAGAAACATCATAAATTTTATAATTTTTTTTTTTATTATTTAACATTTTTAATAAAAAATAAAATTATAAATGTTAAATATATATTAAAAAAAAGAACTTACGTAGTCGCTTATCATATTTGATGATGTATTTTTTTTATTCCGCTGTCAGTGGACAAGGAACTACTCTGTACTCCGGCTTTTACACTGCGATGTTTCTTTGCCGGCCCGCCCAAGCCTACGCCAACCCCTCCCTTCGCCTCGCAATCCGGACGGGCCTTCAACGTCTCAACCCAGTACGACCGTATGGGCCTAATGGGCCAGGTCTCGAGGGACTCGACGGGCTGGGTTCTGCGTACTGGACGGATCGGAATCCCACCGTACCGGATTGATCGGTTGATGCAATAGGCAGCCATCTGGCTACCAAAAAGTAAGAGCTGTTATAAGAATGCGGTAACTGATATCAAGAAAGTTTCTTTGCTCTGCTTATATAATTAATCCTACATTACTCTCCTCCAACAGGGTGGTATGACCAATGTTGGTGGTCTGCAAGGGCTAGATCAAGCTAAAGAGGCTTTCTTGGCTACTAGTCGGTTGTTTAAGTCGATTGGCTTTGGCCAGTATGCATGACTTGATATCACTGGTTTGAATCGCCCAATATCTTGTCTCTTGGTTTTAGCAATCCTTTACTGGTTCACCAATTATCTGACTAAAATATGTAGGTATTGATGTGTAATGCTTAAATCCATGAAAGTATACTCTATACAATGTAAGACTTGCCGGTTAAGGTGAACTTTAACCTACACCATGATGAAGTAGGGATGATAAATCACGGATAGAGCTGAGCGAGAAGGATCCCGGAAACCGATATTGCTATACGTCAGAGGTTGCCAGCAATGATAGTTTTCTGTTCACTGCTGAAAATTCTGATAAATGGAATTGAAAGAAGGGAAACTTAAATAATCATTTTATCAACTTCCATGGGCATTGATGTAGCCTTGCAAGAGAGCATTTGGGGACGGGGTGTAAAGAATGGTGTCCAACGATATCGGTTGATGGATTTACTTGACGTGGAGGGCCTCTGGAGGCTCTATGTTGCTATATTCCATTGACCCTTAAGCTACTCAGGAGGTTCCAACTTTTTTTTGGCGAGTAGATATAACAAAGATTTATATCTTGGGCCACGTTCCTTGGTCCAAGAACAAAAAACTTGTTATATCCCTCTCATCCAGGTCCATTAAAGGCCCAAGGCCCATTAAGGCTCATAAAGATCCAAAACCCACTATAGCTCACTAAAGGCCAACCATTTCGGTTATTCGGTTACAACTACTTCGATTATTCTATTATTTGGTTACAACCACTTCGGTTATTCTGTTATTCAGTTACAACCATATTCAGTTATTCGGTTATTCAGTTACAACCACATTCGATTATTCGGTTATTCAGTTACAACTACCTCAACCACATTCGGTTATCTCAATCTCTATAAGGAGGGTAAGAGTGGACACTCCAAGGATAAGCAAGGTCTGAGGCCACTCCGCTCCACTCATTTCTTTTTCCATCTATGCTAGTTTTGAATTCTCCATTATGTTGATGCCTAGATCGCCCACTGACTTGAGCATCGGAGTGTTCCCCGCCGGAAATCCGGTCCGGGATCTTTTGCAGGTACCCGGGAGCAGGATCAGGAGCGCGAGCGGGATGCCCGACGCTGCCGAAGCTTCAGCCACGGGTGATTTGGCGGCAACAGATTGGCGCGCCAAGAAGGGGGCCGTTGTTCCCATTGAAAAGGAGAATTCAAAAAAAAAAAAAAAAACAAGAAAAATTAGCCACTCTCTCTTGCAAGAAATCCTAAGCCCCGCCCCTCTCTCTCCCTCATTTTGTTTTCGCCATGAACCGGAGGTTTCAAAGCTCCGACGCCAAGGCTTCGCCGAGCAAGCTCTCCCCACCTCACCGTCACCGCCGGTAGCGTTTTGGAGGATTTGGCGGAGGCTAATGGTGGTTGGATCTCCTCAACGGCGCCGGAGGGGTCGCGGGCGACACCGGCGAAGTCACCACAGGGGTCGCGAACGAGGGCACCCCGAGGTTGACGGTGATGTTGCCCTTGAGCTCGAGGAAGAGCTTCTTCTTCGCCGTTGCCGGTGAAGTACTGCAACAGGCGGCGGTACCAGAGAGGGATTCGGATGGTGGAAGCAAGAAGTTGACATTCCACCCTCCACTCCGGCTCCTTCGACGCTCATTCCAACTCCGGCCATCGGAGACACAGAGGAGGAGTCCATGTCCGCCGCCTCCAAGAAGTTCACCAGTCGACCTCGAGCTGCCGGCGTCGGTGCGGATCGGTCTTCTACCACGATCGACGGCCACACCCGGAGAGGGAGCAGCTGCCGGTGTCGGCGCGGGTCGATCTTCCACCGCGATCGACGGCCACACGCAGAGAGGAAGCAGCTGCCGGCGTTGGCACGGATCGGTCTTCCACCGTGGTTGATGGCCACACCCGAAGAGGGAGTAGCTACTGGCGTTGGCACGGGTCGGTCTCCCACCGCGATCGACGGCCACACCCGGAGAGGGAGCAGCTGCCAGCATTGGCGCGGATCGGTCTTCTACCGCGATCAACGGCCTTACCCGGAGCTCTCGCCCGCTTACCATTCCGGCGAGGACCTGAGAGATAACCGACCTCTCTCCCCTTCGAATCAGAGGGTTTTTCTTTGTGCCGCATCCGATCTGTCGGCGCCGATGAAGATTACCGCCTTCCTCACTCACATCCACAAGGCCATCTAGAATGTCAGCAGTCCACAAGAGATCACCTCATCAAAAGCTTGCTTAGCAAGGTGGCAGGCCCTTTCAGGTGAGTTCATAATCTCATAATAAAAGCCAGAGTAATTCAATGACAGACCCAGCAAAATTGGATGAGTGGGAGACTGATCTGCCTCAGCTGTACAGCCTTGTGGGACTACTCTGCAGCCCCTCTCTTTTCGGTGCCAGCCTTGAACTCCTCTCTCCTTGGCGCCCCTTGTCTCTTGCGCCCCAACTCCAAAGTTCAAGCCCTAGAAGATCTCCATGGCCGTCTCTGGATCTCGGAGTGCCCTCAGACGCAGAAATCAGGAAGGAGGAGTGTTATCACTATGAGAGACCGCAGCAAGAACCGGAAGCCCACCCAGAGGGGGCGGTACCTCAGCATCGAGGCGATCCAGGCCATCCAGGCCTTGAAGCAGGCCAAGATCAGTAGCGATGATTCGCTGGATCGTGTGCTCTAATCGAAGGACCGGTGTCTGATCAAGGGGGCCACGGTTGCCGTTCTTCAGGAGCTCCAGAGCCAGGGCGAGTGTTGCCCAGAAATGGAGCCCAAGAGGGGGGGTGAATTAGGTCTTTTTAAAAAAATTTAAGACAATAATGAGAGGGACTAGTGGTGCTAGTGAAAAATGATGAATTTCAATGCAAGATATTCAAAACGATAGCAATAAACAAAAGAGCAAGAGAGGAAGAGTGCAATCACACACAAATACAAGGTTTATAGTGGTTCGATGCAAACCTAGCACCTACATCCACTCCCCAAGCCACTATTGGGAATTTCACTATAATCCAAACAAGATTATAGTTGACTTGTTTTTCACAAGGCTCACAAGTCAAAACCTAAGTTGGTTTTATCACTTAGGCTTACCAATAAACCTTAACACTTGTTTTATCTTCGGGCTCACAAGTTAACCCTAGTTGGTTTTATCCCTTTGGCTCACCAACAAACCACAATAATCTTCTTTCAAGATACCCTTGAAAGCAAGGTCAAATCACAATGTAAAAACAGATATACAATTTAAAACTAAAACAAACTCTCTTCAAGAGTAGAATGGAATCTTTGAAGCTCAAGTTGATGCTTTGTCTTGACTCTTCCTTGGAATCTCCTTCAAGGTGCCTCTTTTGGAATGAAGTAAGGATAAGCTTGTAGGCTTTTCAAGGAATCAAACTATAAGAGGCTTTTGATGTGAAGTATTTGAGAGAATATTGGCTTTTTGGCTTTTGAGTAGACTTGAATGCACTTCAATACACTTCCTTGTCTTTAAAATGAGGTTGGTGGAGGTTAAATACACCAAGAACCTTCCAAAAAATGGTTTGTGACCGTTGGAACCTCGGAAATAGCCGTTTGGAGCTTGAAAAGCAAGTTCTGCAAGCCAGAAAAATAGATCCATTAGAGCTATCAGGCTGCAAGTGTCGACACTTGGCTGTCAAGTTCGATACTTGACACAAAAATCCTCAAATGACAAAGTTCTGTATTTTCAAAATTCTCAGGCCTTGAGTCGATACTTGGAAACCTAAGTGTCGACACTTGGTGTCGACACTTGGTTCTAGGTGTCGACACTTGGCGTGCCAAAGATTTTTGTCCGTGCCAAATGCTGAAGTGTCGACACTTGACTTTCCAGGTGTCGACACTTGAGACTGAAAAAGCTCAGATTCAAGTGTAAATTGCCTCGAAAACATAAATATAATTCTTTAATCATTTAGATGCCCTTTTTCAATGAAGAGGATGTCCGGATTAGTGAGAAATGCTCCATGCCATTACGTGCCATGAACCATAAGTTTTTGAGATTTTGAGGTGCTTTCTTCCTGAAAACTCATAACTTGAAATCCTCATTAGTATACAATATGCACTCAATGTTTTGTTATTCATCAAAATCACTTGGTGGAGCCAACAACGAGGGTCTCCTCGCTCTCCAGGTTTTTGAAGAGGATTGAAAGGAACATTGGTATAAGCCTCAGTTATTGGTATATACTTGACATGGTTGGACTGATGTGTTCATATCTAAAGACTGAGCATTTAGACTCTGATACTGAAGGTTTTAATTTGCTTTTAAAGACTCTGTTGGAGTTTGGCTTCACACAATCTGCTATGAACTGTTATCGCCTAATGAAGCTGTGGAATAGTGAGCCCGATGAGTCTACATTTAGGATATTGATAAATGGATTTGAATCCAAGGAGAAGTGGAGAAGCGGCAGCGGAATGGAGCTTGGATCATCAGAATCATCGAGCACCTGAACTAGCAAATTGGACCTCGACTAATCCAGATTACACACAGCAGCAATGGATCGCTGATACACTTCTCCCTCATTATACATGGACATCCACGAAGGCCCTAAGGCCCATGAAAGCCCATAAAGCTCAAAACTATGAGTATACCATTGCCCTATATATTTTTAAATAAATAAATCTTTCATTTGGTGATGCAGACTGCAGGTTTCAAAGAAGATTATGGATGAAGTCAAAAGAGATGCCTAACTTCTGAGATTCTTAAAATCATTTCCTACATATGTTTGAAGGGAAATCTACAGAGTACACTCTAAGTCTATTCGCCAAAGCCTATCTTATTAGGGCCCACTGAAGCCCATGGAAAGGTTCATCAAAATCTATCTTATTATGGCCCACTGAAGCCCATGGAAAGGTTCATCAAAACCTATCTTATTAGGGCCCACCGAAGCCATGGAAAGGTTCATCAAAACCTATCTTATTATGGCCCACTGAGGTCCATGGAGAGGTTCACTGAAGCCTATCTTATTAGGACCCACTGAGGTCCATGGAGAGGTTCACTGAAGCCTATCTTATCAGGGCCCACTGAAGCCCAAGGAAAGGCTCACTGAAGCCTATCTTATTATCAAAGGCATGAGGATGATCTCCGGATCTACCTCATGAAGTGCCGAGTTGGGCTTAAAATAGTCCATCTTAATCAAAAAGGCATGAGGATGATCTCCGGATCTACCTCACAAAATACCGAGTTGGGCTTTAAACAATCCATCTTAATCAAAAAGGCATGAGGATGATCTCCGGATCTACCTCACAAAGTACCGAGGTGGGCATGACAGCCTGTCTTAATTCTATTTCTAAAAGGCATGAGAATGATCTCCGTGATCTACTCTACGAAATATCAAGGTGGGCCCGATCAACCTATCTTAATCTTTAATTAAAGGGCATAAGGATGATCTACGCGATCTACCTTACGAAATACCGAGATGGGCTTGATAAGCCTGTCTTATTCTCTATCAAAAATTCAAGAAATAATCCATATGGTTTACACTATTATTTGATGAAGTACCAAAATGGCCTAATCTTTATCCAGGGATGACCTACATGGTCTATCTTGTAGCAAATCCAGCGACACACCAAAGTGCATCTAATCAATATATATTACTCTGCAGCTTATTGATGATATGACTCGTCTATCTTATTCTCTATTACTATCAATCAGCAGCTTATTGATGATCTGACTTGTCTATCTTATTCTCTATCAAAGGCAGATCTAATTGGCTAACTGACAAAGTGCAAAGACTATTATTTATTACTCCCTTCACTGAAAATGAAGTCAAAGTTAGAGCAAATGCTATTATTTATTACTCCCTTCACTGAAAATGAAATCAAAGTTAGAGCAGTTCACTAGCAACATTTTTCAGCTCGGGAGTGGGGGGCTGTGTTATATTCCTCTCATCCAGGCCCATTAAAGGCCCAAGGCCCATTAAGGCCCAAAGCCCACTAGGGCCCACTAAAGGCCAACCACTTCGGTTATTCGGTTACAACTACTTCGGTTATTCTGTTATTCAGTTACAACCACTTCGGTTATTCTGTTATTCAGTTATAATCATATTCAGTTATTCGGTTATTCAGTTACAACCACATTCGATTATTCGGTTATTTAGTTACAACTACCTCAACCACATTCGGTTATCTCAACCTCTATACATAGGGTAAAAGGGGACACTCCAAGAGTAAGCAAGGTTTGAGGCCACTCTGCTCTACCCATTTCTTTTTCCATCTATGCTATTTTTGAATTCTCTATTCTGTTGATGCCTAGACCACCCACTGACTTGAGCGTCGGAGTGTTCCCTGCCGGAAATCCGGTCCGGGGTCTTTTGTAGGTACTTGGGAGCAGGATCAGGAGCGCAAGTTGGATGCCCGACACTGCCGAAGCTTCAGCCACGGGTGATTTGGCGGCAACAAGACTTATCATGGGTGGTGCAACCCAAAGTATTTGAAGAGATAATTATATTAATTATACCCGATGTTTGGTCTTCCTCCTTTGCTCTCGAAAACAGAGCTATACCATCTATTATACAAAATAATGGAGACATTTTCTTGTGATAAATAATCAGAAACAAATATAGTTTCATTCTTCCAAATTTTTTCTTGGAAAATGGTTGTTTCCTCCGGAAGAAATACAATGTGATGGATGAAGATACATGTGCTATATGTGCTTCACAAATGTAGCAAGCGACATCAGCATGTGCATTTGATCTAAGGAAATTTTAGAGGAGAACTATTTGACAAGCATTGTTTAAATTGGAACATTAGGCTATATAAAGTGAATGAAAGCATGTTAGATTAGTGTAGGAGATGAGAATGCTGCACTATGATGAGTTAGAATGTTACTTAAACTAACGTGGTGCAAGAACATTAACATAGATGGCACAATGAGTAATGGAGGAGGAAATAAGGCACTTCCCCCGTTATTAATCAACAAGGAAGATGCATAGATCAAAATTTACCGAAGTTTTGTAGAATTTACAAATGAGAATGATAGAGGCCACAAGGGAGCAAATACAAATCATTGAGATTCAACTATCATTAGTGGTGCGAAGATTTCAATTGCTGTCCATCAATGTATATAAATATAGAATTTCTTCTAAGAAAGTGTTGCTACCAAATCACCTTTCGGAGGATAGCGGTGACACCATAATGCCCTTCGGTCCTTTTTGACGGTTGGAATGCTGCTACTTTTATAAATGAAGATTTGCAAAAAGTCCCTGGACCGGGATTATCAGTGGGAATACTTTGACACTGAAGTTAGTAAAGTAGGGTGAAACAGGCAACAATTAGAGCTGAAAAAGAAAATGGTGAGAGAGCCAAAATGAGCATGGAGGGTAGCCAGCCTACCTATCGAGCATCCCTCTTACCAATTTATAGCATCACATGGGGTGATGGAGGGTTGTTAGGAAGGTGGTGCCTCTGACATGTTGTAACAGATTCTAGTGGAGTACCAGAATATTGTCTTCCATATCTTTTCTATTATGATAGTATCTATTGTAATGCCAGGATCTTGTCTCCATAATCTTCTGCTAAGATAATTGAAGGTTATTAGGATTGCTGGGGCAGGTGGGACACTTTCTATCACCTACTTGGCCATAGTTGCTCTTACTCGGCTTTAGATGCTTATACTCAATCATGGGTGTTTGTCTAGTGAATACTTGGCCATGACCCACTCCAAACTTGGCCTTTGATGCCACTATCAAGACTTTGACAGTGTTGGTGAAGGGGCCTCTGGGCCTCACTCACATTGAGCTTGGTCCCGAGAAAGGGTTCAAATTGAGCTTCACTTAAGTACCTAGTGCCAAGGAGGGAGACTTAGAACAGAGGGATGGCATCTCGAACATCATCATTTCAAAGAGAGAAGGCCTTTCCGAGGGTGGCTTTATTGAGGCGCTCCAGAAGTCAAGGCTATGCCACGAATTGATGGAGATGGTGGTACTAGTCGAGGAACAGGTGATGATGATGAGTACGATGACCGACCAGCAAGATGCGGATGGGTCGGTGCTGATGATAGCGAGTCCGTGTGAAGGAGTAGCTGTTGACTCTGGTTTTGATTATGACAAAACACTTAAGTATATTTGAGTACTAATTATACGTTAAGTGTGTAAATCAGTTAAGGTACTCGAGAATTGAATTTGAATAAATTTCGGTACTGGTGCAGTCAAGTGTCGACTCAAAGTTTTGTCGACTCAAAGTATCAACTCAAAGTGTCGACTCAAGGCCTGAGACCAAACAGAATATAGAGCAAGATAATTTCAGAGTTTGGTCAAGTGTCGACTCACGGACTCAAAGTATCGACTCACCAGATGAAGTGTCGACTCACCGGTGCAGAGTAGAAGACTTTAGAAGATATTTTTGATCAAGTGTCGACTCACTCATTTCAAGTGTCAATCCTAAGTGTCAATACATGACCTGAAGTATCGATATTTGAACGGATGACAGCTCTACAATGGCTAGTTTTCTAAAGAACAAAACTTTCCCAACTTGGCTCCAACGGCTAATTTTTCCTCCCTAACTGCTACAAACGGTCATTTAAGTGTTGGAAGGTTATCTAAACACTTGGGAAAGCAATTCTAAAAGAGAGGGAAGAGGATCCATGGTTTGAAAGATAAATTCTTTGGTTTTCAAGTAAAAATATGTGAGGGATATTTTAAGGATCCATTTATTGGGATGTTGAGCCTCCAAGGATTCAAAGAGGAGATGGAGCTTCCAAGAGCAACATCTTGAAGCATCCATTGAAGCTTCTACAATATGGAGACAAGCTCAACATCAACAATCAATGTGCCTCAACAAAATATTTGCTTTGTAAGAAAGCTTTTTATTTTTATTCTTACATTATTGTATCTAGGTTGATGGTGAGCCTTGAAAAAATTATCAAGGTTGTTGGTAAGCATATGTGATAAAAATCAACTAGGATTTTAACTTATGAGCCCAAAGACAACAAGTTGGATTGATGGTTAGCCCAGAAAATCATCTAGGTTGTTGGTCATCCCGTAAAACCAACTAGGTTGTTGGTGAGCCTACAAAACCAACAAGGTTTTTGGTTAGCCCGAAAAATCAAGGGATTTTTGGTTAGCCCGTGAAAACCAAGGGGTTTTGATTAGTGAGCCTGGAAAACTAATCGACTGTAATCGGTTGAGATTATAGTAAATTTCCAAGAGAATCTTGAGGAGTGGATGTAGATGCCTTGGAGTGCACCGAATCATTATAAATTATTTTGTGTTTGTGATTGTTTTATTCTTGCATTTACTTCTTAATTTTTGCTGCACATTATCTTGATCTCACAAACACATGTTTTGAATTGGCACATTATTTGAAGTATTGTCGAAAAAGTTTTAAAGTCCAATTCACCCTTCCTCTTAGGTTGCATCATCATCACCTGGCCTACAATAGTACCACCAAGTCATCGTACTAGCACAAGGATAAAAGTTCGTGCAAACATGGTCGTCAAGGTGGCCCTCTTAGGATCCTTAACATTCATCGAGGTCCAGTCATGCTTGTTAAGCATCAGGATGGGATCATTGAGGCAGCTAGTATCATAGAAGTGTGACCATATGAGGTAGTTGGAATCCAAGCTAATGTCAAGTCGCCATGGGATGTTGAAGTCCCAGTATGTCCTCTCCATTTGATTGATTCATATCATTGGTTCATACATGGATTAGGCCATGCGACACATTTTTGAGTAGGACTCCACCAGGATTTGGCTTGCCCCGGCGCAGTGGTGGGATTCCATGTTGTTCAAAATCGTGGCCTAAAGATGCGGGCAGAGTTGGTCTGAATCGGCATGATCATGCTTCTCTACTATGGCCGAGAGCATAACTGTGCAAATAGCCTAACGGCTGGGTTCGTGGCCAAGCCCCAAAGAATCGGGGGAAGAACAGGTGGGTCAGAACATGTCGAGATGGTCAGGGGGCCAAGCCGAGGCTGTCTGGAGGCCAAGGTAAGGCACTAAGGCAGCCAACCTCGCATGCCATGCCAAATGGACCGCGGGTGTGCTGAAGGAGATCGGCCTCGAGGGTCATCTTATAGCAACAGAGTTCTGGTAGATAGTAGCAAGGCCCAACAAGCTCGAAGGATGGTGGCAAGGCTCGTGATCGTCACAAAGAGCGGAGCGTGGAAGGAAAAACTCTGCTCCCACTAAGGAGAAAGGGAACCATAGCCTTCATCCTTTTATTCTCTAGGTAACTCTCTTGGGAGAGAGGGAGCAATAGCTCATGAATTGAGGTTGAAGGGAGCATAATGGTGACCTTGTGGATTGGACGCATGCAGCCATTGAAGCCGGTGTTAAGGGAGAGGATGGTGGCACCATCGATAATGGGCTGGATGAGCTAGGCGAGGAAGATGTGGCCTACGGGGAGGAAGATGATTCCAGAGCCCCTAGGTGTTGAAGAAATCAATGTCGGGAGGAAGTGGAGGGCCCACTGTTCATTGAGAAGACAATCATCGTGTTGGGGTTGAAACGGTGCCACAACAGAAACTTTGCATGGAGGAGTGAGGCCATGACTTTGGTGTGGTGTATAATGCCCTGAATAATGGACTCATGAGGACATAGATCCTTGTGAAGAGAGTCATCATGCATGCTAGTGTTGCTTCTTGGACCTTCAATACCATAGTGTTGAGATTTGAAGGAAGAAAAAGTGGGGAGCTCCATCATTTTTGGAGAAGAATCCTTTTTATGTTTTCTTTATTGAATAGTTGGTCTGTCGAGGTTGACTATGACTATAATAGTGCCCCTCACTCCCAAGTCTGAAAATATTGTCAATTTTGATTTTTGTTATTTTTGGACGAAGGGAGTAGCATTAAATGTTCGACCTCGACCTATGGTGGCACTCAGACTAGCTATGAGAGATAAATTGTTACTTGTTGACTGGAAGGGGGATTGAGCTTGAATAAGAGTAGGAGTAAAACTCAACTGAGAGAAATCCGAATAATGAGAATAAAACCTGAGCAAGAGAAATATGAATAACGGGTATTATACCCGAATAAGAGCAAGAGTAAAACTCAACTGAAAGAAATCTAAACAATGAGTGTGAAACCTGACCGAGAGAAATTCGAATAATGGGTATTATACCTAAATAAGAGTAGGAGTAAAATCCAATCGAGAGAAATCCAAATAACGAGTGTGAAGCTTGATTGAGAGAAATCTGGATAATAGGTATTTTACCCGAATAAGAGTGTGAGTAAAACCTGATTAAGATGGGAGTTACTTTTGTGAGGAGTTATTTAAATAAGATGGGAGTTACCTTTATAAAAAGTTACTCAAATGAGATGGGAGTTACCTTTGTGAGGAGTTATCCAAGTGATATAGAAGTTACCTTTATAAGGAGTTACTCGAATGGGAGTTATCCTGGCCAAAGTTACCTTTGTGAGAAGTTATCCTGATAAAAATTATCCAAGATGGAGGTGATTAGATAATTATTTCTTCGACAGATGATTAGTCAATTGGAAACGAGCATGATTGTTAGAAGTCCACTTGATTATCGAAAGTCAACTGGAGAGGAGCCAGATTGTCGAAGGTCAGCCATTGAAGAGCTGACTATAGAGACTTGCCAGATTAAGACCGGACTATCAAAGGTCAGCCATTGAAGGGCTGAACTATGGAGACTCGATTATGAAAGAGCCAGATTGTGAAGACTGAATACGAAGGGGCCAAACTATTAAAAGTCAACCATTGAAGAGCCAGACTATGGAGAGTTGACTACGGAGGGGTCGGACTATTGAAGGTCAGCTATTGAAGATCCAGACTATTAAGAGTCAACTACGGAGGGGTTGAACTATCGAAGGTCGGTCATTAAAAAGCCAAACTGTGGAGAGTCGACTACCAAGGGATTGGATTATTGAAGGTTGGTTATTGAAGAGCCAGACTATGAAGAGTCGGCTAGGAAGGGGCCAAACTTGTCGAAGGTCAGCCATTGAAGCGCCAGACTATGGAGAGTCGGCCATGTTGGGACCGGACTGTCGAAGATCATCCATTGAAGAGCCGAACTGTGGATAATTGGCTATGAAGGAGCTGGATTATGAAAAGTCGGCTATGCAGGGGCCGGACTGTCAAAGGTCAACCATTGAAGAGCCGGACTATAAAGAGTCAACTATGAAGGGGTCGGACTATTGAAGGTCGACCATTGAAGATCCAGATTATGGAGAGCCGACTATAGAGGGGCCGAATTATTGCAGGTTACCATTGAAGAACCGGACCGTGGAGAGTTGGCTACTAAGGGGTCGAACCATTGAAGGTCGGTCATTAAAGAGTCGAACTATGGAGATTCAACTATGAAAGGGCCAGATTATTGAAGGTCAGCCATTGAAGAGCTGAACTATGGAGAGTTGGCTATGGAGGGGCCAAACTATCGAAGGTTGGCCATTGAAGAGCCAGATTGTGGAGAGTCGGCTATGAAGGGGTCGAACTATCAAAGATTGGCCATTGAAGAGCCAGACTGTGGAGAGTCAGCTATAGAGGGATTGAACTATCGAAGATTGGCCATTGAAGAGCTAGACTATGCAGAGTTAGCTATGAAGGAGTCAGACTAGAAGGTCGGCCAGTGAAGAGCCAGACTATGGAGAGTCGGCTACGGAGGGGCCAGACTATCGAAGGTCGGCCATTAAAGAGCCAGACTATGGAGAGTCAGCTATGAAGGAGCCAGTGTATCCTGCGAGCATTGGTGGTACTCTTCCACGAGTTACTTGGCCACAGGTGACTCAGCTCTCTAGCTTAGTCATTATACCGAGGTGGGCTTCAATCAGACCTGAGAAAGAGACTGGAGTTGAACACCTTGAAACTTTCAGCATAGATCATTTACCTCCTCACCACGTGCAACATATGGGTGATGGGAGCCATGCATCACGTGGATGAGGAGGCCATGCACCACATTGGAAAGGAGGCCATACACCATGTGGGTGAGGAGGCCATACACCACGTTGGCAAGGAGGCCATGCACCACATGGGTGAGGAGGCCATGCACCACATTGGAAAGGAGGCCATACACCATGTGGGTGAGGAGGCCATACACCACGTTGGCAAGGAGGCCATGCACCACATGGGTGAGGGGTCCATGAGCTAGGCAGGATGCTGAGGCGATGCATGCTTCAGATAAGGTGGTTGACCTGCTGGTCAACCTACAGTGACAGGGCTTCGATGGATGATGGCAAGACCCGACGAGCTCCTGTAGGCTGTGGCGAGGTAATTATACGGGCGGCTAAGGATGGAGTTGTTGAGGTTTTCGATGATGGTTGTTGACTTCTAGGATGGAGCTATTGAGCATTGTGATGTGGCCATCGACCGCCTTTATTGTTTCTTTGCCTTCTTGTTCCTTCGGTGAGCCCTTGTGAGCTCCGACATGCGGTGGCAAAGTCCTACGAGCTCCGATGGATGGTGGTGAGCCTTTGCAAGCTTCGTCGGGCAATTAGCCTTGTAGACCATGACAAGCTAACTGTTGGCACATCGAAGATGGTCTGGGCACTAAGGCGGGATGGAAAGTGAGATGCCAAGGCTGGATGAAGGTGGTCGGCATGCCGAGGTGGTACGTCATGTCGGGGGCAGTATGGAGCATCAAGGTAGTCTCCTCGCAATCTATGTCAAGCAGGTCAAGGGTGTGTCGAAGGCATCGATGGTGGGGTTGGGGTCAGTGGCTATGAGGGGGGAATGGCAGTCCCTAGTGGTAACATCAATATAGGAGACAATCTCTTGCAGGTGGAGGCGAATAGTTGTGAGCTTCGACGGGCGGAGGTGAGGCATCATGGTTGGCTGGATAGCCAATGACATCATTGAGACTGTTAATGGTGATGCAAAAGCCCTCCCTGGGGGGGTATTGTAGAGGTCTTGGTACAGTCTATGGGAGGAAGAAGCTCTATCCATTTTAGTATAGTTTGCTTCATCATCCATCTCCTAGAAACTAATACTTGAATTGTGGGACTATGACGGGGTGCATTCCACAACCATCACACCGGATGCCCTTGTGGAAAGTTCGAAGCATGCTCTCATGGTTTCCATTACCTCTCCTGTATGGATGGACCATAAGGGAGAACCCACCACGAAGGGAACACCAGGTGTAGGTACTCCAACATGCTTGTTGATGGGAACATCAAGTGGATAATTGAATTCATGATTCGATGCTAAAGGCCTAGGCCAATAGGAAACTATTTATTGTTGTCACCATTTATGATGTCTATAGTCCAAGGAGTTGGTGCAAGAAATGGGTTTGTCATCTTGTAATTCTATGAGGTTTGATCTCCAGTGCATTCAACAGGAAGCAGAGACAGAGGGGATGACCGATTTCTCAATTGTTATTGAGCTAGAAGGCACCGAGAAGGATGAGAGGTGTCTGAAAAGACCACGAACATGACCCATTTCTCAATGGTTATATAGCTAGAAAGCACCAAGGAGAAATGGAGATGTCTGACCCCACGATTTTGGACATTGCCTTCGATCCTCCCCTCCACTTGACAGAGACACCACCAACGTTTTCCTTTCTTCACTAGCTTCAATGTATTTTCTGCCTGAACTTATGGAAGATCGAAGATGGCAACCATGCCATTATGAAGATGGTCAACAGTGCCATCCCCTTCGAATTCAATCTAAAAGCAAAGGTTAGTATCGATGGCTAGCAGAGCAGTGGCATGTTGGAAGGTGGTGACTCCTGGGGGATCTTGTTCTCGATGCACCTCTCATCGCCATGCCAGAGGTGAGGATGCTTCTTAGTAGCTTTGGGTTAATCTTTGAGATCGTACCATGGATCCCATGGAAGGTGTGCTTGAGCTCTTGATCTGCCCCCAGGCTTGCAAAAGGTTGCCATTTATTTACTGGTCGAGAAGCATCAATCTCTAATCCTCGCCACGATACTCTCAGCTCCTAAATCTTATCCCTTACCTGACGTGCCAACTTGTTGCTGCCAAATTACCCTCCGAGGGATCGTGGCACCATCGAGGTGTCCTTCGATCCTTTTTGGCAAGTTGGGATGCTACTTCCCTCATGAATGGAGACATGCAAAAAGTTCCTGGATCGAGATTGCCAGCCTACCTATCGGGTATTCCTCTTACCAATTTATAGCTTCACACGAGTGATGGAGGGCTGTTAGGGTGGTGGTGCCTTCTGACAAGTTGTAACATATTCTAGTGGAGTGACAAAATATTGTCTCCCATATCTTTTTTATTAGGATAGTATCTGTTCCAATGTTAGGATCTTGTCTCCATGATCTTCTACTTGGACAGTTGAAGGTTGTTGGGATTGCTGGGGCAGCTGAGACACTTTTCGTCACCTACTTGGCCACAGTTACTCTTACTTGGCTTCAGATGCTTATACTTGGTCATTGGTGTTTAGCTAGTGAATACTCGGTCATGGCCCACTCCCAGCTTGGCCTTCGATGCCACTATCAAGACTTTGATAGTGTTGGTGAGGGGGCCTCTTGGCTTCACTCACATAGGGCCTGATCTTGGGAAAGAGCTCCAATTGGGCTTCACTTAAGCACCTAGTACCAAGGAGGGAGGCTCAGAGTAGAGAGATGGTGTCTCGGATGTCACCATTTTAAAGAGAGAAGGCCTTTCTGAGGATGGCTTTAACGAGGTGCTCCAAAAGTCAAGGTTGTGCCACAGACTGATGGAGATGGTGAAGTTAGCTGAGGAACAGGCGATGACGATAAGTATGCTGACCGACCGACAAGATGTGGATGGGTCGGTGCTGATGACGGTGAGTCCATGTGGAGGAGTGGCACCACCAAGTCATCGTAGTGGCACAAGGATAAAAGTTCGTGCAAACATGGCCATCATGGTAGCCCTCTTATGACCCCCGATGTTTATCTAGGTCCAATCGTGCTTGCCGAGCACCAAGATGGGATCATTAGGGCAGATGGCACATAGAAGTGCGGCTAGACGAGGTAGCTAGAACCCAAGTTAACATCAAGTCGCCATAAGACATTGAAGTCCTAGTGTGTCCTCTCCATTTAGCTGATTCCTATCATCGGTCCATACATGGACGAGGCCGTGCAGCACGTTCTTGAGCAGGCCTCCATAGGATTTGGCTCGTCCCTGGCATGGTGGTGGGACCCCATGTTGTTCAGCGCCATGGCCTAGAGGTGTGGGCATAGTCGAACTAAATGGGTGTGGTCATGCTTCTTGGCTATGGCTGAGAGTATAATTGCACAGATAACCTAACGGCTGGGTTCGTGGCCAAGCCCCAATGCATTAGGGAAGAATAGGTGGGTCGGAACGTGCCGAGATGGTTAAGAGGCCAAGTCGAGGCTGTCTGGAGGCCGAGGTTGGGTGCCAAGGTAGCCGGCCTTGCAGGCCATACCGAACAAGCTACGGGTGTGTCAGAGGCGATCGACCTCGAGGGTCATCTTGCAGGGATAGAATTCTGGTGGATGGTGGTGAGGCATGGCGAGCTCCGATGGATGGTGGTGAGGCTCGTGATCCTCACGAAGAGCAACGCGTGAAAGGAGAAACTCTATACCCACTAAGGGGAGAGGGAGCCATTGCCTTCATCCTTTTATTTTCCAGGGAACTCCCTTGGGAGAGAGGAAAAAATGGCTCTCGAATTGAAGTTGATAGGGGCATGGGGGTGACCTTGTGGATCGGACGCATGCAACCATTGAACCCGGTGTTGAGGGAGAGGACGGTGGCACCATCGGAGATGGGCTAGATGAGTTGGGCAAAGGAGATGTGGCTTACAGGGAGGAAGATGATTCTAGAATCCCTAGATGTTGAAGAAAACAATACTGGGAGAAAGTGGAGGGTCCACTATTCCTTGAGAAGACCATCGCCATGTTAGGAGTGAAACGGTACCACAATAAAAATCGTTCATTGAAGAGCAAGGGCGTTACCTTGGTGTCGTGTACAATGTCCCGAATAATGGGCTCATGAGGACATAAATCCTCGTGAAGAGAGCCATCGTCCATGTTAGTGTTGTTTCTTTCAAATTGTGGGACCTTCGGTATCATAGTGCTAAGATTTGAAGGAAGAAAAAGTGAGGAGCTCCATCATTTTTGAAGAAGAATCATTTCTTTGTTTTTTTTATTGAATAGTTGGTCTGTCGAGGTTAAACATGGCTATAACAAGAAAATTCTCACTTTTTGCTCGCACCAAATGTGCCAAAATAAAGTCTTAAGGAGCTGATTCCAAGCTTTTCGATCTTGTGGAAGTCTGAATTTATCTTCATCTCCATGAGATATAAAGATTATGGAAATTCGAGGGCCAGACTTCCAAACTAAGAAAAAGCATCAAAGTAGACCAAAATCGAAAACCTCATCTAAAAAGTCTCTCTACAAGGCATTATTTGGATTCCTTGATCCAATTTAAGTATCCAAGATCTATATAGTATATAGATAATATGGAACAAATATATATCTGTACGGGTCCTCACAAGATAGCTTTAGTGAAAGGATATACGATAAAAAGAAGAGAAACAAATTCTAAATGAGCTCCACGCAAAGGATATCTAGACTTAATTACCATCCTCCAACCCTTTTTGACAAGGGGTTCGTGGTATGCAACCTATTTTAGAGAGAGGGATGGCACATCTTCATCATGATCTGTTTTTCAGGAGGAAGTTTGTTAGGAGGTTTTGATAGTACTGAATTTTGGGGAACGTAGAAGGACCCTCGAATTTGAGTGACAAAAGGATGGTAAAAGATTTAATTAATTTTGAAAAGAAATGAAAAGGTGATAAGAGCAGCCCACTCATGCAAGGGTGACTTCATCCACAAAAATCTTGAAATTTAATTGAGGTTGGGGTCTGGTCTGGTGCAAAGAGGTGAGTATTAAAGAATTTGATATATATATATATATATATATATATATATATATATATATATATATATATTTTAAAATTGGCATTAGTCCTCGTGGACACCTATGCGATGCAGATATTTATCATTCTTGAATAATGTTTATGAAGCCGGAGTAGTGACATGTCAAGTGGCTTTCCGGATCATGACATTCAGCTGTTGTACCACGCTTTTTTTCTTTTCATTAATTTAAATGACCAGAGGAAGACTGGTGGTAGTTAGGATACCTTCCAGTTTGATGTCAAGCAAATAGATAACTTGTTTGGCACACGGTCAGCTGTATTCTTACAATATGGCTCGAGGAAAGCTCTCATCCAATTAAATCAAGATACGACCACATGACGAAAGTTAAAGGGCATGAAAAGGTGGCTTCTTGATCCGACTTTCTGATCCCAGATTTTTTGATAGTTCTGCTCTTCCTTGAGCATGCGAGGTCCAAAGAACTGTACTCCCTGCATCTAAATGAACTCATCCAAAGGATTCATGTTGTTCTGATTGCTATTCTGGATATACTCTAAATAAACAGAGCCCGGCTTGCATTTACAATTTAGCTACACCAATTACACTAAGAAGCTGGATGAGCATCCAAGTCTAAATTAGTCAGAACAGAATGCTCACTTAATAAAGTGAGACAACCATGAAATAACTAGTTTGCCTCATTTGAAATGATGGAAGAACAAGCAAAATATTTGGTGGAAGAAGACAGAGACCGAGAGGAAAAGCATGAAGAAGAAGGAAGGTAAAGGAAAAGAGAGAGTAATTATGGAACAAGAAGGAGAGGACTGAGAAAATAACAGAGTAAAAGCAAAAAGGAATGATCAGAGAAAGTTGTGGTGTGGCTTTCAATATTCTGTTTTCTTGCTGATTCCTCATCAGCTTCGTACGTACACTGGACGAGGCATGTTGCACTACTTTTTCAGACCGCAGGAGCCCTTCATCTGCACGACCGCCTTCACTGATACATCTGGAGGGAAGCGACACTTTGCGTGGTGTACATTCTTTGCAGCACTTCCAACCATAGGAGTCTCGCTTATTTTTATACAGGTCCCACCGGATATAGAGGAATGAGGTCACCTGCTCTGGTGTTTGATCTTCCTGTTTGACATAATTAGGCATGCCTCAACTAGTGCAGTCCATAATCATACATACATATGTCATGTGTCAGCTCTTATTACTACTAGATTAGTGCATCAGGCTGATTAGTTTGGGTCTTCTTGTTAAGGTTTTTTATTGTAAATAACGTTGAAGTTTTAGTTTGACAGTCATAAGCAATCCAAATAGTTACCATGTTTCACTGTATTCTGAAGACTGAGATATTGAAATATTCCTTTCAAATGGCTTTTGATGTAACAGAATGTCATTCTTTCTCTTCTCTTTTGCTTCTGACAATAACCTTTCTCATCTCCTATGGGAACATCGGTGCTCGATCTTTTCCTAGCAACCTTTACTTCTACTAAAGATACTGACATAAGCTATAAATTGCATCCACGCTTCTTCCATCAGTAGACCATATATCTATATTAAACTGTTTTTTCTTACCTTAGACACTCTGTTCGTGTGGCTGTTTGTGATTAGGTACTCCATTACCTGTCATTACTTGAGATATCCATTTGTGCATTATATGGCAATTTAGCAAACTAGACCACCGAAGCGATTTCTCTCCAGGCTTCGGGGTCCAGCTAGGGTCAAAAAGAGGGGATGGGAAGCCTCTCTTTACCATGTCCATCTGGTGAAAATAGTCGATGGACCACCAGCATTCAAGTACTCTTCAAGGATGCAATTTATATCAACCAAAGCAAAGATGCTAAGATGCTCTTCAACTAATACCAAGCAGTACAGTTGAATGAATGATGAGCATGAGTGCTACCTACTGGTGTATTCTTCCATGGCTGAGTTGGCACATGGCCTTACAATAATTAGAGATAGAAATAATATCCCACGTGCATTCTATACTTACTCTGCCGTCCACTTTGGTCCTTTTTTCATTTGCATGCTTCTTACTCCATATTCTCTGCTGAAATTATTAGGATGATGATGAACTTTTCGGCATCAGAGACTGTTTCCTTTTTAACGTTCATGATGTTCACTTGTTATGGTGTGGGTGGGTAGGCATGCCTTCACAGTGTTCCCACATAGCCATGGGCAGTGTTTGATGTTTGACCAAACTGTCCAGGACAATGAATGCAACCCTATGTGGAATAGGTCCTACTGCCCTTTTCTTAGTTCATGACAACTAATATTGTACAATATCAGTCTTTTTTGCATCAAGGAAGACAAGTATTCTTGTTGGAAGTTTTCAGCTTAGGATCTTAGGTTCTAGAGGATATGAAGTTTAGCAATCCAATGTCCTGAATCAATTAATGAATGCAAGATACCCATAACCTACCCATGGTTTGTTCAGGTTCGGGTAGTCGGGAAATCTTTAGATTATCCTCGTGTCAGAGGAGCATTAGGAATAATCCCACATGCTTTAACTTTCAACTGGGAATGTTTGGATAAAGATCTTGGACAGGGATGAAGGGCATGCAAGGAGAGCAATCTAGAGAGGATTTTGACATGTTTGAAATGAGAGAAGGTCAATGTTCCACGACTTTAACCAACAAGGAATGTCATAATTGTTGTTGTTATTATTATTATTTTTTAGTTGACACTCGGCTTGCATATAATATTGGTTCAAGCATCATCATTATTACCGAAAGAAGGGTTAGTATCCAATGACATTTACCTTCTGTTTGGATCTATGACTAGATTTTATTCGCTAGCAGGAATCCAAGATGCTAAAAGAAAGATAAGGAAAGCAAAAGAACAGAGAAAAGTAATGCTTAGTTCAAAGCCAAAGTGCTAAAGTTGAGTTAAAGATATTTAAAGATGATGAAAAATGAAACTAAAGTAGAAAAGCCTGCAATATTGTCAGCAAAGAGTTTACATTTATATGCCAAAAGAACCTATAAGATGCTATTCCCATGAGGTTTTTGAAAAAATCAATGATGAGGCCACACTACTTTTGCCTTGAGGTCGGTAGTGATGGTGGTGGCTTTCATTGAGTTAGATCTGAAGGTGATCGGATGACATGGCTTTCTGAATCTTATGGAGCATGATGATTGCTTTGAAACGAAAGACTGAATACATTATCCGTGGAGCCATTCCAGTGTTTTTCCAACTTGGAGAAACGTTCTTGCAAGTCATTCCCCCACCAGTCATTCTGAAAACTAATGTGAGTTTAGAATCCTTACTGTAGACTTGGATATGAATGACAGATTGGCACAAGCAAAAGTTTCAGACAAAGTGGGAGCCTGGTAATGTGCTCCTGGTTTTATCTGAAAGGCGTGTCACTATCCTCAACAGGCTTTCAAATGAATCTGTACATCATGAATCCACGTCTAAGTAATTTATCATACTTTACCATTACAAACGGATGGAGAGCTTTTGGAGGGGCTCTGTAGCACCTTAAAATCCTTTCCCAAAACAATCGCATTCTACCAATCATTGACCATCCTTCAGTCTCAGCTAACAACATCTGGTCACACTAATCACGTCATCTTATCCATGAGAAAATAGTAAAGTGACATCAAATCGATTGATCATAACATAAATTCTTTAACTCTAGTAGGTCATAGTTCTTCGGTTGGATGTGGCTAAGAACAAAATGATTGGGGGAGGGAAGAAAAGGAACTATAAATTATGATAGCCTTGTCTGCATAGAAATTTTGTCCATAGCCAATCCCCATCACTGCTGTCTCCTTCCATTTTAATCAAAAGATACAATCAAGATCTTCCTTGACTTCTAGTATTATGCTGATAGCACCTAGGCCTGCACGAGAATAGTAGCGTCGGTGGTGCCCTCAAGAAGAACTACATAGGGATCTTGAAATTTTTCGGTAAAATGTTTTTTTATTAGGGGCCGCATACATTAAATATTCACAGAATCAAAGAAATGCCAACTTGACTACCTTAAATCTTTCTTACCCTGCTTTCAGTTATCCGAAGCAAGCATCACTAGGGCTCTGTTCTGATAAACAACCGCAAATTCTGATCGGTTGGTCTGCGGAATCTCTTCCTAAGTAGTTCTTTGCTGCTTGCTAACTTCACCTGGTTTCAGATCATTTTCATCCATGACATCATTTATTTATTCAAATCAGAATACTATTGATTATTCCCAGTGCATTGCGTTGCATTAGTTTGTTCATGCATTGATTTATAGTAAATCAAATCTTTCCTATAGCAGTACCTATACAAAAGATAAAACTGCATTGAACAATTTGAAAGAATTTTATGTCAACATATTATAAAGATTAGCAAAGAGTTGCCAACTACCAGAATCATAATGCTGAATTATTTCAATTCGTACAAATTTGCAATACCAGATGATGACCAAAAAGGTAACTACAATAAAAAAAATATTGACTTAAAGGAGTTATAGCACCTAGGCGACATAACTTGATACTTGACCGATGTTCTAGATTCCTAAGTACCTATTACAATTATGACTAGCGTCATCAATTTAAAACTGCTTTATATAAGATTATACATGTGGTAGTGATGATGTTAAACCGATTAGCATTGAGTGATTCACTCTTTTAGGAACTTTCATTTTCAAGTAAACTATCATGTTTTGGAACCTATGTATAGTTTCATTTGATGAATTCATTATGCTTCTAAGTTCAATGATATATGGATACTACTGCATTTATTGCTTTCTAACCTAACCCGTGCTCACTTCTTGAATCATGTTAAATGACCGTTCAATAAATACTGTTTACCTCCATTTGCAGCATTTTGTACCGTGACAAACACCGATAACTTTGGCACAACAAACACACTGGATTTATTAGCAATTCCCAGAAAGCAAGAACGGCCTCGAGGATTCCTTGCTATCTCACTAAATAAACCACAGGGGCAACGGACATTTGTTGAGGTGGATGTGCCTATAAAATGTTATTTAGACTTAACCTAAGTATTATAGAATTATTTGACAATGGACCGAAACCAAACACCGCATGTATCATGAACAGATCAAGGTCTTAAAAAGACTTCTTTTCATAAAAATCCCCATTTTGGGTGGGATTCCGGTTCAAATTCAACGGCCACAAACAATACTACTCCAAATTTGACTCGAAATTCAAAGGATCGAAAGTCCCCATTATTCCCATGTTTTTTCTTCTTTCTTTCCCTTCCTAACCGGGACGCAACCAGTTCATCATCAATCAGCCACTGTCCATGTCATGTCACCCTGGAAGATCCAATGGCACACCTCGATCTTCCCTGGTCCATATCCGAGTGCCACGAACGCCCCATGTCCAGCGCTCCATTCCGACGTGTCCAGGTGACAGATAGCAACACCGTGATTGATCTTCTTCTTGATTTGGACGGACAGGATCTCCGCCTCGTATACTCTCACCTTGGGTACCGAGTGGCAGTAGTACACCAGATATGGGAACAGGCTCTGATGGCACGACACGGACTTAGTAATCTTACCGCCATGCACCCCCCTCACGTCTCCCAGGATAATGTTCCCTTTGGACCCATTGGTGCTCTCGGTGCTCCGCACGATCACGTTGTTTCCGAGTACGCTTACCGCGAAGTCGATCACGTCCTCCGCCGAGGTCGCGCACCGCTTCGTCTCGCCCCGGCTCGGTGGCCGCTCGCACTCCGACACCGTGTCAGCCACAGCCTTCCCCAGGGCCGTGTCCGCTGGGATGTTGAACACCCGTTGGACCTCGGCGGTGGAGAACGGGATCCTCCCGGCGATCGAACGCGGGAGGAATGACCTCGCCGGCATCTTGTCCCTGATGTCGGGCATCGGCATCACCGTCCCATTTTTGAGCTGGCTTTCACGGAAGAACTTCCCCGGCTCCACCACCCATCGGCTCGTCGGCCTCTTACGCGCCGCCAACGTTGCGGAGGAGGCAGCGGCAGCGGCGACGGCGGAGGACGGGAGCGAGGAGGAGTTCCGGTCCCTCTTGAAGTCGATGCCGGTCTTGGCGTAGTCCTTGAAGGTGGTGTTATCACCGGAGTAGGACGCGAACGTGATCTTGTGGTTGGTGGATCCCTCCCCGTAGCCCTTGAAGGAGTCACTGCCTTGGTTGAAGGAGTTCCCGTAGTTCTTGAAATCAGCGGAGGCGGCGTTCCCACCTTTGGCGTAGGAGGCGAAGCTGTCGTCGCCGACGTTGGCTTGGTCGCGGTAGTTAGAGAATTTCTCCGATCCGGCGTTGCCGCCGGAGCCGTACGACCGGAAATTTGTCTCCGGCACGTTACCATTTTCGCCGTAGTTGGTGAAGGTATCGTTGGCGCCATTGCCGTCCTCGCCGTAGTTGTTGAAATTGGAGTTTATGACATTGGAGTTGTTGCCATAGCTGGTGAAGGAGAGGGGGATGCCATTGCCGCGCTTGCCGTAGCCGGCGAAGGACTGGTCGCCGGCGTTGGTGTCGTCGGAGTAGCTGGAGAACTTCTGAACGCGGCCGTTGGCGTCGGCGTCGTAATTGGTGAACTTGAGGTTAGGGACATTGACTTCGTGGGCGTAGGAGGAGAAATCGCCGGCCCCGCCGGTGGCGGCGGAGGCGTAGCTGGTGAAATTGGCGGTGACGACGTTGCCGTCGGGCTGGTAGATGGCGAAGGAGTCGTCGTGGCCAGCGGAGTCGCGGCTGTAGCGGCGGAAGGTGTCGATGGGAAGGTTCTCAGAGGCGGAATAGTTCTTGAAGGAGTCTGCGCCGCCAGCGCGGTCGGTGCCGTAGTTGGAGAAGTTGGAGTCAGAGTAGACAGTGAAGTCGGAGTCGGAGGGGTGGGAGGCGGTGGAGGAGGAGAGGGAGGGGGAGCAGAGGAGCCGGGCGGCGGCGCAGAGGGCGGGGAGGCGGGGTGAGAAAACGGCGCCGCCGGCGGAGGCGGCGAGGGAGGAGAAGGAGGCGGTGTCGAGGGCGGAGAGGGGGGAGAGCTTGGAGACGAGGAAGTCCGGGTGGGGGCGGCCGTTGGGGACCTTGCGGTTCCAGTACCGGATGAGGGCGGCCTTGGCGGTAAACGGATTCGGAGCGGCGGTTTGAAGGGACGTGGAGTTGTCCGCCTCGGCCACGTGGGAGAAGAGATGGAGAAAGAGGAGGAGGTGGAAGGGAACGAGGAAGGGGGGAGTGGCCATGGGAGAGTGGAGAGACGGAGGGAGGGTTTGCGTTTGGTGAGTGGTATCAGTGGTGTTGGGAAAGGAGTGGAGAGTGGGGGTAAATAAATAGATGCCGGGAATGGATTTTATTATTATTATTATTATTTTGGTCTGGTTTATTTTAGTTAATATAGGATTGAGTATACTATTATATATTAATATTTGTTATTTCCGATTGTGATGTTTGATTATCATTCTTGTCTCGTATACGATTCTATTAATTTAGTATTAGCGAGTCAATGTTATAAAGGTGGTGTGATTATTGAAAAAAAAAAAAAAAAAAAGTGAATTTAGATGATTGCTATTACATTAGTTTGAAATACGCTTTCGTGGATCCTCGGATTTCTGACCTTTTATTGAGTAAATAGTCTATATTTATCTCGATTGATATCCCTTTAATGATTTCTACTCTGATCTTTAATTTTCTGGATCGGTCTTAGTGGGACAGAAATATTGTATTTTCCTTCTTCGATCATATTCTGGACAACCAGGTATTAGCTATTATTTTATCTATCTTTCCTTATCCGGATACCAAAGTTTGGAGACAGTCTACTCAGCACGGGTGGCGCTGTCGGCGATGATGGCTATTGTTTGCCAGTAGCCTACCATCACTAGAGGCTTTGTTTGGATCTAGTCATTGCTTGATCATCCGAGAGTCTTCTTGTTTCTTTGAAGGGTTGCCTAGCGCCGTATCCCCACGCAGGATCTTCTGGTTTCGAGAAACCTGTCAATTCCAACTGCCTGTCCTATATGCAATTCTGAGCGTGAGACTCTTGTCCACGCCCTTTTTCCGTGTAGCCATGCATATTCTGTGTGGCGGCAGGCTAGGGTGGACTCCTTTCTTCGGCAGGAGTTCGACGTCGTAAAGGCCTTCCTGTCTTCCTTGCATTAGGGTATAGCTTCCTCTATGATATCCTTTCATGCGTATATTGCTTATCATCTCTAGCTATCCAGGAATGACCTGCTCTTCAATTCTGGTAGATGTTCTTTCGGGATCATTGTCGAGAGAGCTAGGGCTTGCTTCCTTGAGTTCCGGTTTGTGGCGGAGAGATAGGAGAACTGGGGTTCCTTTTTTGCTGCCCGAGCATCCCAGCGAGTTTTTATATCCTGGGAACCCCCTCATCCGTACTTCTTCACCATCAGTTTCGATGAGAGCCTCCGAGGCAAGCAGGGAGGATCTTCTTTTGTTATCCGCACTACCATCTCGAGTTCCTGGTGGTGGGAGGCCTCCGGTCTATTTCTTCCTCGATTTGGGATGTTGAGCTGATGGCTGCCTGGGCTGGGATTCGCTATGCTCGCCAAATTTTGCACCTCGACCATTCATCATCGAGGGAGATTCCCTGATAGTTGTTGCCTAGATGCGATAGTCCTTGAGATCGCCGTCAGCTCATCCCGTTGTTTGGGATATTGGGCTTCTGTTGCAGGGCTGCGCGTTTGTTGCGGTCCGTCATATTTTTCGGGAGGCTAACTCGGTGGCTGACCGGGTTGCCCCTTATGTTGCTTATCATACTGGTCCTGTTTTGTGGCTATATTGGCAGGTAGCTCCGTACAGCTTAGGAATCTCCTTCTCTCTGATTTTCTGGATTGTATTCACTTCTGTTCTTCTAATTGAATATACCGTTTTATCAAAAAAAAAAAAAAAAAAAAAACACTTCCACGAGATGATGTAAAAATTTATTGAGCACAATTTGTAAAAAAAAAAAAAGAATGATCGGGGATGCAATCTTATTTTTTTAATAAATCAGATATATTAAATTAATTTAAAATAGAAATATTCATGAAAATTAATAAATAAAATATTAAAGAATTTAGAAAGAACATCTAATGATACGTTCCAAGTATAGATCCTATAAACATATTTAATTTCAAAAAATTAAGGAGTTGCCTTCGCTTTTCAGCAATTCTTTTTAAGTGAATGATAATCAATCTCAAAATATAGATCATGGATCTGGATAATTAATTCTCTAACAACTATCAAAAAATTTTCTTTAAAAATTATGTGAGTCATCTTCAGAATACTTGAAGTCTATGACATAGCTTCTTCCATGCAACATAATAAAATTCAGCCATTAGTGCGTTGTTTCAACCAAACTAACTACTTTTACTGCAACTAAGACTCTATTTGAGCTCTTTATAACAAAGCTTGTTCCATCTAAATTACCTATATGAAATACACTGTTATTAAAATTAATTTTGAAGAAATCAGGATGTGGTAGCTCCAAAGCAATATAAATTATTTAAAAGGATGCAAAACCTGCAAAGGAGGAGTCAGCTTTTTTTAGCTATAAAGATGTCTTTGAAAATGTTAACATTAATGTATTCTTGTCCCTTCTCTTTTGAAAATAAAAACTGATAGCTTGTCCCAAGAAACAAAAACAGATGCCATTTGTATTTTTGATTCCTGCTATCAGGGGGAAAAAAATGCAAGAGGGTTACATGGAAAGCGATTTTAGAAAATTTGGTTTTATGCTTCTATTTTGATTTGATTAGAGGCATATGAAATTGATAAACAATCAAATACATTACATATATCCATAATAGTTGCTAATCACTAATTCATCACCATGCTTATTAAGGCCAATACATGTATCATCACTTAGGTTAGCAATATGATGTAATTATATTCCTTTGCACCTAAGAGAGCATTTGGTAACTCATGGGATTGCTGATGATTCAAATCCCGAGATGATTCAATTTCTGGTGATTTAAGATCACTATGTTTGGTCGACCATAGTACAGTAATTAAAGATTTCTGAGTATATATAAGTTAATTTGTTTATCATATTATAGGAATAGAAGATTATAGCGCACATAATACCAAAAATATTTCTGACAAAGCCATTTAACAAAGTTAAATAAATGTAAATTAAAAAATGAAAAACCTTTTGTTTTACAAAGGCAAAAGAAAAAAAAAATTAATTATTTCTTGTTTCTTCCTTTTTATAAAAAAAGAATTAAAAAAATCTATAACTAAAAAAAGATAATACTTCTCATACTTCCATCTTTCTTGATTTTTTAAAGTATGGTTTTTTCTTTTTTTACGGGTTCTCTTCTTTCTAACAAAGAAAGGGGATGATGCTGAGAAAAGATTTCTCATTTTCATGGATATGATACCTTGATCATTCACTATAAAAAAAATCACAATATAGAAAATTATCACAGTAAAAAAGGAGGATAATTTTCTTTTCCATGAGGCCTGCAATTATCCCTTGGGGTTTGTGATTACAAGGGATATTTTGGTTAACGTATTTTAATCTAAGATCACCGTTATATGGTGTTGTTGGATACCCATCCTTGAGAGTGGGTTTTCAATCACCGTATTAGATGGTAATTTAAAAATGGGACGATCCAAGATCACTACCATGTATGATTACTATGATACAATCAAACAAGATTATTCCATCATCTTTACATGGATCATCCTTGATCTTGAGGTCATCATCCTCCCATACCAAATGCCTCCTAAGTGGTTTAGCCAAGAACTTAGCAATAACTAACCTTTAGGAGTTTATATTTTAAGGGTATTTATATAAATATAAACATATTATATATATCAATTAAAAGTTGGTCTTTAGCTGCTATGTCTTTACATTGAAATAAATAATGCTAAACACGTAGGCCAATGTATGCACATATTTTGCACGTATCCATCTCTTTGCACTTAACTCTTTCATTTTGTAGCAACATGTTTGAAAGGTAATGCAGCTATTTTAGTAATAACAAATTAGCAATAATAAATTTTATTTTGAGATTTATTTTTTCATTTATTTGTCCACAAATCAAATTAAACTGGTGCTTATAAAAATTATGATAAATGGAAAGTTGAAGATTAAAATCATGATGAAAGGGATAATATCTAGTTGTCTAACTACCTTTTCCAACATTGTTTCTAACCAATTTTATTTCTTTCTATTTGAATCAGGGAGAAAAAAAGTAATTTTATCGATATGCTAAACTCGAATCTCTCAAGAAACTTAGAAAAAAAAATAAAAATTTTGATAAAAGTAGAGCATAGTTCCCTTTTTCTTTTATTAATTAATAATAAACTAAGTTAAATAGTCTATATTTATACTAATGAAGTCTATCTCTCCTAATGCAAGCTAGAATACACTTTTAATTGTTTTGAAATGGACATAATTAGTGAAAATAATCTTGAAAACAATAAAATTTTATAGAAGATTGATCTTAATTTTTATATTGACTTTGTATTCAGCTACTCTACCTAATTCTTCTTAAATTGGAAGATATACTCTAATAGAATTGATATACTTTGTAGAATTGGAAATCTATTTGTTTTTCTATCCCATGTAATGGAATCAATATTTGTCTTACGTTTTTCTAGCAATATGTATAGTTAAAGTACTAGTATATAAGGAGCATCCTTTAAAAACCCCACTTTCCCCTCTACTTCTAAATTCCTAATAACTCTAGCAGACATCACCTTGTGCCACAGCCATCCCTGGCCACCTTAAGCATCCTTTGATCTCTTCAATGATGCTTATAGAAACTTAACTCTAACCTGTACTCTTGATCTCCAATTTAACACCCCCTTACTCCTAGAATTGTCAAAATGGGTTGTTGTCCATAGGCCAGCTTATTTGGCTCTATAAATGAACTAGACCGGGCTGAAAAATTATGATTGATTTATGTAATTGGGCTTTTTGGCCAAGCCTCTATAGCTTATGGGCTGAACCGGGTTAGGGCCAGGCTAGTCCGGTAGGAGCACCTTTGACTCATCTCCATTCTCCTGTCTTTTCTGATTAAATGAGATGAGGAACTAATTGATTCTTCTTCTAGATGGTGACAGGGGGTGGAGTTGACAGAATCATGGCAAGTGGTGGAGGAGGAGATGATCAATGGCATTGGTGGTGATAGTGGATGGACTCATGGCATGCGACAAAGGAGGATAGAGTGCAGCTATACAACCGGTGGTGATAGGTAGGTAGCCTCCGCCTCTAACCCTAAGGTCTCTAACTCTACCTCTAGCCTCCTCCCATGACTTCGACCTCCTCCATGCCCTTCGACCTCATTTTCCAGCCTCTTCACCTTCGCTTCCACCTCTTAACCCTAACTCCGCCTCTGGCCTCCTCTTGCGACTTCAACCTCCTCCCTAACTCTGGCCTCCATCTCCCCCGCACACTCCAGCCATGGCAATGGTGAGTATCTTCATCAAATAATGAGGAAGAAGCTTGAGATGGGCTCGCCGAGCTGCCTGACCTCTTTCTTTTTTTAATTTTTTTGTATTTTGATAGGCTAGCCTGGTCCTAACTTGTGGCCCACTTAAGGCTAGAATTTTTTGACTTGTTTGTCAAATGGGGTCGAACCTAGCCTGGCCCATATATTCTCAACCCACATGGGCTATGGCCAGGCTAGGCCGGTCCATTTTGACAGCTCTACTCACTTCCCTATGCACCTTATAGCAAGCCTAGCATCTGACATTTGCTTCTTGCTAGTTGAATTCTAGCCTCCGGTGGCCTTATTGCTACCCTTTCTGCATTGTTCCTCGAAGCCCCAACAATCGGAGCTCCCATCAATACCACCCCTCCAAACCTTAGAAGCCATGGCCTATAGAGCTTGAAGCATCTTTCTCCATGCTTGATAGAGGATTGTGTGAAGCCTAGCCTAATTGACTGTTTTAGATTGAAGTCGGCATGCCTAATTGGCTACAACTTAGAAAAGAAAAAAAAGTTTGGAACCAGGGAATCATGAACTCTTGCTCGACTACTCACATTTGATTAGGGAGTCATGGTTGATACGGGCTCCTCGTAGGCTGGTGGAACGGTCGTCAGTTGGGGATAGCTGCATCGGTGAATGGCCAATCTTATTCACCATTGAGCCAACCTTATCCTATTCAAGTTTCTTTCTAGTTATCTTTAATTTTTCCAAATTTACTACGATTGAACTACCATCGAGACCTCTTTCCACCATCTCTTCCTTCTTCCTCCTTTTCGGTGGCCATTGTGCTACCATGGCTGAGCTTCATCACCCCGAAAACCATCTCCCTCTCCCAACATCCTGGTTCTTTTTTTTGTTTGCTTGCCCTTTTTCATGATCATCCACCGTTGAACATCTGAAAATCTACTACTTTTGGTTGAAGATCTACCGTCACCATTGCTCATCGATGAGCCCTACCCTTATGTCAATCCTAGACTTCAAGGCTGCCAACATGGTAGCCAGAGATGCTGCCCCATTTTCCTTCCCCTTTCTTTGTCTTCTCTATGCATGGTGGCCATTGTGGCCACCGCCCTCCTCGCCTACTACTAGGGACCTATGGCCATGCTCTCCATGCTACTGCCGGATCACTATGCATGACCCATCCTCCCTCTCTCCTCTTCCTTTTCTTCCTCTTTCCTCCCTCTCTATTTTTATCCTTCTTATTTCCTTTCTTTCTTCTCATATTTTTATTAATTATTTATTCTTTTAATTTCCATAATTTCATGCTTGTTAAATCCTTTTCTTTGATCCATGTACCAGATCTCTCAATCATCGATGGATCAACCTGGCTCTAATTTAACCCAAACCAGTTATCTCTTTCTATGTTTCTATTTCCATTGATGGATTTGAATCCAGCCTAATTTTTTAATTTTATTTTAATTTATAAATTAAATCTAACTTAGGAATTTTAATGTGATCATGTTGGAACCTGGAAGATATTATCGTAGCCGAATCTTGTGATATAAATAACCATAAACTCCATCTAAATACTTACTGGCCTAGACCATGTATCTCTCTCATTTCCTTGTTGGTCTAGTTGATTCAAAAAGATGAGGCCTTGATTGAGCCCAAATTGAGTCTCCGTCCTCTGTTGATCAACCAAATTGAGCCTAATTAGTCTAATTTTTTTTAATCAATGAATTAGATCTGCTCTAGGATTTTGATTTAGATCAGGAGGAGAACAGATCTAAGGATCAGGTTATATGTCGAAGATTGTTACTTTTGGATCGCATTGATGGTATGTTCCCTTTTATCTTTAGATTTTTAGTATATATTCATGTATTTAGAAAAAATAGATTTTGTACATAAAAAATATTAAAATATTTAAAAATTATAAAAAGTTTGAAAGTATATATATTTATGCATAAAAAATAATTAAAAATATTGGATCAAGCATGGTGATACCTTAGCATGATTACAATACTTGAAATGAGATGATTTCCTTTTGTATAATCTTTGGGAACAAGATTATTCATCTTATCCTTGCACGAATTTTGAATAAAAATTATTCTCTTATTTCTAGAAATGAGATATGAAAAACTTGATTTGATATTATTATGAAAATCAGAATGATTATTTAGTTACAGTGAAAACAAGAAAGACTCTCTAGTTATACTATAATATGGGTATAGCTAATGAGACCGTTTGTTGACCATATATCAGAAACTAGTTTTTTCTTAACCTAGTCACTCGAGGCTGATTGCTAACGGAGTAGCCTTTTTGGACATAGCCGGTCAGGGTTGATTGTTAGTACGATAATGTATCATGTATTTGTTTTCGGGACTAATATCTTTGTCTTGTCGCGAGATTAATCGTGGCCATGTAAATCAGGGCTAATTCCTTTCTAACCCTAGCTAGTGGGGCTGATCATTAGTACATGCTGATGGATTACATATTTTATATTCAGGGACTAATTTCTTTTGGACCTTGTCATAGCGTTGATCATGGTTGTAGTTACCGAAGATTAATAGAGATTTTTTAAAAAAAATTAAATTATGCTTGAATCTTTAAAGATATTGGTAACTTATTTAGTCCGTAAAGTCCACACCTTCTTTTCTTTTTTGTTTTTTCCGAATTCAAAAAAGCATTTGGAGCTTGGGTTCGAGCTATGTAGAGCTTAGGAAGTCGAAGAAATTGTATTAGCTTTTTCTTTTAATAAATTGTTGGATATTTATATATAAATCTTTAGGTGAGTAGATTCTTTCGAGAAGTCATGCGAAACCGATCATTGCTTCCATTTAAGTTGGAAGTTTGTGTAAGATAGGCTTTACATATCTTGTAAGATAAAATTCTGCGGATATGCAGCCGTTTGCCACGTATCCAATTTGGATCTTGGACCGAGGCATGATAGATTGCCGCTTATATGGCGGAATGGTGTGACCATCGGAATGGAAGATTGCCATTTATAGGATCGATGGCATTTCTAATGCCACTCTAGCTAGGCTTTTTGTGCTAGCTTTGTCTCTACCTAACTTTGTTAATGCACTTATTTTGTTGCTTGTAATCTCGCGTTTCCCTTTCATGCCTTCCATGTGAATGATTATCCAAGCAAGAGAGTCATGTAATATGTTCCAGGCTATAAAATGACTTGGAATATTAACCGAAAGCCATTAGTCCATCCGAACGAGTCCAAATCGAGATGGTAATTACTTTCATTCAAGTATAGGGTTGGAAGTGGGCCAGGCCGGACCGAGCCACATCCCTATCCGAGCTCGACCGAAAAAAAAATTCGGACTTTAGGTCGGGCTTAGACCCGAAATTTTTTAAAACGTCGGATCCAGGCCCGGTCCGAGTCCGACAGACCGGCCCGAACCAAAGCGGCCCATGATTATCGAAACGACGGAACCCCTCCGAAAAAAAAGAGGCGTTGGGCGTGACAGGACGAGGGTGCGGTTGCTGGAGCCGGGGAGAAGGAAAGGGGCGTTCCACGGTCAGGGAGAGAGATCGGAGCCGAAATGGGGCTGCAAGGTCGCGCGAGGGCGGAGGGGGCGTCGGGTGAGTACGCCAGGGCCAGGAAGGGAGATCGAAGCCAGGAAAGGAGATTTGAGATGGGAACGGCTGCGGGATCATGCTAGGGGAGGGGAGGGGGCGTCGAGTGCGTGCACCGAGGCCGGAAAGGGATATTGAATCTGGTGGACCGTGGGGTTGCGCGGGCGGAGTGGGCATCGGGCCCGTGTACCGACTGCCGGGGCCGAGAGAGGAAGATCGGAGCTTGGGGTGGAGGTGGGGTCGCATGGAGCCGGGGATGGCGGCGAGGTGACCGAGAGCAGAGGCGCCGGAGAGAGCCTGAAATGGTGAGAGTCTGAGAAGTGAGAGGTAACTCAGGTTAGACGTTTAAATAGCATTGGATTCAGACCAAATGGATGGGCCTATTTCGGGCTGGGTTCGGACCAGACCGGGTTGGGCCAAAGAAGAGCCCAAGCCCAACCCGAAAATTGAATGGGCTCTGTTATAGAGCTCGAAGCCTAGCCCGAATTATTGAAAGTCTAGCCCGAAGCCTGACCCAAATTCGGGCCAGCCTGATCCAGTTCCAACCTTATTCAAGTATGGTTCGTACTCATTTAAAAACATGACAATATACTTGCAAACAATTTTTAAAGGTCGTGTCATCGATTTCCGGGTTTTTTTTTTAAAATAATATATTTTTTAAAAAAATTTATTGAAGTAGGTGATTTTAGATATATTTACCGAAATAGGTGATTTGTCCGACATGGTAGCACCTGAATTCGTATTTTCAAAAGATGAAATCAACTTCGTCTTTTGAAAAGACGACTTCCGTTCAAACGGTTTTATTTTTTTTATTTGATTTTAATTTTGATATGATGTTTTTGAATTAATTTTGATATGACAACTGAATTCGTCTTTCCAAAAGACGAATTCAAATAATTTTTTTTTCTTCCAATTTCAGAATTATTATTATTTCTTTTAAATCTAATTAATAAATTTTAATTTTAAATAAATAATAAATAAATAAATAATTAGCATTAATTAAAATTATATATATTATTTTTTGGTAATATTAATAATTATATTATTTTGAAATAACATTAATTAAAAATAGCATTAATTAACTATATAAAAATAATATTAATTTAAAATTAATAATAAATTAACTAAAAAATAACATTAATTGAAAATAACATTAATTAAAAGATATTATAATAATATATAATAATATATTTTATATTATAATAATTATTTTATATTCTAAAATATAATTTATTATATTATATATTATATACTTTAATATAGTATAATTTTTTAAAAAATAAAAATAATCACTAGGTCGATACTATCCGGTCGCCAGCCCGGTACCAGTTCGGTCGACAGCCCGGTGTCAGTCCGATCCCTTGCTCAGGACCGGTGGCAGGATCCCGATGACCATACTGGCGATCAGATATGTGGCATGACTGGGGCTAGACCGGTAGCAGGATTCTAGTGATCGGATCGGTAGTCGGATCCTGGTGGTCGAACCGACACTCGGACCAGCAACCGGACCGGCGGCCGCACCGGCAACCGGACCGACGACCACACCAGCAACCGTGGGCCGGACCAACGGCCGGACCAGGGGCCGAACCAAGGTTTGGCCACCGATTCGACCGTCGATCCTAAGCAAGGGATCGGATTGACACTAGGCTGTCAACCGAACTGGTACCAGGCTAGCAACCGGATGGTATCGACATGGTGATTAGTCTTATATTTATATTGTAATAATCATCATGTCGATACCATCCGGTTGCTAGCCCGGTACTAGTTCGGTTGATAGCTCGGTGTCAGTCCGATCCCTTGCTTAGGATCGACGGTCGGACCGGCGGCCAAACCTTGGTCCAGCCCCCGGTGCGGCCACCGGTCCGGTCCCCGGTGCGACCGCCAGTCCGGTCGAAAGTCCGGGTGTCGATTCGGCCACCAGGATCCGACTATAGGTCCGATCACCAGGATCTTGCCACCGATCTAGCCCCAGTCATGCCATAGTTCCGATCGCCGGTCCGGTCGTCGGGGTCCTACCACCGGTCCTGAGTAAGGGATCGGACTGACACCAGACTGTCAACCGAACTGGTACCGGGCTGGTGACCGGATAGTATCGACCTGGTGATTATTTTATTTTTTTTAAAAAAATATACTATATTATAGTATATAATATATAATATAATAAATTATAATATATTTATTATATTTCAGATTATAAAATAATTATTATAATATAAAATATATTATAATATATTATTATAATATCTTTTATTAATATTATTTTCAATTAATATTATTTTTTAGTTAATTTATTATTAATTTTAAATTAATATTATTTTTATATAGTTAATTAATGCTATTTTTAATTAATGTTATTTAAAAATAATATAATAATTAATATTGCCAAAAAATAATATATATAATTTTAATTAATACTAGTTTTTTATTTTTTATTTATGTATTTAAAATTAAAATTTATTAATTAGATTTTAAAAAAATAATAATATTTTTAAAATCAGAAAGGAAAAAAAATTTATTTATATTTATCTTTTAGAAAGATGAATTCAAATGCTGAATTAAATTCAGTTATCACATCAAAATTTAGTCAAAAATATCATATCTAAATTAAAATTAAATTTTAAAAAAATTGTTTGAACGAAAATCGTCTTTTTAAAAAATGAAGTTGATTTCATTTTTTTTAAAAGATGAATTCAGGTGTCCCGTGCCTGACACGTCGGATGAATCATCTATTTCGATAAATATATCCAAAATTATCTATTTCGATATTTTTTTTTAAAAAAAAATATTATTTAAAAAAAAAATTCTCGAATACGTGGACCGTTATAAATACAGGGGATCGCCGCCTCAGGCATTCACCATTATGTCTTCTTTATCGATTTCCTTGACACGGTTTCATCATCAAAACTACGCATAAAATCGATCAATCATCCAAAACTAGGTTGACTGACAAGACTCATTTAATTTTCATATCCGAACAAGCTCAATTAAAAGGAGCCGGGGGGTCACTTGATTTACATTCCTTCAAAAGAACGATAATAGTCTTTATATTGACTGTAGTTTTTCAGGATGGTTGTATAGACTAATATATTGCAAGCACCGAAATCCTTTTTTTTTTTTTTATAATTTTTTTTTTTACTAGTTTGTAATTATTATTTTTGAAAACAATGTTTTGGATGATAATCGATCTCATTTTTCATTATACCGATAATGTTTTAATAACTAAATTATTGCATCTCGGTTAGGGTTATGAGAAATTTTACTTTCACGTTTTATTTCAATTGTAACAAATATTTTTATCCTAGCACGGTTCTTGCCTCCTTGGAACGCGAGGCAAAGCTTGATAACTTGGTAGCGCCCAAAAAAAGTTGTCCTGGCTACACTTTACTACGGTCCACAAAAGCTGAAAAAAATAAGAAAAAAAAAAAAATCACTCTGAGACAAAAACAAACACACTTTTTCGCCTCGGAAAAGCAATTAAAAGCCATGTCTATCCATCGAGCAGTGGACCCGAGTTTGAAAGGATGTCGTAATCATTAACAGACATTTATTTCCTTCAGGAACGTCGAAGGACAGCAGCAGAAAACCGAGAAAAATGTTCAGCACGAAGCTGCCAAAAGGAGTAACAGCCGGTTATCGCGAAAACCGGACCCTCGGAGGGGTATTCCCGGCAAGTCTCGTTCTCCTTCTTTAATTCGATCAGCCCTTTCCTCGGTATACTTATATTTATATTTATTTTATTTGATAAATATAAATATAAATATTTATATTTATTTTAAATAAATGTAGATATAAATTATTAATTAAATATATATATATATATACAAATATAAATTTAATAATTATATTATAAAATTTTAAAAATATTAATAATTTAAAAATAAATTAAATCAATAATATATTAATATATTTTTAGAAATGAATTAATATTATATAAAATTAAATAAGATTATATGTTGGATATTTATCTATTCATATTTAAATAAATATTAATTATCGTATCGATATCTATATTTATTTATAAATATAGATATAAATATAAATATTAATTAAATATTTAAATTTAAATTTATTATTAAATAAATTTAAATATAAAATTAAATTAAATTAAATATTATTTATATTATTTTTATCTATATCTCTCTCTTCCCGTGGCCTTGGTGTCGGAGTTCGTACCAAAATGACAAAACCTATGCGAGAAGTGCCCTGTTTTTTTGCAATTTTTTTTTAAAATAATAGTTTTTTTTAAAAAATTACGAAAGTAGGTGATTCAGGGTACGGTGATTCGTCCGGCATGATAGGAGTGGACATCTGAGTTCGTCTTTTAAAAAGATAAATCCATTCAATTTTTTTATTTTAATTATTTTTTTAAATTTAATTATAATTTTGATGTGATATTTATTAATTATGATGTTATCTTTGCCTTTGTTGGTAAAATGAATTTATTTGAATTCATCTTTTCAACGGACGAATTCAAACGAATTATTTTTTAAATTTTATAAATATTATTTTTTAAAAATCTGATTAATAAATTTTAATTTTAAATAAATAATAAAAAATTAGTATCAATTAAAATTTTATATATTATTTTTTTAATATTAATTATTATATTATTTTGAAATAATTTTAATTAAAAATAGTATTAATTAACTATATAAAAATAATATTAATTTAAAATTAATAATAAATTAACTAAAAAATAACATTAATTGAAATAATATTAATTAAAAGATATTATAATAATATATTATAATATATTTTATATTATAATAATTATTTTATATTCTAAAATATAATAAATATATTATAATTTATTATATTATATAATATATATTATAATATAGTATAAAATTCTTTAAAAAATTAAAAATAATCACCAGGTCGATACTATTCAGCGCCAGCCCTGTACCAGTTCGGTCGACAGTCCGGTATCAGTCCGATTCCTTGCTCAGGACCGGAGGCAGAACCTCGATGACTGTATTGGCGATCGGATCTGTGGCATGACTGGGACTAGACCGGTGGCAGGATCCTGGCGGTCGGACCGGTAGTCGGATCCTAGTGGCCAGACCGACACCCGGACCGATTGCCATACCGGGGGCCGGACCGACTACCCGACAGGCGACCGGACTGAGGGCCAGATCTGGGTCTAGCAACATGACCGGCGGTCGGACGAGGGTCTGGCCACATTATAAATAAATTCGTCTTTCCAATAGACGAAGACAAAGATCACATTACAATTAATAAATATCACATTAAAATTATAATTAATTTTTTTAAAAAAATAATTAAATTAAAAAAATTGAATTGATTCGTATTTTTAAAAGATGAAGTTGAATTCGTCTTTTGAACAGACGAACTCAGATGCTCCCAGCAACGTCAGACTAATTATCTATTTCGATAAATATATTCTAAGCTACCTGCTTTCATTTTTTTTTTTTAATATTATTTTTAAAAAAATTCGTTATTTTACCGGGGGATCGGACAAAATTTAGAAGCCTCCCGAGTCCCTGACATTAAAGGACTGGTCTTGCAGTCCAAATAATTGTCATCACGCTCTGCAAGGCTGCTTCGAAGCGGGGAACATAGTCGAGGTGTTTCGACTCCGGACTTGGCACGAGTAGATCCCCCTCCGAAATCATGAAGTTTGTCTCTCCTGGACTCGAGCCGTCCGGGCCGGATCAGCTAGCGTGCACCTCTGCTTTACATTTTCTATGTATTTTATACTACGATTAAATAGTCAGCTAATGGTGTTTAAGACTTGTTGAACGAGGATGTGGCAGTAACTGTGAAGAGGTTTGAGAAATCTAATAATGTTGTGAATTGAATATATATGATCGATCATATAGAAATTATAGTATAAACTATTATAATAGATATTTCTTTTATTCATGCACATATTTTTATTTTTTTATTCCAATAAATATATTTATATTAGATTGGTATAATAAATTTTATTTATCAAAAAAAAAAAAAAAAAAGGTCTTTGTCTAGTTCGGAATTATATTAAAGTTGCATGTATTAGATGGAGGGTAAGAGTTGGGTTAAAATATTTAATTTTTATCAAGTTATAATAATTTTAAAAAAATTTATGATCGGATCCGATCCAAGACCGTAACCTACCGGTACCGGATATAGAGACATAATCTAATTATGCAAGATAACTAATCATGGATCTAGTTCCGGTTCTAAGATCGATAGCTTGCAATGTACCGAAACTACATTCATCTTTAAAAAAAAAATAAATTAAAAGATGCCTCTTCACGTGGGAAGGATAGTTCCTTCCTGTGTTAATGTAACCTAGATTTATTGGCTCACAATGAAACTAATAATACATTTCCATTATAATAATTCAAAAAAATAATTTATATTTATCATCTATTATAAATGCAAGGTCTATCACATATCATACCAGGAAATCATTGAAAACCTTGCCTTCTAGCTACCGTTAAAGCGTTTTGACCATTAAACCATCAGTCCCTGCGAGGACCACCCAACCAACGGACCGTCGATCTTAAACAGTGTGCCCCCCCCCCCCCCCCCCCCATCTCAAATTGCACGACCCCATGGAGCATCCCCCGAGAAGGCGATCAAGTCTCTATGCATAGCATCCCAACAATTTAATGTCAAGTAAACAATTCATATGAGCTAATAATGGGAAGCATATAATTAATCGATACACACAAATTTTTTTCCACGGTCGATTGAAAGAAGACTTTTTTTGGGACCCTCCTCCCATCACTTTGTTGGGACCGCGTGCGCGTTTCCGTGACACCGCTCCTTCGGCGTTTTAGCCTGCTGTTATCCAGGGAAGGAAGGAACCGAAAAGGTCGAAAGCGCGTTCATGAATAGGAGCCAGAAGACAATATTCGAAAGTCCCACCCCACCGCTCTCTTCTTCCTTCTTTCAACTCGGCGTTAAGTCGTAGCCAATAAATTAATCAATAGGCCCACTGGAAGCCAAGCCATCGGGCATCAACTTGTAGTTCCTGCTGAAACAAGATGGGGGAGGAGGAGGGGGTGAGTGGAACCTCTGAATGATAGAGGACCCGCATGCACATTTTAACAAAAACAAACGAAAGGAAAAATATCGCACACATTTTTTGTGTTTTCGTCGTGGTTCATGTCAAAAGACTATTTTGGTTTGATTTCTTGATGTGCCATGGTTTTTAGGCAATCGCATGCAATGATGGTAGTTTCATGACTCTCATCAGTTATGCTATAAAATAATGATGTTGGATATGCATTATGATCGGTACATGAAAATTTATCATGATGGTAAAGAGGCCGTTAACCATGAACATATATATCTATTAGCCTCTTGCATCGTTTAAACCCTATATATATATTCTTTTTTCTATATCGAAGAATGGGCACAAAACACATGAATGAACTCGTGCTAGCTTTGTGCCTTCGAGTGCATCATTTGGGTGCTAGATTCATTTTCCATAAGCAGGATAAGTGGCTCATGAAGGGCTTTATTGCACATTTTATCCCTAATAGTCTGCACAAAAAAAAAAAAAAAAAAAAAAAAAAAAAGTGAGGGTAAGCAAAGGGTATGCAAAGCATATTTCTTTTTGAATGGAAGCAAATATCCTATCAAATATAAAACATTTGAAGAAGCATGATCCAAAAGGTTGTTTTTGGCTGGGCATAAATATAATTTATTAAATGCATTGCTAAATCAAAAATATTTTGTGCAGTTTGTTGTAAGATCTGATGAAAATGCTATACGGGTGTTGGATTTTAGATGTCATGAACACAATAAAGAAAAAAAAAATAAAAAAAATCATAAAGAAGGTGAGGATGGATGAAAAGAAAAGGAATAATCGATGCATCTCATCTATGAAACTTGAAACATTAAAGCCTTGATCATCATGATTCAAAATTTAATAGCTAGTGAAAATTTTAGTCTATCTACTAATTAATAAACTATAAAATATCGATGAAGTTTTCGAAAAAACCACCTGCAGGTCTCTCAAGTATAAAGCTACAATTTTATATTGGGTATTTATAAAAAGGAAGGACAGAGTTTTTGCTAATCAACTTTTTTTCCATTTAATTAATTGATGCATTCACTTGCTTCCCCTGTTTCATTAGATCGTCAAGCAGGCTTTTTTAGACATAAACACCATGTTGGTCATGCCAATTGATTTCGCTCACCCTTGCATCAAATTAAAAGAAAATGATTTCGCCACCAAGACGAACGATAATGTCTTCTTTTCTCGGTTCTTTTTTTACCGATTAACTCGTTAGATACCTTGAAAGTTAAACAACTAGTTTTGTGTGTTTTATTAAGCTCCCAACTCTAGCAAGAAGTCCTTGGGCACCGGTCCAGACTCGAATAGATCTTTTAAGTCCTCACGCCAAGAACGCTTGACAACGAATGTCTTCGACTGCAATTCACCTTCAATAATTTATAAATGACTACATATATATCACATATAGGTGGTTTGTGCGTATGAGGTGAAAGAAGTTTCTGCACCAATCTGCTTCCGAATCTCACCCTCAAAAATGTATGCTTTTCCTCGTAGCTTTTATGAGAGATTGGTTGAGGCAACTACGAGAATTCAAATATGATCATAAAGTGGACGTGGAATCACATCCATACCGATCCAAGCAACAGAACCAGTATGATCTTCTTTAACATTTTCTTGATATAATTTAAGTGCATTTCTAGAATTCTGTCAATCAATTTAGCCTAATTGTACAAACGCAATTAATTTGCATTACGAGAAATACATAACCTAATTGGTAGCCGCTTGATAGTTAATGAGTTATGACTTATGAGACACTGCACTTCATGTTCTATCTATCATCTAATTTGCCTTGTCTTCGGGTTATATGGCAAGTGCTTTTATGGTGCCCTCCCGTACCTAAGGAGACCAACAGTAGAGACCAGAGAGAGAGAGAGAGCAAAAGAAAACGCACACGAGGAAGTTTTGAGGGATGATGAATTTATAGTAATTTCTAGTACTCGATAAACATATCTTTTGAAGTTTTATAGCGCCTTCTGTGTTGGAGCCATGTTTTGATGATAAAAACTAACACTACAAAAAAAAATCAGGTTCAGCAATCGAATTTTTGGTTGTTAATAATTAAAAATCGGTTGCTAAATTAATTTGCAACCGATTTTGCAACCGAAATTAGTTGGTTGTAAAAGTATAGGTTGCTAAAATTTGTGACCGATTTTTTTCGGTTACAAAATTTAGCAACTGATTTAGTAACCGAATTTGACATAATTTTTTAAAAAAAAAATCAAAAAAAATTTAAAAAATTTTGAAAAAAAAAACGGTTGTTAAATCGGTTGGTAAAAAAAAAAAACCCAGAAAAATAAAATCGGTTGCTAAATCGGTTGCTAAAAAAAAAATTCAGGAAAAATAAAAAAAAAATCGGTTGCTAAATCGGTTACTAAAAAAAAATCCAGAAAAAATAAAAAAATTCAGTTGCTAAATCGGTTGCTAAAAAAAAAAAATCTAGAAAAAATAAAATAAAATCGGTTGCTAAATCGGTTGCTAAAATTAATAATTTTTTAAAAAATATAAAATATGAATTTTTTTCCTGAATTTATAAATTTAAGCTGAGATATATAAAGCAGATATTCATTTCAACATTAGCCACAAAGTATTGAGAAGGGTTCAATCACACCCATTAGACACAATAGCAACATATAAAGCATTCATTAGACAGCTTAGGCACAAATCAGATATTCATTTCAAGGGTTCAATCACATCCAATTATCCAAAAATAACATCTACATACACCAAATGGGTTTAACGAGAATTGAATACCAGGTACAAAATGAAGGTAAAACAATCAAAAAATTCTATAAGTCATAACTTGAACACTGTAATTAATCGTCAAATTTAATGAAAAATAATAACATTCAGAAGCTCAGGATTGTCTCTTTTTATACATTTAGACAGGTCTAAGGTAGCAAATGGTTGCTTGCAAAAAGAGCAAGCCATCCAAATTTGCGACACCATTTAGATCCTTGCAAAATGGTCCGATCCACCCTACACTTTCAGCTTTTGAAGCATCACGAAGATACCAAGGCAACTCATCACAACTTCTAGCCGTAGGTAACAAAAGAAAATCAATAAAAATTAAAATGCATAATAAAACAGCAAAAATGGAACAAAACTTTCAAACAATAAGATTCAGAAGCTCATGATTGCCTCTTTTTGTACATTGCGAAGGATCTAAGGCAGCAAATGGTTGCTTGCAAAAAAAGCAAGCCATCCAAATTTGCAACACCATTTAGATCCTTACAAAACGGTGCGATCCAGCATACACTTTCAGTATTTGAAACATCACGAAGATACCAAGGCAACTCATCACAACCTCTAGCCGTAGGTAACAAAAGAAAATCAATCAAATTAAAATGCACAATAAAACAGCAAAAATCGAACAAAAATTTCAAACAATAAGATTCAGAAGCTCAGGATTACCTCTTTTTGTACATTGCGAAGGATCTAAGGCAGCAAATTGTTGCTTACAAAAAGAGCAAGCCATCCAAATTTGCAACACCATTTAGATTCTTGCAAAATGATCCGATCCAGCCTATACTTTGAGCATTTGAAGCATCACGAAGATCTCCCCTGGTCACGCCGGAATGGTTCTTATGGTATTATAGCATAGAATGCCATCAATAAGCCTTGTTACTGCAAGGTAAAACTTGAAAAATAGTTGAGTACTTAAAATCTAAGATTCAACATATCAAAAATAATACAATAGTGTTCTGAATAGATACCATAACTGGAACAAAAAAATGGGAAAAAGAAGATTTTTACCTGAAGTCAAGTAATGTTGCACAGGCTGAGCATAAGGCAGCATACCATTAAAGCAGTGTTCAGCTCAACATGTCTGACTGTAGCATGAGCACATAACAGAAACAGAACATCTCCTTAAAAGATTATGATGTGTCCACTTCCCCCCTTTACATTGCCTCACAATTGTCTGTAGATTCGCATCATTGAATTTTCATGTGATTCTGGGCTCAAGCCAATAATCCAATGTCAATGTTGCATCATATATTATTTGTCATGTTTTTATCTTCCATATTACTTGGAAAATGTCTGTTAAGGTGTATCTATCAGGATCCTATGTTTATGACACAACGGGGTATATAATGGACAATTGGACATTCAGGCTGCTTCTCACATAAAAATGGCTCTTTTGATGCCCAAACAATGAAATATGTGTACCTTCAAGTAATAAAGTGGCCGATCATTTCTGCTTCTTTCTTATGCTAGGAAAACAAATGAGGATTGTCCAATGGCCCCATGCTTAAATGCTTGGACACTTGGCAGATAAGATGAACCAACCAAGGCAAGATGACCGTATAAAGCACCACCACTCAAAATGAGATATGTTGATAGATATACAATTGATAGCTACCATCCAAAGTCAACATCAGTAAACTTTTCTTGAACATGCTTTATGGAGATGCAAAATTTACAAAATTTTTGTCAAACCCTTTTTTGAACATGTAGCATCACAAGTGTGGCATATAAATTCACTTTGTTAAAATTCCATAGATTTGAGTAATAAATTTACCAACATTTTAAGACCAATCTTAGATTATTTTTCTGTGAACTCACCTGGATATTAGATTAAGGACCATCTACCACACACACTTGAATGCTCCCTTGGGTACATCTATACTATTTTTAGATTAATTTCAATATTTTAAAGATTGGTCTACAGCTGGCTGCTCAAGCCAGAGTTGATTGGATATAGAAGATTCAATACATGTAGATAATACTTTCAAAATCAAATGATAAGCCATAATATGGATTTAACAAAGAAGACATATGAAAGTAGAAAAGCATTAATTTGATTCCCTTTCTTGATAATAAAGGCTAAAATTGAGTCCTAGAAATGCAATATCAGAGGACAGACCAGCAATACTAAGCTAGGGGTCAAACTTCCACAATAAGATATCACAATAAGAACCAAATTCATCTTATGAAGTATACCAAAACAAAAGTTTCATCTCGAAGTAAAACATACCTTCTCGGGATTAACCGAAACAGAAATACCAGGTATAGCTTTTTCAAGACGTAGGAAGGGGTGATAGGGCTCCCGTGGTCATTGGCGATGATCTCCACCCGATCGTGCTGCCACACACCGACGCACGAGTAGGTCGTCCCGAAAACGATCCCATCGTCAGAACCTCGCGTTTCGTCATGGTGTAGGAGATACCCGGAGCCGGCGAGGCTCGGAGCGGAGGAAGGGAGAGCCGGATGCGATGGCCGGCGGGGCTCGGAGCCGAGGAAGGGAAAGCCGGAGGGGTAGCCGGTACCCGACGACCGGTGGGGCTCGGAAGGGAGAGCCGGTGGCGTAGGAGATACCCGGAGCCAACGAGGCTTGGAGCAGAGGAAGAGGGAGCCGATGGGGTAGCTGGTACCCGGAGCCGACCGTCGAGGGGAGCGATGCGTCGGCTGTCGAGCAAGGCGTCCGGACGGAGGGAGATGCGGAATCGACGGCGGAGGGAGATTAGGGAACCGGTGATTTGGGAGAGCGAGAGAAAAAAACGAAGGGACTAGGGCATCGGGTTTTTTATTTTATTAATACCCCTCAATTTCTAAAAAAAGAAATTAAAAAAATCAATTTTTTTTGTAACCGAAAAAATCGATTGCAAATTACAAAAATTATAAAATTTATTTTTTTAAAAAAGTTAGCAACCGAAAAAATCGGTTGCAAATTACAAAAATTATAAAATTTATTTTTTTAAAAAACTAGCAACCGAAAAAATCGGTTGCAAATTACAAAAATTATAAAATTTATTTTTTAAAAAAATTAGCAACCGAAAAAATCGGTTGCAAATTACAAAAATTATAAAATTTATTTTTTTAAAAAAACTAGCAACCAAAAAAATCGGTTGAAAATTACAAAAATTATAAAATTTATTTTTTAAAAAAGTAGCAACTGAAAAAATCGGTTGCAAATTACAAAATTATAAAATTTATTTTTTAAAAAACTAGCAACCGAAAAAAAAAATTGGTTGCAAATTACAAAAATTATAAAATTTATTTTTTAAAAACTAGCAACCGAAAAAATCGGTTGCAAATTACAAAAATTATAAAATTTATTTTTTAAAATGATTAGCAACCGAAAAAATCGGTTGCAAATTACAAAAATTATAAAATTTATTTTTTAAAAAAATTAGCAACCGAAAAAATCTGTTGCAAATTACAAAAATTATAAAATTTATTTTTAAAAAATTATCAACCGAAATATTGGTTGCAAAATTTTATTTAAATTTATTTTTTTTTATTTTTAAATTTGCAACCGAATTTTTCGGTTGCTAAATTTTTAAATAATAATTTTAAAAAAATTAAAAATAATTTCTATTTCGTTTGCAAAATCGGTTGCAAAATAAAATTTTTGTAACTGAATTTGCAACCGATTTAAATCGGTTGCTAAATTATTCAAAAAAAATATCGGTTATAAATTCGGTTGTAAAATCGATCATAAATGTAATAAAATAAATCGGTTGTAAAATTGATTGTTAAAATTAATTTTTTTTTATGGTGCTGTAAGGTACAGGATTTTTTTAGATCGCAGCCTAAATTCCTTCTAGAAAACATGTTCTTAGTTATGTCACGGACAAACTTCGTACTTGTTAACATTTATGAAAAATGGTTTTAGTTTTGTGGTGTAGATTCAGTTGTCTGAGATTACATTCTAGATTCGAGATTTTGTCGGTATATTAGTTTGCAGATCTCACATGGGTGTCAGAATTTTGATTATTAATTAGCAAGGTTACATGTGATTTATCAAAGCTCATTTGACCAATGCTGCCGTGGAACTTGTCCTTCATTGATTTGTTTATTAATAGATAGGATATTCAAATCCAAATCACTAATAAGAGTAGGTGTGAGATCTAGACAAGAAGTTTAATTATTGTGGTGCTCTTATTTATCATTGCCACACAACTATGATGATTCTTGAGTAAAATAATTTCTTGGTCTTTTCCATTGCTATATATCTTTTTTTGTGTGCGTGTGAGAGAGTTAGAGAGATTTAGGGCTGGAACTGGACCGGTCCAAAGTTTATTGCCTGGAACTGAGTTGGGCCAGCTCAATAAATTTCGAGCCGGCTCGAAATCGATTCGGACTTCATACCAAATTTTAAGCATATCGGGCTAGACTTCGGACTGTAAAATAGAGTCCATTTAATTTTTGGACGAAAGGGATGCCTGGATTCGGTCCGAAAATTTTTAAAATATGATCCTAAAACCTGATCTAATTTTAGATTGGACCGACCCAATGGACTTTGGGCTGGTCCAGTTCCAACCCTAGAGAGATTTGGGTATGTTGTTACATATTACACCTATATTCCACATAATCAATTTGATTGTATTGAACATGTGACCTGACAAGGTTTAATCTCCGTGACAAATATTAATGTCACTCATATATATATATATATATATATATATATATATATATATATATATATATATATATATATATATATTCCCACTCAATACAGACATTATGATAGTGTTTGGTTATTAAAAAGTTATTCTGAGAATAGAAATTGGTATTCTCTAAGAATAGTTTATTTTCGTTGTTATTCTCAATTTCTGTTTGGATGAAAATCTGGTATTCCACCTTATTCCAGTGCAATTAATGCGGTGTTATTCTAAATGATGTTCGGATGAGATGGGAATAAGCCTGTATTTCACCAAGAATAGGGAAGGAATTTTCTAAAATCCCAAAAATATCCCTACTCAAATATTAATATAAGACGAGTTATCAAATATTTTTTAATTTTATAATTCCATAACTAAATTATTTTATACTAATTAATTTAATATTATGATCTATTAAAATTATGTTATGCTAATTAATTCATTAGTATGATCTATTATAATCAATTAAAATAATAAATTAAATTATTTTATATTATTTAATTTATTATTATGATATATTAAAATTATGTTATACTAATTAATTTATTAGTATGATATATTAAAATAATTAAATATATTATTTTATATTATTTAATTTATTATTATGATCTATTAAAATTAGATTATATTAATTAATTTATTATTATAATATATTAAAATAATTAAAAAATATTTCATACTGATTAATTTTTAAAAATTTCAAAATTACCTTTGGAATAAGAAAAGTAAGAATAGGCTATTCCATGGGGACACATGGAATAGCAATTCAGGAATTACCGGCATTGACGAGAATAAGTTAGTTTTGTTATTCTTCATTGTTTTTGTACCGTTTGACGGAATAAGAGAAATAAAGGTCTTGTTCTCCCTGCTATTCAGTTTTCAAACACAGCCTTATATGATATTATTATTATTATGGTACCTTTAGTATGATAACTTTATTTAAAACAAAAAAAGAAAAAAGAAAAAAAAGGCCCCCTACTAAAAGCAACCACAGGAATGTTTGGTTGTTGGATAAAGGAAATCGCAATTGATGAAATGTTATAATCCCTAGTGTTGGCTATAAGACCAGACATACCTGCCGTGCTGTCTAATGCTGTAAATATTAACAGGGAAGCCCAGGGTCGCTGTTCAAGCAAGTAGAGGTGACAATAAGGTCGATGGCCTGCTAACCGTACCGAACTCGATTCAAAATATTTGATCGGTTCCAGAAAATGAGTTTGATAATTTGTTTGGTTGGATTGCGATTCTGAATTTAAATCCAAAATGAGGCTAGATCTAATCAGGCTTATCCAAGACCCAACTTGATTATATGAGAGAGAGAAAGAGTTGACCAAAATTAATAAAAAAATAAAAAGCAAAATGATCGAAACTATATGTGTGCCTACAACTAGCTATAGGGTTCTTATGTGTAATTTTAACGATGCTTATTGATGAGGTAATATTTTAGGTGCAATAACTAACTTGAAAATAATAGTCCAAAGATATGAAATGGTATAGCCAACACTTCAATTTTTTTTTTTTTTTTTTTGGATCTACCGACCACCAGGAGGAATTACAGGTTATAAATTTAGTTCAGGTTTGACATATGGACTTCACTAATGCGTTAGACATTTATCCAAGTAAAATTAGTAAGAAAATAAAAATACTAGTTATTATTGTTGTTCCTGCTGATAATGATGTTGCCGCTGCCACTATTGCTGCTGTTGCTACTGATAGTTGAAGTAGGAGCAGCAACAGCAGCAGCAATAATACTTACAACCTTATATTATACTAGAATCGAGTTTGCATCATGTAATCAACGGTGATGTTCTCGAAGGAAAATTTCAAGGTGCCCCAATTAGCTAGATCTAATTGCTAAGAGGTTGGTTACTCAGATATAGACATATTTAGTTATAGGGTCGCCCACTCACCTATTGGGCCCATTCATAAATCATTTGCATGATTGAAGGCTATGGTGGTGGTAGATGGTCCTCCCAATCCAGCAAATATAACATTAAGAAGCGCAAAAATAACAATTGGCTTGAGTGTAACCAATCTGAATGCAAAATAACCTCCAAAGTTGAACCAAACAAAATGACCTCCTCTAGTAAACTATACTTGAATTGTGTCACCGGACCTATTTAGGTACAATAAATTTTTCCCCAACTACTTAGTTGAGTTTGTTAATCAACGCTGTCAGTTTCTCTCTTCCTTGTTGTTTCGAACAGTCGCAATCTCTATACCTGGTGGAGATACCAGCATCCACCATGAAATGAAATAATCATGGACGATAGCAACCAGGGATGGCAATAAAATCCAAATCCATGGATACCCGATCCGATCTGACCCGATTCGATTGGACCGGATAGTCAATACTTTGACTGGATTTGGGCTGGATTTGGATAAAATCCGAATACTTAATTTTGGATTTGGACCGGGACTGGATAGATATACACCCGACCCGAATTATTTTAATATTTAAATATATATATATATATAATTAATATATATTTTATTAATCATAATTATTAGTTATTAAATTTTAAAATACTTGAATCCTATATCCTGATCATTATATATATATATATATATATATATATATATATATATATTTTGGAATTTTCTTTTCATCCTATTCTATTCGGGATGAATTCAAAACAAGATCCTAATTAATAGTTTACCAATTTCATAATATAAATTTTGATTGGATATGAAATTAAATGCGGTTGAACTGAAAATATAGTTAAATTTTATTTATTTAATATATGTATAATTTATAAAATTATAGATGATTTTAAAGTTGATAAAAATGAAAAAATATTTAATATAACTCAGTTGGGTTCGGGCCGGGTAAACTCGATTACCCGATACCCAACTGAGATGGGTTTGGATAAAAAAAATTCAGTCCCGATAGTGAACCGGATTTGGATAGTGTATTAAATATTTGGATTTGAATTTGGATAGCTATGTACCTAGTCCAAATCCGTTCCATTGCCATTCCTAATAGCAACTACCGAGGAAACACAAATGCCAACTCGTTCCATGGCCGACACACCTAAACAACTCCATAGCAAGATGCCAAAAGGGGAAAAAAAAAAAAAAAAAAAATCCACTGCAATCAAGATTATTAGTATGTGAAATATTTAACAGTGGAATGTTCTGCGATCGAAAGCGGACGCCAGAACGGGAGCTAAAACAGCTCTCTGCTCCTCTTGGCATCGCATCGAGTTGGAGACAGAAGTAGGCAGGAGTCGCAGGTCACGGCCCACAAAGGACTGGAGACCCATAACCAAAAAAAAAAAAAAAAAAAAAGACTGGAGACTGCTCTAAAGCCTTCGTTTGGAGACACCTGGAAAGGAGTTCTCCAAGTTGTCTTTTTTTTTTTTTTTTTGATAAGGGTTGTCTTTAAATTGGTGCATGTGAACGTACGTTTTGTTTTATTTTATTTTATTTTTTTTGTTGCTATGTGTGAAACTTCTTGTCCTTGGATAAGAGATGACTTGACCTCTCACACGGCTCGTCCGCCGTCTCGTCTCATGCCTTCTTTTCCCAATTGCAATTTGGTAGGTAACGTGGGCCGATCGCGACCCGTTTTTGTTTGATTGGATAAACTTTGGGATTTTTTTTTTTTTTTTTGGTGTTAATTTACTGTTTTTATTTTTTAGACAGATCCATAAGCAAAGGATTGTACAATGAATTGTTTCAACTCATGCCGAGATCTTAGCCCAAATCTCCATTTGCAATGTGCAAACGTATTAGCCTTTATCTTTTAATCATTTGTCACAATTCTTTTAAAATAATATATTTAGAACATATTTTAAAATTAGTATGGTAATATATTTATCAATTTTATTTTATTTTATTATATCGATAAATATTTAGTATCTACGTGAAGAAATTGCAATGTCATTCCCTATAAAAAAAAAAAATTGGATCACCAATGCTGAAGCAAATGGTTAAAGACATATGGTGAATAAAAGTCAATCTAGATGAAGGGGAAAGGACTTGTTGGCTGCATTTATGCTTATTTGAAGCATCTAACGAGTGCAGTAGGCATTTTCCTTTTACCTATTTTAATTTTTTGAGAATAAGAATTAGATTGAAATTGTCATGCCCCGAATTCTATATCGAAATTTGTTACGCGATCGATCGCACGATCCTGGATTTTATCCTAGAGATTATGCCACACCTAGATATACAAGGAGCCACTTCATTTAAAATCACAACAATTATATCAATATTATTTAAATAATTTAATATTAATTAAGTAATCCATTTATTCAAATCAAACCATTAAATGGTCTATTGATTCACATCAAGTATTAGTAACCAAAAAATAACCCAACTAACTATAATATCTAAATAATGTTGATATTCAGTCTCATGCCCAGCCCGATCCTTGCTATGCATCCTGAATCTTTGAAAAAAATCAAAAGATAAGGAGTGAGCCCTACAACCCAGTAAGGTTTCCATACAATCACACCAGTAATAATATAATTCTGGAAACAACAAGATATACTAGTATATCATATCATACTATCAAACAACTCAAATATCATGTATAACAAAATCTTTGATAAAACTATATTTTCTTTTAGTATTTTCATTAGTTATCCTTCTTTTTTAGGATTCTGAACTAACCACGGTCATGCTTCAGCCCATGACTGGCAATCTCAGTATCACACTTTAGCCTGTGATTGGCAAGCTCATTGTCACACTTTAGCCTATGACGGGCAATCTCATTATCACATTTCAGCCTGTGACTAACAATCTCAGTAACCACGATCCCGTAGCATGGCTAGTTCAATTACCTCATTCTCTTGGTTATCACTTTATCAATTCATATCATGATGACAAACAATGAAATCTCAAATTTTTCAATGACTGGCACCATGGTCGAAACCATCAAAATAATTTTACTCAATAAAAACATCGTATACAGGAACATAACTAATAACCACAACAATCATACTGCCCATTATGCAAAATCAAACTATACCATGTAAAAAAAGATCATGCAAGTGAAACTATACCATGCAAACTAATTATGAATGCCGATGCTCATATGCATTGATCAAATCATGCCATGTAAAATGATGTATAGACTGGTGATCAAGTCCAGAATCCTTACCTTTCAAAAGCTAATCCTAGAATATCCGATATTAATCCGTACTCGGGGCACACTCAATACTTTCCTTCTCAGAAGCTGATCCCTACAATAATAAATAATTTTATTCAAAAATTCTTTTACGATTCACCCTTAAAACTCTAACTACATAAATTTCGAGATGGAAGACTTCTCGATCCTTTCTTCTATAATTATTTTTATTTATTTTATTTTCTTCTTTTTTCTCTCTCTCCTCTTCCTCTCTCCTCTCTTTTTTTCCTTTCTTCTTTTTTTTTTCTTTTTCTTCTTTCCTTCTTTCTTCTCTTCCTTCTTTTCTCTTCTTCTCCCAAACTCCACCCTGAGCTCTTCCATGGCTCGGCCGAACCAAAACTCCCAATGGTTGTCGGCAGTCAAGGAAGATGGTCATCGGGAAGGGAGCTCGGCAGATTGGAGGCTAACGGAGGCACGGCCACCGGTGAGGTACGATCCAAACCGAACAAAACAACCCAAAACTCCATTAATCTGCCCAAAAAAAATTAAATATTAAATAAGGGGAAGAACTCGCTGGCGGCATTGAAGAACTCTCGGTCGCTCGTCGGAGAGGAAGGAGATGCGTGGAAGGGCACGCTGGGGCGGCGATGTGGGGGATTTAAAGGAGACCCACTAACGTCTCCTTGTCACTTAAGGAAGGGAGACCGCATCGACTAGAGTCCCAGTCCAACCCAACCACGACGCCAGAGGAGTCCTTCTCCTCCTCGGCTTCCTCCGACTCCTCTGGCAACTTTTCCGGTCGGATAAGGGGAACAATGAGCTTCCCAGTCCGACTCCGCCTCCTCCCCCCTTTTTTTTTGCGATTCAAGTCGAAGCCGGTTGGGCCTGCCGACTTCGGCCTAAAAAGCCCACACCTCACATTCTCCCCCCGTTAAAAAAAAAGTTCATCCTCGAAATTTACATACCTGATGTTTCGAAAAGCTGTGGATATTTATCTCTCATTTCTGCTTTCTATGTAGCTTCCCTTTCACTGTGATTGCTCTATTGCACCTTCACGTATGGGATGGTTCGATGACGCAATACCTGATCCTTGTTGTCGATGATCCGTATGGGCACCTCCTCGTAAGTTAGATCCTCCTGAAGTTGTAATGGCATGAATCCACTACATGGCTGGGTCGGGAATATACCTTGGTAGCAGCGATACATGAAAAACGTTATGCACTCTTGATAAGGCTGGTAATAGTGCTAGTCGGTAGGCCATCTCCCCGACTCTATCCAGAATTTCAAATGGACCCACAAATCTCGAGCTCAACTTGTCTCGTATACCAAATCGCATCACACCCTTTATGAGAGAAACTTTCAAAAAGACATGGTCACTCACATTGAATTTAGCTCCCTCCATCTTTTATTTGCATAACCTTTCTGTCGGCTCTGAGCAGTATGCAGCCGTTCCTTGATCACTTGTACCTTATCCACCATTTGCTGCATTATTTTCGGACTTAATAATTTTTTTTCTCCTACATCATTCTAGCAAATAAGAGATCTACACTTTCTACCATACAAAGCCTCAAAAGGTTTCATCTGTATGCTGGCTTGATAACTGTTATTATAAGTAAACTCTATTAATGGCAGATTACAGTCCCAAGCACCACTGATGTCCATAACACAAGCTCTTAACATGTCTTCCAAAATTTGGATGGTTCGCTCCGATTATCCATCGATTTGAGGATGAAAGCTGTACTGAAACTTAATTTGGTTCCCAGGGCTTTATGAAGACTCTTCCAAAATTGCCAAACAAATTTACTATCTCGATCCGATACTATAAAAGCTAGAATCCCATGTAGTCTCACAATCTGTTTCATGTACAAGCTTGCTAATCTTTCCAAAGAGAGACCGACCCAAAAGGGTAAGAAATGAGCTGATTTTGTCAGTCGGTCTATAATCAACCATACCGCATTATTACCTTTGGGGGTTTTGGGCAAGCCTGTCACAAAGTCCATAGTGATGTGTTTCCATTTTCACTAAGGAATCGCAAGAGATTGTCATGGTCTGGCAGGTCTTTGATGCTCGGATTTCACCTGTTGCATACCAAGCATTAAGCCACATACTGTGCTACATCATTCTTCATTCCAGGCCACCAAAAGTTTTCTCTTAGATCTTGATACATCGGGATGCATCATATATACTGAACCATGCACCTCCTCCAGAATCTCATTCTTTAATTCTAGAAGCTTAGGAATATACAATCTGATTCCAAACCTCAGGATGTCATCTGCATATATAGAAACTTCTGACTGAGCACCAGACTCCACTGTCTCCCTAATCTTCCGTAGCTTTAGATATTCCTTTTGAGCTGATTTAATCCTCTTAATCAGGGTAGGCCGTACCATAAGATTTGTTAGTTGCATTTCAGGATCATGAAACCATACTTCAATCTTAAATATCTCTAAATCCATTATGATATGCTTTTGATCAGTAAGTAAAGCTGCCAATTTACTTGGAGACTTCCTACTTAGGGCATATGCTACAACATTTGCCTTGCTTGGATGATAGTTGATGGTCAGATCATAGTCCTTTGCAACTCCAACCATCTTCTCTGTCTTAAGTTCAACTCCTTCTGAGTGAAGATCTATTTTAGACTTTTATGATCTGTAAAAATCTCATAATGATTACCATACAAGTAATGCCTCCATATTTTTAGGGCAAAGACCACTGCTGCTAGCTCTAGATCATATGTAGGATAATTTGACTTATACGGCTTCAACTGTCTAGAGGCATAAGCTATCACCTTTTCATTTTATATTAGGACACAACCCAGACCTTTACGAGATGCATCACTGTATATGATGAAGTCCCCTATCTCCATAGGAACAGTTAGCACCGGGACGGTCACCAACCATCTTTTCAACTCTTGAAAGATCTGCTCACATTCATCTGTCCAATCAAATTTTGTTTATTTTTGGGTCAGGCGAGTTAAAGGTATGGCAATAAGGGAGAATCCTTCAACAAATCTTCGATAATAACCTGCCATTTCTAGAAAACTGTGAACTTCAGATACAGTGGTGGGTCTTTTCCAATTTACCATAGCCTCTACTTTCTTGGGATCCATGAAAATACCTTCCTTAGAGATGACATGTCCGAGAAAGGCAACTCAGTCCAACCAAAACTCACACTTTTGTAACTTGGCATACAACTTCTTTTTCTTGAGTGTTTGCAATACTAGCCTTAGGTGTTCTTCATGTGCTTGGGGGCTCCTCGAATAAATTAGTATGTCATCAGTGAGCACCACTACAAACTGATCCAGGTAGGGCCTGAATACCCGATTCATGAGGTCCATGAAAGCTGTGGGTGCATTTGTCAGGCCGAAGGGCATGACTAGAAACTTATAATGTCCATATCTGATCTATAGGCTATCTTAAGCATATTTTCTGCCCTTATATTTAATTGATGATAACCAGAACGAAGGTCAATCTTTGAAAATACTTTTGCCCCTTGTAGTTGATCGAATAGATCGTCAATCCTCGGTAAAGGATATTTATTTCTTACTATCACCTAGTTCGACTCCCGATAGTCTATACAGAGCCGAAAACTACCATCTTTCTTCTTTATGAATAGAACCGGAGCACCCCAGGAAGACATGCTGGGTCTGATAAACCCTTTGTCCAATAATTCTTGCAATTGCTCTTTAAGCTCTTTCAATTCAGCTAGAGCTATCCTGTATGAAGCTTTGGAGATGGCTCCAGTTGCCCGATATGAGATCAATGGAGAACTCGATTTCTTTATTAGGAGGTAACCCTGGAAGGTCATCGGGGAAGACCTATGGAAACTTGTTCATAATAGGAATGTCTTCTAACCTGAGCTCCTGCTATCGTATATTTATCGCTGCCATCATGAACCCTTCACAACCTTTCCTAAGGAGTCACCAGGCACTAAAAGCTGAGATCACCCTCCGCTGAGAGGTTAACTTGCTACCCATAAGGTCAAACTTTGGCTGGATAGGAACCAAAATCTCACCATCTTCTCGAAGCAGTCAATGGAAGCATGATATGCCATGAGCCAATCCATTCTAAGAATCACATCAAAGTCTTTCATATCCAGAACTATCAAGTTTGCTTTCATTTCCTTACCTCCGATGTCCAATTTGCAGTTCTTGCAGATTCGGTTAACCAAAATGACATCTCCACTTGGAGTAGAAACATAAAGATCAATTTCTAGAGATGTTAAAGTCAACTCATTATTTTCCGTAACCAGTCTAGCTGATCTGAAAGAATGTGTGGCATCAGCATCAAACAGAACATCAATACTGCTAGAAAATAACCTAATCATAACTGTCACTACTGAATTAGAAGTGTTGGCATCCTGCTGAGTGAGTGCATACACCCGTCCCCGGGTTCTCGACTTCTACTTTCCTCCTTGTTGATGTCCATCATGAGATGCTTGAGGTGCTTGATGCTGTGACCCTCGAACGCTACGATACATAATAGCCTTGTGACCCTCCTTGCCACATTTGTAGCATTTTCCTCTTGGCCAAGTGCAATGTCGTTGATAGTGAGGTCCACCGCACTTATAACACTGATCTCATCCTTTTGTTGAGTCTTGTCAATTGGAGCAGCATTGTCAACCTTCCTTGTCTTTGCACCAATGTTTTTATTAGATTAACCTTGATGTCCTCCTAATCCGGATCTCTTCTTCAAAGCTTTTTCTCTCTCTGCTTGAGCAACTTCCAACCCCTTTTCTATTGTCAGTGCCTTGTTGATGACCTCCTTATAAGTGGGTAGCTCGAAGGCAGTCACATGTTGTTGAATCCGACCTCTAAGTCCATTTTCAAATTTTCTAGCCTGGATCCCTTCATCTGCTATCAGTGTCAGAGCATACCTTGATACTTCTTCGAACTTTGCAGCATACTGAGCAACTGTCAAGCTACCTTGCTCTAGGCGATCAAATTCTCAAAATTTCTGCATCCGAATACTCTGAGAAAAATACTTCTCATAGAAAACCCTCATGAAATCTACCTAGGTAAAAGGTGCATCATTCGGTCCCAACTTTCCAAGCTCCAACTCCCACCAAGCGGCTGCCTCATCTTGCAATAAGAAGGTAGCGAAAGTAACCTTTTCCTCTGTCGGGCATCTCAAGGCCTGAAATACCTTCTCAACAGCTTTCAACTAACCCTCGACTTCCATGGGATCAGACATTTCCTTGAATACTTGTGGCACATATTTCTTGAAATCTATTAAGATTATTTGACATGCTTGTGGGACCCCGGCTTCCAACTGTCGCTGCATAATTCCTTGTTGTTGCTGTTGGAATAGTTGCTACATGAATTGTTGCTGTTGCTGCATAAGTTGTTGTTGCTGTTGTTGGATATATTGTTGTTGCTGCTGTTGTTGTTATTGTGCTTCCATTAATCTCAGCATATCAGCTCTCGCAGTACCTTGTTGTTGCACCAGTAGTTGCATCAGTTGAGGAAGGCCAACCTAGTCCCTAGGCTAAACTTCAGGTCCTCTCAGAGTTCCCGTTTCTACAGTCCCAATCTCCGGGGTGTTGTTCATGGAATTGGGCATTGGTTCCTATAGATGCTCATCATTATCAGGTAAGATCCCAGCATCTTCTTGCAGCTCCAAGGGCTCCCAAGCACTTGATCCATCCGCAAATCTTGTGGGCCTCCTAGCACATCCATGCCGCCACCACGCGCCATGAAAGTCCTATACCGATCATTGTTAATATACAGCTAACACTTAAATGATCAAAAATATATTACATTATCTACCCCACCTAAGAATCAACCCACACTCTCTCAAGGAACTTATACCCTAAGATCCTACAACCTGGTTTGCTCTAATATCACTTTGTCACATCCCGAATCCTATACCAGAATCGGTTACGTGATCGATCGCACGATCCTAGATTTTATCCTAGAGATCGTGCTAGGCCTAGGTATATAGGAGTCACTTCATTTAAAATCATATCAATTATATCAATATTATTTAAATAATTTAATAATAATTAAGTAATCCATTTATTCAAATCAAATCACTAAATGGTCCACTGATTCATAACAAGTATCAGTAACCGAAAAACAACTAAACTAACTATACTATCTAAACAATGTTGATGTTCAGTCTCACGCCCAGCCCGATCCTTCCTATAAATCCTAAATCTTTGAAAAAAACTAAAAGGTAAGGAGTGAGCTCTATAGCCCAGTAAGGTTTCCATACAATCACACCAGTAATAATATAATTCTGGAAATAGCAAGAACATACTAGTATATCATATCATGCAATCAAACAATTCAAATATTATGTATAACAAAATTTTTGATAAAACTATATTTTCTTTTAGTGTTTCCATTAGTTATCCTTCTTCTTTAGGGTTCTGAACTAACCACAGTCATGCTTTAGCCCATGACTAGTAATCTCAGTATCACACTTCAGCCTGTGACTGACATGCTCATTGTCATACTTTAGCTTATGACGAGCAATCTCATTGTTACACTTCAGCCTGTGACTGGCAATCTTATTGTCATACTTCAGCCCGTGACTGGCAATCTCAGTAACCACGATTCCATGACATAGCTAGTCTAATTATCTCATTCTCTTGGTTATCATTTTATCAATTCATATCATAATGACAAATCATGAAATCTTAAATTTTTCAATGACTAGCACCACGATCCAAATCATCAAAATAGTTTTACTCGATAAAAATATGGTATACATAAATATAACTAATAACCACAACAATCATACTGTCCATTATGCAAAATCAAACTATACCATGTAAAAATAAATCATGCAAGTCAAACTATACCATGCAAACTAATCATGCATGTCGATGCTCATATGCACGAATCAAATCATGCCATGTAAAACGATGTATAGACTGGCGATCAAGTATAGAATCCTTATCTTTCAGAAGCTAATCCTAGAATATCCGATATTAATCCGTACCCGGGGCTCGCTCAACACTTTCTTGCTCAGAAGGCTGATCCCCTATAATAATAAATAATTTTATTCAAAAATTCTTTTACGATTCATCCTTAAAACCCTAACTGCACGAATTTCAAAAGGGAGGACTTCTCAATCCTTTCTTTCTATAATTATTTTTATTTATTTTATTTTTCTCTCTCTTTTCCTCTCTCTCTTCATCTTTTCTTTCTCCTCTTCCTCTCTTCTCTCTTTTTCTTCCTTTCTTCTCTTTTTTTTTTCTTTTTGTTCTTTCCTTCTTTCTTCTCTTCCTTCTCTTCTATTCTTCTCCCGAACTCCACCCTGAGCTCTTCCTCGGCTCGGCCGAACCAAGACGCCCTACAGTTGTCGGTGGCCAAGGGAGATGGTCACAAGGAAGGGAGCTCAGTAGACTGGAGGTTGATGGCAGCACGGCCACTGGCGAGGTACGGTCCAAACCGAATGAAACCAATTCAAAATTTCATTAATCTGCCCAAAAATAATATTAAATATTAAACAATGAAAAGAATTCACTGTCCGGTGTTGAAGAACTCTAAGTTGCTCGCTGGTGAGATGCGTGGAAGGGCACGCTGGGGCGGGGGTGTGGGAGATTTAAAGGAGACTCACTAACGGTCTCCTTGTCGCTTAGGGAAGGGAGACCGCATTGGCTGGAGTCCCGGTCTAATCCAACCACGATGCCAGTGGAGTCCTCCTCCTTGGCTTCCTCCGACTACTCCGACGACTTTCCTGGCCGGATAAGGAGAAGAACGAGCTCCCATGTTTGACTACGCCTCCTCCGCCCCCCCTCCCCCTTCTTGCAATTCGGGTCGAAGCCGGCTGGGCCTGCCAATTTCGGCCCAAAAAGCCCATACCTCACAGAGATCTAATTCAACTTATCGAAATTGTAAAGATGAATATTCGGCCAACACGAACCATGCAGCAGAGCATTAGAAAGCCACGGAAGAAAAGAAAGCACAAGTGAATGGGGGAGGGTTAAGGGGAAAAAAAAAAGAAGTCCCCAATCACTCTTCACTTCAACCCACTCCAAGTGGATTTTGGTCTTTTTCCAACTCTAATAACCTCTAACCATGACATGGTCAAGATTCTCAAGAAACATTTCCGGAAGCACAAATTTGTACACCTAAGCAGATTGCAGGGATTGATTTGCAAATATAATGTTGAAAGGAACTATTATGCATAAAGAACATATGTTTTCTTCATCATGACAAGCATGAGCTGATCATTATATCTCTAATCCAGACAATTGGCGAGCTTGACATATTTCTACCAACTCCAATCACCATCTGCTTCCCTTACGGTGTAACAAATGTTATTTTTTTCACGCCTCGCACTGACATGTCTAATTTTATCATCGCAAACCATCCATCGCCCCAAAAAAATAACTCTTATTTTGTAAATAATGGCCGAATTTTCGATTAACTTTATCCTTGATTTTGGTGGCGTGCTATAGGATTAGCAACGCCTCCAGGCATATCCAAATCACCTTCTCGTTTCAAAAAAAAAAAAAAAAAAAAAATTCTTCAAATATTAGAGAACTGTATTGGCTTTCCAATGGCTAATTTCTGAATAGGTGTTGGCCAAAAAATTTCGTCATATCATGGGAGAGCAAAGTTGAATTCGCTTAATCAATCGCGTATCTATAACAAGTGAATTAAGATCAGCAATGGTCCTGGAGTGCAAAATTTGATGGTACCTTGGTCAAGTTACAATTTTTTTCCACAAAATTAAATGATATCGAGAAGGTCGATCGGACTCGAAGAACGAAAAGTCTATAGATAACAATCTTTATTATTATTTATTTTGTCCCGAGGTAAGATGGAAGAAAAAGAGTGTACGAGAGAGGGTGAAATTGAAAGGAAAAAAAAAAAAAAAAATACAATATGAGTAGGTGGAATCAAAGAGGAATTTGCTCCGAGATTCTCCCGCCACAAGTCGAGCGTGTGAAGAATATTTTACAAACCCAGGGAAAATCCTTTCGTTCCGTTCAAGTCAGACGTGCCGAAACATAGCCAACCAAAGTCGATTCCAGGCTCTCCTCGTTTTTTTTTTTTTTTTTTTTTGGCGAAATTTCCTTTTTCTCCAAAAAGATCCGCAACAAATTCTAGTTTTTAATACAATCCAAATGGTCATGGTAAAGAGAGGCATTTAGGCAATGGATAAGAGCTAGTCTTCATGTTGGCACCATAAACAGAACAATCAGCATTTATCGCTGCCCCATTATTCATAAATTTGTAAAACGAGTCCACAATCAACGATCCGCCTCTGGTGAGCTTCCACACTAGATAACAATCATGCAATACATATGTATATATATATATATATATCCCATCGTGTGGGCTCTTGGGCCAGTCCAAAATGTCAAACCTAGCTCGGGAATAAGTCTTGGAATATCGTTGGAAGCCAAGGTAAGGAGACTAAACTACTTGCCCTCTCTATAATTGTATAAAGCCTCCTCATCGATTAAGAAAATCCACTGAAATCAACGAAGAAAAGATCTCCTGTTTTTTCTTGCAATTTCCCCTAATTTTTTTGATGTCATTGGTTGCTGTTCAACATCGGACCGGGACCGGTGACCATGCAACCATGAACCGAAGCCATAGCTACTATCTCCCGGTGAGAAGCATCGGGATCTTGGGGAAGAAGGGGCCTCCTTTGAGTTCTCTATTCGGGCCGAACGGAAGAAGAAGAGAGAAAAAAAAGAGGAAGAAGAATAAGAGGAAAAAGAAAGGAAGAAAAGAAATTCTCTTTCCTCTCTCTCTCTTTTTCCTTTCTTTGATTTCTCTCTCCACTTTCTCTCTACTTTCTCTTTCTAAAAAAATTCTTTCTTTTAGAGATTAAGGAAGTTGTGAAGATAGAATCAAGAAATAAATGGATGGATCCTGATGAATCTAGATAGAAGGTTTTAGATTGATAATCATTATTTTATCAAATTTATTTATTAATATTAAGATCGATTATGTATGAAGATAATTTTTTAAATAGAAGGACGTTGAACTAGTTTTTTAGCACCTAAGTTGAGGATTCATGTATGAATTAATATCTAGTATATTAAATTCATCAGCAGCAGAGATAAGAATTTTTGAATACGATCACTAGTTTATATATACATTTTTATATTGTATAGTTTTGATCCTTAAATATGAGTATTGACATATATGATTATTATGCACTACATGACTTTGATTTCTCGTGATGCATATTTATTTTATGATTTTCGTTATGATTACTTATATTTTTCGTATAATATGTTGTATCAAACATAATTACTTATTTCAGATGATTTGGATCATGATATCGGCTATTAGAAATTTTGAAAAAAATATGATTTGATAACATATTTAATATTTAATAAATTAATAATCATGAAAAGGAATATTTGGACTAGCAATACCAGAGATAGGATCATGGTACCTGAGATTGTCAGTCATGGGCTAAAACATGATATTGAGATAGCTGTCATGGGAAAAAGCATGGCATCGAGAATAGTTCTATCATGGACAGGAATGTAGTACTTGAGATTATCAGTCATGGGCTGAAGCATGACCATGATTAATCCAAAACTCTAAAAGATTTTAGTAATTGATCGGGATTATATTAACAAGATGTAGATAATAAAATATGAAACCATAATTCAGTAAAAAGAGATTTTATGTAATGATGAATATAGTATATTACTTTTGCACAAGATGGATGTTTGGTGATAATTGATACATATTTTTGCATATATCGATATTGAATTATATTGATCGACATAGTATTTTATGATTTATATTCTTTTTAATACTATTTACTATTATTTTTGAATTATATTATATTATATTGGTATGAGTATGTAAAAATTTTTACTGGGCTGTAAAGCTTATATCATTCCCTTCCTTCTCAGAGTTGCAAAAGATATTCAAGCTTGGCTGTAAATTTGGTTCATGAATGAAAAGATGAATAGATAGAGAGTTATTGATACTGATTGAATGATTGAAAGATAATTAAATTTGTAATTATACAAGTTGAATTATTTTCCTTTATATTATATATTCTCTTATGAATTGTGGTCAATAATGTTTTTAGCAATTGAAGTTATAATAAATTTTTTAGATCTTGTATAATATTGTATTCTAGAATTTGTATAGTCGGTTGCATGGCCGACTCGAGCACTATGTTCAGAGCATGATAGAATGGTATCAAAGCTTATGTTATAATTACTTGGAACTATGATATAAGTGATACGTCATGATATGAGTGATATCGAAGCTTAAGTTATGATCATTAAGGACTATGACTTAAGTAGTATTTGAACTTAAAGTGATTAAATAATAGAAATATATTCAGAGTTTGGATTTCAAATCATTGGATGTTGTGATATAATTTGTGCTTAAGGTTTGGCATTTGATGAGTGAAAAGTACTACAGGATTTGTCTCTAATATCAATGGTAAGGTTAGCTTAAGATGAATACAAAAAGGACTGAATAATTTATATTTCTTAATCACAATAAGTAGGGTTTGATCTAAGTATGAAAGGTGTTGACTCTAGAATAGAATATATTATATTAGTGGGTTATGTTATGTTGTATATGTATGTTTAATTGTTAATTGGATGATTTTGGAATTCTAAACTTGATGTAGGTACAAATCACTATAGCTTTATGGTTTTGTTACTAATCTTTTGATTTCAAGTTTATGGTATAGTAGCAAGTTGTTTAGAGTATGATATGAGTTTCAAGATTTCATGATTGAATATTTCTTCAAGGGTTAAACTGGTATATGGATTATGAAAGAAACATATTATAGAGGAAAATATATTTATAATAATGCATATATGTTAATCCCTTATTAGTGGATTAGATTGTACTGTGTGAACATGGGACATGCATCTTGATAGAATTTTTGATAATTTAATTATCATCTTTGGATCAGATTGCTTGATCTTCTTGATATTATTGGAGATTAGTAAGTGTATTAAATTCCAAGCCATGGTTAAGGTTTATAAACAAATCTTGTTGTATTGGATGGATAAATTAATTTTGGCAGACTTTTATGAGTTTAACATAAAGGGATAGATTTTAGGTGAGTCAAATTATTAATGCTCAATGTTGTGATGAAGGAAGTATTTTTTATAAAGGCCAAGTTGATTTTATTAATAGAGATATTGACTTGAGATCTTCTAATTTATTAGAGTTTAAAGTTAATACTTTTTAAAAGAGAGATCAATTTGGAATTATCTAGTTGAATTGTCAAAAAAAACATGATTAATTCAGGCTTTGACTAGAGTTATTGATATCTTAAAAGGATGGTAGAATTTATGCAAGGGTTTTATACATAGAAAATTGATTGAGGTTTAATATTAAAGTAGTATACTTGAGACATGGTAAGGATAAAGAAACTTAAAAGTTTTACTTTTGAAATGTTGGACTATTAGATTTTACTATAAAATGGCATTTTTATCAGAAATTCATCTAATAAAACAAGAAAAAATGGTAAATTTATATCGGAGTGTGTAGCAAAAGTATAATGGCATAAGTTATTTTGAAATTCACTAGAAATATTGATTCATCGATCCAAAAGTTATTATAATAGGAAACTTGATCTAATTTCTAGTAAAGAATGATTTTACTAATAAAGGAAATGGCAATTATTGATTTTTTGACTGGTATACATGTATAGCCATGCAATTTCTATCAGTAGGTTCTCTTAATGTAGAGAAATCCAAAAAAAAATTGGGCATCTCCAAATTTAGAGTAAACAAGTAATAATTTTTTTACCGGACTTGGATTTGGAATTTTTTGATGCAAAGTCTCATTTAGTTTTGACATTGATTTCATTATTTGAGGAGGTTTGAGGTTTTCCAAAAATAAAAGCCTAATTGTAAAATCATAGGAAAGATTAAGAGAAGAAAGAAAGCTTCATATTCTAAAAAGTGTTTAATGTTCATTGTTTCTTTTATTTGTATTAATAGTATATATAGGGTTGATTATGATTTTTATGTGGAGTGAATCAAGAGTAATAAATTTTATGGATGAAGAATTATATATTTTAATTGGAGGTTAAAACATAAATATTCTTTTAAAAGAGATTGAAAGAATTCACTATGTATTGTGGATTGTAAGAATCAAAATAAAGATACCATATAATTTTATGTTAAGCTCTTATAAAAAAATATTCTAAGAGAGGGATTATCTAGAAGCTCAAGGATGATGTTAGAATTGGATATTTTCAAAGTTTGGACCATCATAATTTTCTTGTGGAATTAATTAAGGATAATTAACTATATTGATATCAAAATGTTAGTATTTTTTTAGTAGAGCTCAAAAGAGTTTGATATATATTATAGTTAGAAAATAATCAGGTCCTGAGACATCATATAATTATTATATCTAAATTTTGTAGAGCAAACACTTAGAAAGCCAAACTATTTAGAAGTTTGAGGATAATATGAGGGTTGGCTACTTTCAATGTTTAAACCTCAAGCAAGCTAACTTCGAGGATAAAATTATTTTAAGGGGAGAATGTAATATCCCACCATGTGAGCTTCTAGGCTAGTCCAAAATATCAAACCTAGCCCACCCACATATCTCACATAGAAAAAAGGATGGGAATCGAGTATTCCTTTTCTCTGACTCCATCAAAGGCAAGGAAGAGGGCGAGCCCCAAAAAGGAAAAAAATCTGGAGTAGATCTATAAAAGGACCCCCTCCCTTTTATGAATCCCTAACGTCGAAGAATCCTCCTCTTTGCACCATTTCCCCCCTTCATTTTTTTCTTTCCTTGGTTCGGACAACCTTCACCATGCCACCAGAATCTTGGCCACAACCTGCGAAAAATAAGTTTTGGAATATCACTAGAAGTCAAGGTAAGGAGACTAAACTACTTTCCCTTTTTTTAATGGCATGAAACCCCATCACCGATCAAGAAAATCTATTGAAATCAATAAAGAAAAGATCCCCTATTTTTCATTGAAATTTCTCCTAATTTTTTTTGAGTGCCATTGGTTGCCGTTGAATGCTGGACCAGGATTGGTGGCCACGCCACCATGGACTAAAGCTATAGCCACCATCTCCCGGCAAGAAGCCTCGGGATCTTAGGGAAGAAGGAGGTGATAGGGACATTGAGCAGATTCTAGTCAGTCCAGATCCCAGCCAGTCCAGTCCAGATCTTGGTGCCAGCCAACACGAATCTTAATGTATTTTAGGTATACATGGGATTTGGGATATCTTCGAATCAGAGATTAGTTTTTATTTGTATTTAGAGTTATCGGAATCTCTTAATAGTTTCGATTGTTTTGAGTCTGTTTAGGGATTTATTTTTATCGGTTGTTTGCTTGCTTATTTAAGATGTTTTGTCATCGAATAAAAAGTTAGCGAAGATTATTTTGAGAAAAATCAGAGAGTGTCCCGATTCCTCCCCCCCTCTTTGTCTTCTTCCTTCTCTTCTCGGTTTCCCTCTCTTCTACGGTTTCTTCTTTCCTGTTACCTCTACTTCTTTTCCGGTCTCCTGTAGACCTTGCCTGTATTACCTCTACTTCTTTCCTGTTACCTCTACTTCTTCTCCGATCTCCTGAGGCCGGATCGCCACCCTCATCTTCGTCCGGGACAGGGATTCCGGCTTCCCGATCGACAACCCCTTCCTGCTTTTATTCGCCCATCCGTGAACCTCGTCGATGCCCGTGTCACTGCTCCCTGCCACCAACCCGACGATCGTGCCATCGCCCTTGCCTGCAATCGATCTGAGCAACCGAGCCACCAAACACCACCTGGTCCGTCGACCTCACCGGAGAGCCAATCATCGAAGCCCCAAGTCTCCGACACCTCTGTACGGTCTACCTCCACTCGTCGACCATGCCATTCCATGCCGTTCCACCCTCCAAGCCGTGCCAGTCACCGGAAGAAGCCCTCGTCAGCCACCTCTGTCGTAGACCTCCACGCGACGCCTCCCATCCGTGTCGCCGCTTCCCGTTCGTGTCGCCACCTCCGTCCAGTGCCATCGCTGGTGAAGCCTCGCCGGAGTTCCTCCCTGCAAGCCTTCCCCTGTTCCCTGGTTTCGGCCCATGGAGAAGGTGGTATCCAGCATGAACATGAAGGCAAGAGGAGATCCACACGGATCTTAGAGCAATCCTAAAGACAAGCATAGTTTGCAGAGAGAATTAGAATTATACATAGATCTCAGAGCATTGGGGTTAAATTAATTTTTATTTGATTTGGGATTGATACATTACTTGTTTTTGGTGTTCCAGGTCCAACGACTTCTGATCCAACTCGCTTGTGAACCACTGGTCCGGATTCTGACTACCTCTAGATGTTCTCCCTCTTCCAGGATTCGTGATATTCCATGTTTCGGGTGAGACCACTTCGATAACATGAACCAATCAATTGCTGAGACCACCTCGATAACATGAACCAATCAATTGCTGGATTATCTTTATTAGATATAATTTTATTAAATTGGATAGCCCTAACCTAGTGGCCGTTCCTTAATGATCAACGGTCCCGAATTAATTTATTTTAGGTCTAGGATTTGTCATCCCGTCCCGCACCAGGAGGCTCCTTTGAGTCCCCTGTTTTGGCCGAATGAAAGAAGAAGAGAAGAAAGAATGAAGAAAAGAAGAGACAAAAGAAAAGGAAGAAAAAGAAGAAAGAAGGAAGAATATAAAATTTTCCACTTTTCGCTTTCTTCCCTCTTTTTAATTTTTCTCTCCACTTTCTCTCTAATTTCTCTTTCTAAATTTTTTTTTCTCTCTCATAAGGATTAAAAAGGTTGTGTATGTGAAATCAAGGAATTGATGGATAGATCATGATAAATCTTGATAAAGAATTTTAGATTGATAATCGTTATATCATCAAATTTATTTATTAAAATTAAGATTGATTATATAGGAGGATAATTTTTGGACATGAAAACATTGAAAGAGTTCCTTAGCACCTAGGTTGAGAATCCGGGTGTGAATTGATATCTAGTATATTAAATCAATCATCTGCAGAGGTAAGGATTCTTGGATACAATTGCTAGTTTATATATATATATATATATATATATATATATATTTATTTATTTATACTGCATGGTTTTGAGTCTTGAATATGAGCAATGACATGTATGATTATTATGCACTACATGACTTTGATTTTTCTGATGTATATTTATTTTGTGATTACCGGTATGATTACTTATAGTTTTTGTATAATATATTATATCAAATGTGATTATTTATTTTGGATGATTTGGATAATGATACCAATTATTAAAAATATTGAAAAGAATATGATTTGACAACATGTTTGAAATTTGATAAATTGATAATCAAGAAAATGGATGTTTGGATTAGCCACACTATGGATAGGACCATGATACCTAAGATTGTCAGTCACTAAAATATGATATTAAGATTGCTGGTCTCGGACTGAAGCGTGATACTAAGATAACCATCATGGACAGAAATATGGCATCGAGAATAGTCTCATCATAAACAAGAATGTGGTACTTAAGATTACTAGTCACGAGCTGAAATATGGATGTGATTAGTCCAAAATCTTATAAGATAACAGTAGTTAATCCGAATCATGTTAATAAGATGTGGATAATAAAACATGAAACCATAATTTAGTAAAAAAAGATTTTACTTAATGACATATGTGATATATTACTTTTGAGCAAGATAGATGTTTGGTGGTAATCAATACATATTTTTGTATATGTCAATATTAAGTTTATTGATCGATATAGTATTTTGAGATTTATGTTCTTTTAAGTATTATTCACTGTTATTTTTAAATTATATTATATTATATTGATATGAATATATGAAAATTCTTACTAGGCTATAAAGCTCATATCTTTACTTTTCTTCCTTTTCAGAGTTGCGTAGGATATTCAAGCTGGGTTGTGGATTTGGTTCATAAGTGAAAAGATGAATAGATAGCTATTGATGATACCGGTTAAGATCGGATGAATGAATTTATAATTATATAATTTATATTATTTTTCTTTATATTAGGTATCAATAATATTCTTGGAAATTTAAGTTATAATGAATTTTTTAAAAAAATTGCATGATTTCTATGATATATTCTAAAATTTATGCAGCCGATCATGTAACCGATCCATATATTAGATTTGAGACATTATATATATATATATATATATATTCATTCTTGCAAGCTTGCATTATTATGAGGATTGCCTCTTGTTGGCGTGGAGTCCCTGAATTGGCCGATCGGAGCTGTTGCGCCGCAGGACCGCTCCCTGGTTTACCTGCAAAACAGGTTCCTTGCCGGAGTTGTTCCGGCGGGGGACACTCTGATGCCTAAGTTAGTGGCGGATCCCAGCCACAGAATGGGGAAGGGTGTCGAGAGTATGAGAGAAAAGCTCTTAGAGTATGTGTGAGTGTATGTGAGCGTTTGCGTACCTCCCTTCCCATTGTTCTTACCATAATTTAAAAGGAGGCCTCCGGCCTGCGGCCCGCTCTATTTTCGGTGATTATGGGGAGTCAATTTCTTCCATGATTGGCGATCGTGGATTGTCATTGAGTGGTTCCGACCAGATCGGAGGCGTGACAGCTGGAGTTATGCGCCATGATCGTGGCATGGAGAGTGTCGATTGTAACCGTTGGTTACATTTACCTATCTGGGCTAGATCGTGGTCCCATCTTTGGATTTCTCCTTTGCATGGGTCGAAGACTTGGCATTTGCCCTAGGACCGAAGATCATGTCTACAGCTGGGACCGAAGAGCGTGTCTTCGGAAGTCGGCGAGAAACTTGGTCTTCGGTCAAAGCCGAAGACGTCGTCCGAAGTTCTGTCCTTCGGATGTCGTAGTTCGATGAGAAGCCTTTTTTTTTCCATAGTTGGCATGGCCTTTCCCTGGTCCGAAGTCTGTGGTTCGAAGGAAAAAGGGCTTCGGCCAGTCAAGACGAAGTTCGGTTCGTAGCTGAACCGGGATATCCCAACAGTTTCCCCCATACTCTCAGTTTTCGAAGCGGAGGTTTGCCTCGAGAAGTGAGAGTATTAATGCTTTGTTGTTTTCCTCCCAGTAGATGATTACGGGATCTCCGATTGGACTGTCCATCACGATTGCTGGTTGATCCAGGAATCAGGTGGTGGATAGTTGTCACCTCCAGGTTGGGGAGGAAGGAAAAAATGAGCGGCCCTGGGACTATCTCTCTCTTTCTCGTCGCATGATGGTTAAGCCAATCTGTTGGTTGAAATTTGGGTGGTTGTGGTGGCTTCCTTTCGTCCGTTGGATGATAGATGCGCCTCATCCCGGAGGTTAGTTGAAGGCGGGTTACCTCCCTGGGTAACTTGTGGTCAAATCAACCTGCAGGGCTTTAGAGACCCCAGCTTTTCTTTTGGGAAAGGGTGAAGGTCGGCTAAGGAAGCTTCTTCAACCTCATCTCATCCTTCGTCCAACTTTTCTTGTTCTGGACTACCAGTCTATTCCGTAGGTAGTATCTTCCTTCTGCCCCCTTGCTTCATTCTTTTGTCATGGAGGGAACCGTAGGAAGTCAAGGGGAACAAGTTGGGCCCTCGGGGGCTGGTGACGTAGTAGGTCCGGAGTCGATTTCTAGTTCAGTTTCTCAGAGTAAGGCGGCTCTTCTTTGAAAATGCTATCGAATTCCCAAGGAGTTTCCCTTTGTCCTCCCCGCACTCGAGGAACGAGTGAACAAACCTCCCCCTAGGTGTCTAGCCATGTATGAAGATCATCTGAAAGCTGGTCTTCGGTTTCTCCTGTACCCTTTCTTCATCAAGATCTTCCGCTTGTACCAAGTGGTGCCGATGCAGTTGACCCCGAACAGTATCCGGAACATCTGCGGATTCCTGGTCATGTGCAGCATCGCAAACGTAGTGCCTAGGACCAATCTGTTTATGGCCCTCTTCATTCTCAATAGGGATTTCCACAGTAATGGATGGTGGGTGATTGGCCCTAAATCATGCCGCAAGGTCATCAAGGATATGCCCAGCGCCATCTACGGGTAGAAACTTGTTTTCGTGTTTGTGTTGTCTTTTGACCCATGGGGCTTCGATACTGTGTGGAATAAGCCTCGCCTGACCGCAAATGACAGGAAGAAGGTCTTAGCGGCCGATCAGTTGGACAATGATCTCTTGGTGAACTCCGAAGTTTCCCCCATCCGGGAACTATTGGAGGAAAGAAATCTCCATCGGGCGGGAATTAGCAGGTTCCCCTCATTAGGTATAGCGATGAAAATTTCTGCTCCTCTTTCCCGGTTTTATTGTAGCTCAATCAATTGAAATGAATTCTTTTGCTTGTAGGCGGCGGGATGAAGCCCAGTGTGAGCTGGCTCCATCAGACTTCGGAGAAGAGGGTAGCACAGGCCCCTCTCACCAGGTCTGCAGTTCGGAAGAGGGCTCAAAGGAACGGCCCCGAAGGAGACTAAAGCACTTCGTCTTCTCGGGGCACCTCAGGGGAAGACGTAGCAGCCACAGAAGGGGCTCCGTCGAGACCCTGTCCAGTCGAAACTCCACCGGCGGCTACCTCCCCGGTTCGTACAGCGGGGAGTCTGCCTCAGGGAGTGGATGTGCCACCGATTTGCCCCCCTGCAGTTGATAGGGGAAAAGCACGGCAAGTCGAGGGAGAGTTCGCCCGCGAAGCTTCCTCAGCTGGAGGCCGTTCGACGAACTCCTCGGAGCTTTTACCTACGGGGGGACTGCTGGTCTCGGCCGTAGCCAAGCAGGCGTTGAAGGGTACGCTGCTGCCTCATGACTTGCCGGTTCTTCGAAATCGGAACCTTCCCAGGGTGTCCGATTCTGCCTTCTCCGCCCTGCAACAAGTACGATCCTCACCGTTCCCTTTGTCTTGAGAGTTGTCCGGTCGATAACCCTTCATTTTTGATACAGTTGGTCTACGACCTCACCTTCATGGAGGAGAGCCTAGGGAACGTTGACAGTCTCATCCATGGCCTCAAGGAGGAGCTTCATACTGCCAGGGCCACCAAGGAAGTAGCTGAAGAGTTAAGACAGTCTATGGAGGACCACCTCATCCGGGTGAACAATGAAGTTCGCAAACTAAAGGGCGAACTTAAAAGTGCCCACCAGACGATGAAGGAGCAAGGAGCAGGGTGGAGAAAGAGCAGGAAACAAATCGACTCCCTGGAGTAGGCTGCCAGGGAGGATCAGGAGAAGATAGAAAGCCTGACCAAGGTGGTGGAGGAATCTTCTAGGAGGGCCGAAGAGGCGATCCTGGAGTCCGAAGCTGCCAAGAGAGAGTCTGTGTCTTTGAGGAAGCGGGTAGACGATGTCGTGGCAGATTCTAAAATGTCTTCACAATTCCAAGCGGAAATAGATGAAGCATTTTTGTACGGCTACCAGCATGGTTTCAACGACGGACTCTCCAAGGTAAAGGAGGCCTTCCCTCACCTCGACCTTTCTGGCATCCCTCCCTTCGATATAGCTGAAGAGGAAGAAGAGGAAGTGGAGGGGGCCGAAGCCGCAGTTGAGGCCGAAGAGGTGCCTTGTCTGGATGAGGGGACCATTACCTCAGTCGAAAATCTGGAGGTGACCCCAATTCCGATTCCGGTTCAGGAGGAAGCTCAGGCTGGAGGAGTCCAAGCCGAAGGTTCTCTGGTCCCGGCACTGATTAATGGGGTCCTCTCAGCACAAGTTGATAAGCTGTTTCAATCCTGTGGTGTGGAGTCTCCTCCTGTTGATGTTGAGTGATTTGGATCGCTCTAGATGTATTTTCTTTCTTTCTCCTTTGTATTGTCAATAGATTTTGTATGATAATTTTTTCAGATTTTGAAATGACTTCTTCCTTCTTTGTATATGCAATGTTATGCTGCATATGCAGCTTGAACTGATTTTACCGTTCTTTCTTCTACTTGGTGGAACAGTCGTGGCCGAAGAACGTTTAGTTGATAGTTGACGAAGACGAACTCTGGAACGGATCAGAACTCCGTTGTCGAAGACCATCTACGATTGGTCAGGCCGGTGTCACCTTTCTTTTGATATTAAATTTATCCGTTGGGGCGGACAAGCGTCAACTCCCCATCAGCCAGTGATTAAGGAAAGTTGATTGTAATCTTTGTTGTCCATGTGGCACATTGATATCATACAGTCGCAATTTCTTACGCCCTGTGTGCCGCCAGGTCTTCCTTTTCCAAAAAGGAGCCATTAATATTGCCGTCGCACGATGAGAATTTCTCCGGATTCGAAGCGATGGCAATTGTTGTCCTGGGAATGGCCCCCGAGCGACCTTCTGGTTCTCGAAGCATCGCCCGGACACGTGGCACCTTCTGACGCGGCCAGGAAAGGACATGGAGTACGCCTCCCCGTAGTTGGTCGTGGGTGCAGGGTCTTTATAAATAGGGCCCTGCTTTCTGCTGTCAAGGGACATTGTTTTTGTAGACTCCTTCCTTCCATTAAAAATGAGGTTTAGCACTTCTGAACTCCACCGAGCTGCAAAAAGAAGGGCCGTTGATCTAAAGAGGAAGAGAAGTCCGGAGTCCTTTGGACCAAGGGATGACGACGAGGAACCTCTTATGGACCGCCTTGAAAAGAAGGTCCGCCTGTTGGAGGCCCAACTGAGGGAGGCTCGGGCCCAGGTCGCGGTGGCAACCACAAAGGTGGAGGAAGCAAGGAGGGAGGTGATGAATGCCATCTCAGATTTCAGGGTTTCTGCTGCCTTCAAGGAGGAGGTCACCGAGACGGCTCTGGACTCCTTCCATCAGGGGTTCTGGGAATGTAGGAGGAAGGCCTTCAAGTTTTATAAATTGAAGGGCCTGGACAACATCAAGCCCTTCGTTTCCTTTTCCGGACATGAATTTGATTCCAACTCCGATGAAGAGTCGGATTCTGGTTCTGACGGGAATCCCAGGGGCCCTTTGTCGTCCCTCCAGATCTCCCCCTGTCGATACAGGAAAAACCCGGTGGGAGGTTATTGAAAATTTCCCACATCTTTCCGATGCTATTGTCTTCTTTTTTTTTGTCTCTTTTTTGGAGAGTTCTCTCTTTCTTTTTGTTCTCTCTTTGTGAAAGTTTCTTCTTTCTTTTCTCTTTTTTTTGGTAAAAAATTGAAAAAAGAAATGAAGTGCCTTTCTGTTACCTCTTCCCATGCATTTTTTGCGATATGTTGTATCATTGCTTTGTCTGAAATATAGACTCTGCGGACCATTTTCGGTCTATAGAAAGAAGTGAGGTCAGTTGGACCATTCTTGGAGTGTCTGTTATTGATAGAGAGGACGACAGTGGTCCTTTTAGGCATGTTTTCATATTTACCATAGGGTAGGGTGTTTACACCGTGCCTGTGCACTTCTGTCGTGATTAAGGTAGGCTGTTCAGGCCCGCCTCGATGCATTTTCGGATTCACCGTAGGGTAGGTTACGAAAACCATCCCTGCACCTTTGATCTTCTTGGTGGCCTAGTTAGGCCATCCAATGCACTCGTCGGGCATACCGATAAGGTGAGTGGATCAGACTCTTCTTTGTGCAGTTGACCGATTTTTCAGATCAGGTCACTCAGGCTATTGTTGTTCAGTCGATGCAACTAGCCATTCCGAGTTGAGCAGGGTTGAGTAGCTTTGCACAGGAATTTTAGGAACTCATTTATTGATAGTATTTGCGAAGGTTTTGTATATTCCATGGCCGGGACAAAGTCTTCCCCTCCAGTGTCTTAAGTTGATATGGTCCTGGTCGAATGACTTCTTCGACTTGATATGGGCCTTCTCAGTGGGGGAGAGTTTTCCCTATTCCGTTGGCCTAGATACTTCTCCCTTTGCAAAACCATGTCCTCCGTGCAGAAAGTTTACTCTTTCACCCTTGAGTACTTGGCGACCTTTTGCTGGTACGTCGCCATCCTTATCTGGGCCTGGAGCCAGGTGCTTGATAGCAAGTCCAGATCAATCCTTCTACGATCGAAGTTCCCAGGCTCTTCATAGTTGTCAATTTTCAGGGACTGTAGGGAGACTTCAATAGGTAGCACAACTTCGGTACCGTATTCCAGGTTGAACGGAGACTCGCCGGTAGCCGTTCTCGGGGTAGTTCAGTATGCCCAGAGAATGGAGGTCAGTTCTTCAGCCCAAAGCCCTTTGGTGGCATTCAATCTCGTCTTAAGACCATGGAGGATGGTCCGGTTAGTGACTTCGGCTTCTCCGTTAGATTATGCATGAGAAACGAAAGTCAGCCGATGTTGAATATGGTACCGAGCGCAGAAGACCTTGAACTTGGGATTGTCAAACTGTCTTCCATTGTCCGTGATAATGACATGTAGGATGCTGAACCTGAATATGATGAAATTTTTTACAAAATTTTCCACCTTGCCTTCTGTGATCTGGGCCAGTGGTTCCGCTTCTACCCACTTCGTGAAGTAGTCGATGGCCACAAGAAAAAACTTTCTTTGCCCTGATGCCGGTAGGAATGGGCCAAGAATGTCCATTCTCTATTGGGCAAAAGGCCATGGGGCTGCTAGTTAAGTCAGGTGGCTCGCAGGCTGTCTATGTACATTGACGTACCTGTGGCATTGGTCGCACTTTCGCACGAAATCAACTGAGTCCTTCTAAATGGAGGGCCAATAATATCCCTGTCGAATGATCTTGTACACCAGAGATCTGCCTCCCAGGTGATCACCGCATATGCCCTCGTGGACCTCTCTTAGAGCGTAATCTGCATCTATGGGTCCTAAGCATTTTAGCAGCGGCTGAGAGAACGATCTCTTATAGAGGGTTCCGTCTAAGATGACATACTGAGATACCATCCAGCGAATCTTCTTGGCCTCTGCCTTATCTTCTGGTAGCTCTCCCTCATTTAGAACTTGATGATGGGATCCATCCAGCTTGGTTCGGTATCGATCTGGCGTACCTCTGTAGCCTCTTCGACTATGCTTGGAGTTTCAAGATGTTCAACAAAGGTACGCCCGAGAGATTCCGGTGCCGTAGTTGCCAATCGAGACAATGCATCTGCCCGGGAGTTCTCCGATCGTGGAACATGGATGATCTCAAAATGTTTCAATTGGGAGGATAAAGCCCGTACCTTATCCAGATACTGTACCATGGTTGGATCCTTGGCTGCATATTCTCTTTGGTACAGATAATGTACCAGCTGGGAGTCTGAGAAGGCTCGAAGCTACCGAACTCCCAGATTTTTGGCGATCCGAAGTCCGGCGAGCAAGGCTTCGTATTCAGCTTGGTTATTAGAGGCATGGAAGGAGAACCGGAGTGCGTACTCTATGGTATGGCCATCAGGTTCGGCCAACATGAGTCCAGCCCTGCACCTAGTATCATTGGAAGCTCCGTCCACATAAAGCACCCAAACGGACTTCGCCTCCTTCGGGACTTATATATATATATATATATATATTCATTCTTGCAAGCTTACGTTATTATGAGGATTGCCTCTTGTTGGCATGGAGTCCCTGAATCGGCCGGTCGAAGCTGCTGTGCCGCAGGACCGCTCCCTGGTTTACCTGCAAAACAGGTCCCTTGCCAGAGTTGTTCCGGTGGGGGATACTCCGATTCCTAAGTCAGTGGTGGATCCCAGCCATAGAATGGGGAAGGGTGTCGAGAGTATGAGAGAAAAGCTCTTAGAGTATGTGTGAGTGTATGTGAGCTTTTGCGTACCTTCCTTCCCATTGTTCTTACCACCATTTAAAAGGAGGCCTCCGGCCTGCGGTCCGCTCTTTTTTCGATGATTATGGGGAGTCAATTTCTTCCATGATTGGCGATCGTGGGTTGTCATTGAACGGTTCCGGCCAGATCGGAGGCGTGGCAGCTAGAGTTGCGCGCCATGATCGTGGCATAGAGAGTGTCGATTGTAACCATTGGTTACAGTTGCCTATCTGGGCCAGATCGTGGTCCCATCTTCGAATTTTTCCTTTCATGGACCGAAGACTTGGTATTTGCCCCAGGGCCGGAGATTATGTCTATGGCTGGTACCGAAGAGCGTGTCTTCGGAAGTCGGCGAGAAACTTGGTCTTCGGTCAGAGCCGAAGACGTTGTCCGAAGTTCTGTCCTTCGGATGTCATAGTTCGGTGAGAAGCCTTTTTTTTCTCGCAGTTGGCCTGGTCTTTTCCTGGTCCGAAATCCGTAGTTCGGAGGAAAAAGGACTTCGGCCAGTCAAGCCAGGTTCGGTTCGTAGCTGAACCGGGATATTCCAACACCTCTAACTCAAAATTTGGTGGTGGCGGGGCTAGGCTCATATAGCGGACAACAAATGCACCAGAAACAACAAAAGTTCAAAATCATATAGCGGACAACAAAAGTTGCTGGCTAGGTTCATGCATGGCAGGACAACAAAAGTTCAAAATCGTATGGCGGATATATTGCAAATAGTGATGCAAACTATCTAAACAAATAACTCGAGCACCAGAAACAACATCAAATTTATGGTTATCTGAAAGATGGAATTTCAACTAATTTGTATGTATATGGCAAAAGGAGACTCGTCACAAAAACAAACACAATCCAAGAATTATAACATAGCTCGATACATACCAATTTACATGAGAGCTAGGAGTCCATATCTGATAATAATAATCTACTCAAGATGACGGACAAAGAGTGCTGCATATTAAAATGAAATGATCCATTAAAAGCAAAAGAGACATCCCCCAATATGCCACTTGATTCTCTGTCCAGGCAATATGCAAAATTTAAACAAAAAAACTAGCTCGCCACCATCTGAAAAATGTCCCATACCAAACGAGAAGTTGGGCAAGATACAGAATAATTATGGACATATAAACAAAGAGAGAATAACCAAAGAGCCGTCTTTAATTAGTTCAGAGTCAAGAAGTTTGAAATTGTCAAATGATACATTGAATTCCTTCTCATAGGCTGCATAAATTACTGAACAAGTGATAAGCAAAGAGTGCTGCATATCAAAATGAGACGATCCATTAAAAGCAAAGGAGGCAGCCTAATGTGCCGCTTAATTTTCTATCCGGGCAATATATATGCAAAATTTAAATAGAAAATGAGCTTGTTACCGTCCCAAATTATCATATATATATATATATTGCCCTGTAGCTATTCCGATCGCAATTTGATTGCAACGCTACTTGTGACCGTCGATCGTATTGAAATTCGTGCAGATTTTGCCTTTTACTAGATTTTCTTCTGCTGGGCTCTATGTCTATTTTTTTTTTTTTCTTCATGGATTGCACGGGGGTTGAAGCACTGCTAGTCCAACAAAATATATATATATATATATATATATATATATATATCAAAGAAGAAATTGGACATGATACATAATAACTATCTAGAAACAAAGAAATAATAGTTAAGGAGTCACCCACTGGTGGCTACTGTCCAGGATTGAGAGGTCTGAAATTATAAAATGGTACATCGAGTTCCTTCTCATAGGTAAACCAATTTAGATTAATTTACTGCACAAGTAATAGGCAAAGAGTGGTGCACATCAAAATGAAACGATTCATTAAAAGTAAGGAGGTAACCCAAGGTGCGATTTGATTTTTTATCCGAGCAATATATAAAATGTCAACGGAAAACTAGATCATCGTCATTCGAAAATACACCTGTACCAACGAAAAAGTTAGGCAAGATGCATGGTAAAAATATATAAAATAATAATAATAATAATAATAATCAAGGAGTCACCGTCAATTCAGAGCTGAGAAGTCTAAAACTGAAAAATGGTATATTGAATTCCTTCGCAAATTATGGATCGATTTCATCGCAGTTACGGACCCACTGTGATGGAAATGCTGTCTGAAACTGAAAAATGGTATATTGAATTCCTTCGCAAATTATGGATCGATTTCATCGCAGTTACGGACCCACTGTGATGGAAATGCTGTCTGAAACTGAAAAATGGTATATTGAATTCCTTCGCAAATTATGGATCGATTTCATCGCAGTTACGGACACACTGTGATGGAAATGCTGTCTGAAACTGAAAAATGGTATATTGAATTCCTTCGCAAATTATGGATCGATTTCATCGCAGTTACGGACCCACTGTCATGGAAATGCTGTCTGAAATCTAAAAAATGGTATATTGAATTCCTTCGCAAATTATGGATCGATTTCATCGCAGTTACGGACCCACTGTGATGGAAATGCTGTCTGAAATCTAAAAATCAATTTTGGTCTTCAAAGAGATGTTTCTCTTTCCCAATTGTTTTGCTTTCATCTGGACGGTTTGTAGACCACGTGAGACACGGAATTGGAAGCGTCCCTGGCTCCGACTGCCTCCGAGTCAGTTGTCCGCTAGTGGTCGGTCTCCCTGGATCCGCTGCTCAGGCCAAACAGCCTGGCTGAGAATGACATCTCGACAAAATTCCACAAGTTCTCTGCCCTGCTGTAAGCTGGCAGCATCAAGCGGGATCGACCTCGCGATCTGGTGTCAAAAACAAACAGCAGATAGCTCATCCGTGCCCCTCGAACGGGCCAATGTGGACACTTAAGCTATTCTTTTAAAAAAAAATTAATAATACGTTGAGCTGGTCTTCACCGGCAGCCGACCGCGATACTCCATCCGAGGCCAGCATTCGACGTCGTCGTGCGATGGGGTGGGACACACCAGAGATCGAACGGCCAGCATGCTGGACGTCCCCCTCTGCCCCACGTGGGCGTTAGGTGAAGTCGCACGTTGATGTTTCTGCGCACCCGATGCGTTTGTTCGTGCATGCCAGCAATGGACGTAGTTGGATACTATTCTGAATAAAATGTGATTTTTATATTATTATTATTATTATTTTATAAAAGAGATGATTCAACCAATAATATAGTATGCATCAAAAAAATAATAATAATAAAGTAAAATAAAATAAAATAAAATAAAATAAATATAATATATATATAATTTTTAGAATACAAAAATGCGAGATGCGACCAAAAATATCTAATCAATTCGAGAATAAAATCAAAAAAATAATAATAAAATAATTCTAAAGTTTCTGTTAATCGATGATAATGAAAAAATTAGAAATATATATAATAAATCATGTTCACTCGGCTGACATCAGTAGTAATCAAATTGACGTACTCATCTCCGAATGAAAAATGATCGTAAAAAAATTAATATACATCGTGTATCGAATATTTTTTTGCTGGGATTGAGGATCGTCTGAGAATGGTCATATCGGGATCTAGCTCCTTCTTTTCGGTTTATCAAAAAAAAAAAAAAATCTAATGAGAATTAAAGGCCGCGTACATTAAATAACTTTTGAAAACATTTTAAGGCAGGCAGACCGAACTCCAAATATTTTAAAATAATTTTTGATTTTTCTTTTGTTTTTTTGGTAACAACCTAAGAAATTCTTGTTGTTGACCACCATAATTTCGAACTACCGACTTTGCAGCAACCCCAACCAAATGCCAGGCTCCAGAATAATTCCAAGTCCCGTCACAATCCTCAGCGAACTTTGTTTTAAAAAGACATCATAAAAGAGTTTTCCCAACATACTTACCAATCTAAGATTCTTTTCAATTCCCATCACATTTGTCAGCGACCTTTGTTTTAGAAAGACATGTAAGAGAGTTTTTCAAATAACTTTTTTCATTAAATATTTATTAAAAACTAATATCATCCAAAAAAATATATTCATCAATCTAGGTTATTTTTGAACACAGGAAAAAATACGGACGCACGCGAAGGAAAAACTTTAAAAATTACATGAAGATATTATAGGTACAACCTATAAATTTTTATATCAAAATTTAATAAATAATAAATAATAAATAATATAATAATATAGTAATATAATAATATTTTATATTATGATAAATATTTTATATTTTAAAATATAATAAATAATTATAATATATTAGATATTATAATAATGCATATTTGTTGATTTGTGTGCATCGATCGTGATGGTAGTGGCATTGCATCAATTGCCACCGACATGTCACGGCAAGATTGGACATCCATCAAGCTACGAGACTGGAGACAACGGGGTGCGAGCGCGATAGTGTCAGTATGAGCCCAGGGCACGATGGGTACCCACCTAGCAATGCCCCTGAGATCCAATCCATCGTGTGACAAGTCTGGCAACCAAGATAGCATGTAGTTCCACCGTACGCGGCATCTATCAATGCGACAAGGCTAATGAAGATCACCGGGACGGTAACCATCGCTCAACACGTCGATGGTATCCGGCCTTGTATATGTGCAGTCATCTAGTCGCATCGTGGGGACATTCTCGGTGATCGTGCTATGCGACAAGTTTGGCCACCATGAAGATACACGGCTCCACCACACGTGGTGCCCGTCGGTGCGACAAGGCTGACGAAGGCCAAGTAGCGATTGATGTCTCGATGGCTTCTGTCAGCCTTGCCGCACCGACAGGCATCGTGTGCAATGAAGCTACACACCTTCATGGCAATCGAGCCTATCACACGGTGCGATCATCGAAAATGCCCTCACGGTACGACCAGGCGGTTGCACGTGTGCAAGACTAGATACCACCGATGTGCTGAGCCACAGTTATTATCTCAGTAGCATCTGTCAACCCTATCACACCGATGGATACCACGTGCGGTGAAGCCACGCGTCGCCCTGGAGGCTAGACCCGTCACGTGGTGGATCGTGTCTTGGGGGCACAGGTGGGTGGGTACCCATTGCATCTCGGGCTCACACCAACATCATCATGTTCATGCCATGTTGCCTCCAATCTCGTCGCTCAATGGATGTCCCATCTTATCATACCACGCCAATAGCATTCGATATGATGCTGCCACCACAGCGACCAATACGCGTACATCAATAAATATACTGTATTATAATATATAATTTAATAAATATATTTTAAAATATTAAATATTTATTATAATATAAAATATATTGTTGTTGCCAAATTATCCTTCGGGTGATTGCGGTGGTGCTGGAAAGTCCTTCGGTCTCTTTCGACAAGTTTGGACATTATTCTTGATGGTTCGTCACGAGATCTTGCAAAAGGTCCCAGGATCGGAGTTATCGGTGGGGATACTCCAACGATCAAGTTAGAAAAAAAGAATGAAATTGGCAACAACAACCGGTGCCGTATGCCGTGGTGATCGCGAGGAGGTAAGTGTGACGAGCTCTTAGAATGGCATAAGGCCACCACCCTGGTAACCTTTTCATGGCCCTGCACAACATTATAAATAGATAAAGGGATACATGACAGGTTGTTAAGATCTTGCTGTTGGGAAATGTGTCCCAAAACCAATTTCTACTGTAGACAGTTGTATATTTAATGTAATTGTATATGAATTATATTATTGAATAAAATATTTATTCTGGCAGTTCATCACTATTTCATCTTTCTGTAATGAGTTCTTGAGTGATGAAGTCCTTAGGACTATTTGTATGTGATATAGAGAGGATATATCATATAGTCCTAAAATTGTTTGCGACCAAATGATACACTTATTTCAGAATGATAGTATATCAAGTATAGGTCGTTGTGTGCCATAGTCGTTGGTTGTCCTTTTAACCAAGGAGTGTGGAGACACTGGTATGGCATGCAGATATTGTGTTTGACATTTCATCGAACGTGACTCGTCTGTACTTTTTTTCTGCCTAGAGTTTTGATATAGATGTAGTTATCCCCCAGACATGAGATCGTCATGATAGCTTGCGAGCAACTCACTGTACTTTGGTACTGGACTATCTGGATTTCTAATCCAGGGATGGAAGGTTTCTAGGTACAGTTAAGTACTCGTGTAGCAGTGATCGGATCAAGATGGGATTGACCCCTCCAAAGTGTTTGGAGCAGATATCTTACTGTGTTTCAATTTAGCAAAACCTTGGCCAGGGTAGTCTTTGTAAAGTGTTACAGGACTTGTGAGATTGAGACACATTGTTGATGGACTTTATGGGTTGGGCAGTTTAACCCTAAGTCTTCCTGAGCATTGAGGTCAAAGGGATTAATTACAAGGTTTCCATATCTCCTGGTTCTTGATTGTTGCTCTGCAACTTCGACCTATCCAGACGTCGGGTATCATTGCTAGATGGCGACTTTGACTGGTATTGGAAATGTTCCAGTGCTACCGGCTTAGTGTTCGAACCTATGGGGTCACACACCATAGGAGTTTCTACTTGATCTAGTGATCGGAGAACGATTGGGAATCGTTCGTGGACTCATAGAGAAAAAAGGTTTTTCTTTATCCAAGTGTCGACACTTGATATTCTTGAAAGTGTCGACACTTGTGTAAGTGTCGACACTTGTTGATTTCACAAGTGTAGACACTTGATGTCACAAAAGGTTGTGACATGAAATTTTCACTAATAGTTGGTGATGCATGGAGGTGAATTAAGTAATGTGATTACTTGATAGCCCAATTTGATTGAGCTATAAAAATCTGGAACGAATCAAATAAGATTTGGTTCAAAATAGGTTTGGGTCCAATCGGGTTGAACCCAATGTATGCACACTTGACCCAATTGATTTCAGTTATGAACTGAAATTAATTAAGACATTAATCTGAATTTAAATAAGTTTAAATTCAGTTTTGGGGAGTTATGTAACTTTCCATGACCATAACTCCCCATAACTATCCATTACCACATCTATAACTCCCCACTCTCCCTCTCCCTCTCCCTCTCCATCTACTTAATGGGCTGAAATGGGAGGACAAAAGTAAGGAAAAATTCAGCAAAGAAATGCTGGAAAAAAAAATCAAAGGAAAGAAGGAATAAACTAGGAAAAGTTCTAGTTTTATGGGTGTGAGGTTTTTGGAGAAGAGTGTGCATATTTGTACCTAGTGATCTAGGTCTTAGGATTGAGTATTTGGGAAGGGTTCCAACCACTCATTCTCCACCTCTTGAGTTTCTTCATTCATTCGGAGAGTCCGGCATCGAAAGAAGAAAAAGAGTTCCGATCAAATCGTTCCACAACAAGCTAGCACTTGGAGTTGAAGTAGATTTTGAAAGAGCCCTGGTGTGAACCACCTGTAGAGGCCGGACACGTGTGCGGCTAAGCAGAGTTCTTCTTCCTCCTCTTGGATCTTTCGCGATGGAGAGCATCTCCACTTCATACGAGGTATGGTTTTACATATATAGATATGTTGCTTTGAAATGTTCATTGCATAAATTCATGATTTCATAGTTTATATTAATCATTCATGCAAGATCTTGGGATAAGTAGCATAAAAAAGTTTTAAAAGCATGCTTAGATTAAATGTTAATCCATTTATCATGCTTCCGCTACATGTTATTTTGAAAAAATTTTAAAATAGAAAGCATGCTCGCTACTAGTTTTCCTTTCACTTGCTTCTTAAAATTCTTTTTGCTGGTATCCTTTTTGTTGGGGCTACCTGTTCTGTTGAAATATTATCTTCCACGAACTTGTCTATTGATCATGTCGGTCATATTCATTGCAGCGGACACGTGGAAATGTTGACCTAATTGGAGTAGATGGGGTCTACCATATCGATCTCGGCACCGAGAGATGGCTAAGCACCGAGGGATTGGACTAGGCATTGAGTATAGACCAGGTGCCGAGAGAGGGTACCAGGTACCGACTCTAAAATGCATATGATCGATCGAAGACTGAGGTCAAGGTCGATTAAGCATCCGATAGACATGAAAATCGATCTTAATCACGAAATCTTTTGGAGCTTCTACAAGAAATGGCCGGTAATAAAAAAACTATCTGACCACTGTGTAGCCACCAATACTACAAACGACGGTCCAGCAAACATCTTAGAACCGAGAAATAATCAACATAATATATATCATAATATATTATTATAATATGATATTATTATATTTTTTTATATTTTATATTTTTATTATTTTTATATTTTTATTAATTTTATATTTTTTAAATTTTTTTATTAAATTTTGAACCGGAAATTTACATGTTGCACATGCAATAATTTTCAAAGCCCTCCACGTCCGTTCTTTCCTGGATCGGTAAATATATTTTTGGACGACAATAGTTTCGTAAATATCAAGGTAAAAAAATTATTTAAAAAAAAAACTCCATGACGAGATAAGGTAGGATAAAATAAATATGATAAAATAAAATAAAATTAGAACAGCACTGTGGTCGGTGTCAACGTGGCTCCGGCCAAGGCGGTCCACGCACACGTGCTGTACTAGGAAGCAGACGCGGTGCTGTCCCCCATATTCCAATGGAGAGAGAGAGAGGGAGAGAGAGAGAGAGAGAGAGAGAGAGAGAGAGAGAGAGAGAGAGAGAGAAAGCGCGCGTTGCTGGGGCCCACACAAATTTGGTTATCACTATGGCTGGGTGCTCCTGTGCTCTCCTTGCATAAATACGATGCTACCGTCCCACGCTACGGCAGTTCGCACCGTTCTCCGTTCCTTGAGTTCTTTTGGGCAGCGTAAAGCCTTTTTGACCCTTCGAAAGCTCAGGTGACCTCTCCTTTCTTCCCTTTTTCCTCCAAGTAGCTGTCCCTCGCTAGGGAGAGAGAGATGAAGACTTGTGGTAGGGCAACCAAACTGGAGAGGAAGACGGTGGAGAAGAACAGGAGACTGTACATGAAGAGCCTATGCATCAAGCTCGCTTCTCACATACCAAAAGACCAGTACACCATCTCAAAGGTTTGCTGTGTCACACCCTTGTGCATTACTTCCTTTTTAATGTTTATTTCCACGTTGAATTTAATCCCGTTTCTCAAGCTTTGTTATATGAAGAGCCTAAATTTATCCAGGTTGGGTGTAATGTTCTTGTGTTCCTCCATCTAATGGTAGAAACTATCAGGGTCATGTGTCTTGGCGATTTACCGAGTCTTATATCCACTACCCAACTTAAGTTGGGAATCAAAGATCATTGCCAAGGCTTGACCGTGTGCGACTTTTTTCTATATCTTTTATTCTCACTCCCGAGAACTTCAAGGTAGGTTGGGATGGCATGAACCTTGTTTTATTCCAGCGCCGGATGCTAAGCTGATAGACAAAAAACCTATATTTCTACAGCCACGGAATCCATTTCTGAGCTTCAAAACCTCTTGGCCTTCATAATCCATTGTTTTTTTGATAACTTCCCCATTTCAACAGATGAAAATGGAAATTTTCTTTTCATCTCTGATTCCAGGATTTTTTTTTTTTTTTTTTTGAGCTCTCTGTCAATACGTCTTTTCCTCGAACGGATTTTTTTTTTTTTTTTTCCTGGAGCTCTCTGTCAACACGTCTTTTCCAAAAACTTATGCCGAACCCCAGCCATATATATCAGGCTAAAAACAGGTCAAAAAAAACAGGCCGGGGGCGTGGGGGTGGACACCATTGCCACCCACCCCATGATATATAGCGATGGATCCCACGTACATTGTGCATTTATTGCCATGGAATTTATAATTACGCATTATTATTATTATTATTTATTTTGGTGACCGTAAGGGAGACAAAAGTCACCCGAGGGTATCGTTAGTGAGAAAGGAAGCTTAGCTTAATTTCCATTTACACGAGAAATTTTAGTTTTTTCAAAGAAGAGTTATATTTCTCAATATTCTCAACTAGCTAGCTAGCTAGTTGTGGTGGAGAACATGCGTGTCTCAACCTGCCACTAAGAAGTTACAAAATGCAATGTAACTTGTGAATCTTTTCGTTCTGTTTGCTAAATATATTTCAGGATAGATTGACACAAGAAGATCTGTGGGACCAAGCTGTATCTTATATAAAGAAGCTGCAGGAAAGGGTTGAAAGATTGAACCAGAGGAAGGAAATGGCACTGAGCTCTCGAGGACTTGATAATATCCCTGGCAGGGTGTTGAGTAGCTTTAGATTTCCTGTGGTTGAGGTAAGGCACTTTGATTCCACCTTAGAGGTGTCTATAATCAGTGGCCGGATGGGCAAGGGATTCATTTTGCATGATGTTCTTACTGTCCTTGAGGAAGAAGGAGCCGAAGCCATTAACGCCAGTTTCGCCATTGTGGGTGACAAGATCTTCTGCACAATCCATTCTCAAGTAATCACCAATTCCCTTACTGGTGCATGTTATCATGCCGACATGGATAAAACAAAATTCAAGCTAGACCTTTCCTTTTTTTTAAAAAAAAAAAGAAAAAAAGGATCGATAAACCTCGAGACATACACATCAATCATAACTTTAAAGCATTATCTTTGGCATCAACTTTGGTTCATGACTTACCAAATTGGAGCATCTTATATTGTTTTCTAGCTCGTTTGATGCTTCAGTTTGATATTTCAAGAGCAAACCGGGATATCCAAAGATCTAAGCTTCTATATGTAATCAGGCGCCCCATGCTTTGCTAACTATAATTAATTTCGGTACTTCAGTTATGCGAATATGACTGATAGCAGATGGTAGGGAAAAGAAACAATCAACAAAAGCTTGGCTAGCTCCATTTCACAATACTATGTACGAATATAACCTAAGCAAGCGGAAGCACATTCGGTAACTTGCTTTAGGGACCGTGCTTCTTAGCATGGATTGTTTTGGCAAGAATTCCGGATGTCTTTTCATCAAAATTAAAAAGAATTCCGGATGTCCCTTGATCAAACTTTGTGTAGACCAATTTCATTCTTCGTAGGTTCAGGTGTAATCACCTCAACCAAGGTTTACAATCTTTAAGTTCGGCCGGCTTCTAATGCATTAATTAATGATCACTATTTTAACTTAAAGATTGGATTGCTTCGTATCTGCAGGCCATTTCCTCTAGAATCGGTTTTGAAGCCCCAAGGGTATGCGACAGATTGACGCAATTAGTTTTGTGAGCATCTTCTGATTCAGGGTACATATGGTGTTGTCATCATACTTATTCACCGGCGAACTACTTGGATAAAAGGCATAAAATGGGTAGAAGTTAGTGCTATGTCTTCTTTGTTTTTCGTGCTTTTTAGGCGCTGTAACCCTAAATATATAGAAATTGTTGTGCGGAAATTTTATATAATTATCAGAATTTTGGTAGATCCTTTTTGCAGATTATGTGACAGTAAGGGTTTATTCAAAGTTGGACTCCTCAAAGTCGAATAATTGTTTCTTTTTTCGTTACAAAAAAGGAAAAAAAATGGACAAGTTCACATACTTCATTATAACAAGAATATATGGATGCAAAGGAGGCTCTCGGCTATATATCCCTGGACTCACTAATTCGGGATATCGCTCTCCTGCTACAAGACTGTATGGATAATATTCTATGGATCTCTTTTTGGGATATCCCTTGTCCTCTTCAGGTTATTATCTTGTTCGATTATCTAGACTGTATTCATTTCAGAATGATTTCAATGGATACTCCGCTTTACCAAAAAAAAAAAAAAGGAATAGATGCAGTTGATACCTTGGAAAAGCCAACACTGTGAAACACAACGGATGGATAGCAAAAATCCCATTCATTCATAAAAATCTCGGTCCGAGTACCCACCGAGGGATCGAAAGGAGGATTCACCTTCCTTCGTGCGAATCCACTGTTTCATCACCCACCATATGGATCTCAAAATGCTCCTATTCTCTCATTCATCGTCGATCTGCACAGATCTCAAAATGATAGTGGATTCATGTGAAGGAAGGAAAACCTTTTTTTGTGTAAAAGATAACAACCCCAACCGCTCACCGGGTGTGTGAAGCAGTCTTTTATGAGGGAAGGAAAAATAATTGCTATATATGGACCTGAAAAGATTGTCTTCTTCCTCTTTTTCTTTTTTTTTTTTTTTTTGATAGAACTGCCAACTTGTTAAAAGAGGATAAATATATATATCAAACTGGTTATTTGCAACAAGAAACTTTTAGAAGAAACATGTCGACCATGAAAAGGTAGGTGATATGAGAATAAAGATGGCCAACTCCACGCCCCTCCCTGGTTCTACACAGCTGGTGCGAGACAAATGATGCCGCCATTGCCTACAACCATAAACATGGGGGTTGGGGTTTGTACCTTTCGGCACAAAAATAATAATTGATCTTATTTTTATGACATCAATTATTACATCATATCTTACATTTTTAACTCTTTACATAGCAGCCATTGCATGATCCAATAATTGATGTCGTAAAAAAAAAAAATTAATGATTCATTTTTTTTTTCATGCAAAAGATACCATCCGAATCCTAGGCAAGAAGCTGATATCCCACGTGCCCCCACCAAGCTGTTTGGATGACACAGGAATTATGCGCTTGGAACATGGTTGCTTTTATTTCTCGACGACGAACAAGGATGCTTCTGGACATATATTGAGACATGCCGCAAAACTGGACCAGCATGCGAATACTTCACTCTAGTTGTGGAATGGTGGGGGAGAAAATTGATAACTCTAAAAAGTGTTCAACGTGAATAATTCTTTAAACGTATGAGGTATTTATTAGGACACAAATGTCCACTGTTATATGGTGTGGCCACCAAGTCTCGTGAACCACCCTAAAACTAGCTATATATATTTTGACTCCAGGACATCATACATCACAAGCATATAACCATGCAAGAACTTGTGCGCATGCATGCCTAGGAGGGGAGGAGTGAGAATCTTATATCATTATTATTCTAGACATCATTTTGCAATAAGATGGGAGAAAGAAAACTTGATATTTGTAAGAATTTTTTAATTTGGACTAACATTAATTAAAATTTTATTTTATTAAAATCGGATTGATTTTATGGTTCATGTTGATAGACATAGAGTGAGCTCATTATTATATTATCATTGTTTGGGTTAAGAGCATCTCATGTGATTTGGTGTGGTTGAGGCGGAACAGTGTAGGTCTTAGCCCCGATTGTACGGTCAGTTAGGGTATTTTATTTTATTGGCTAGGTCCCCTCTTATTTTTCTCTATTTATCTATTTCATGATGTATATTGTGATTTATGGTACGGTGATTTTTTCCATCGAGAGCGCTTTTCTGAATAAGCCCGGAGAGAAGGACTCTGCCTGCAGTGTTCGTGTGAGCATCGGTAATCAGGTTTATGGTGAACACAAATATGCAATCATTCTTTTCTCAGATCTATTTATATGATTCTAATCATTTCATCGATCTTAGAAATTAGGAAATCTTTATTTTTTCTACATTTGGTATCAGAGCCTTGGTATCCGATTAGAATCATTTTTTATGCATTAGACCTGTAAGTTTTTTTTAAAAAACCTTCCTTCTTCCTCTAATTCTTCCCCCACCGATCGCCATGGATCTGTGCGTGCCAACGTTGTCTGTGCTGTGGGGTGACCGGCGACATCGAGATGAAGCCACCATGACCGGCGATGTAGGAGAAACCGGCAGGTTCAAAGATGACCGGTGGTTTCCATTTTTGACACCCCGAAACCATTAAAAAAAAAACATAACAAACTCTCCCGGCGGCGATTGGGCGTCAAGACCCGATCCCGATGATCACGAACCTCCACTCTCGGCCAGGGGCTGAGATCACATGTAAAACCATTAAAACAAAAAAAAATGGTTTGAAGGCCGATTGCAGCGGGTTGGCAATTGAGGGAGGCCACGGTCGGCCATCCCTAGGCCATCACCGGCGGTCGTGTTTCCTAGCCGGTCTCCATGATCAGTCTTCCCTGCCCCCTGCCCTCGACGGCGGCGATCTGAGATCTAGATCACTGCCGGTGGGCCGAACACAAAAAAAAGTTACCGTTCTCTCCTTTGGATCGTACCGGATGTCGATGACACCGTCGAAGGACATGACCGGTGTTTCTCGATCGGTCGTCATGGCTGTTCGGTCGCTCTGGTGCTGGCAGTGGCAGTTTTGGAAGCAAGGGGTGGCGGACCGTTTCCCTGGCCTATTTCTGGGTCGCGTGGGGAAGAGGAAAGGTTGGTTAATGGGTTTTGGGTTCAAACCCAAAATCCAATAACCCATTAACCAATAAGCTAAAAAAAAGTGGCCATTTTGCATTTAGGCCCTTGAGTTTGCTAATATTATATATTAGCCCTTTTATAATTTAGTCCATCCAAAATTTATAATTACATTTTGATCCAAAATGCCATTTTGCACTTAGGCCCCTGGACTTCTTGATATTTTATATTAATCCTTTATACATTCAAGTCCTTGGAAAATATATTTTTTCATATTGAAAAAGGGACCGGTAGTGGTTGGAACCACTGTGCCCTCCTCCTCCCATACCTTGCCAGAAGCGTTCGGCAGTGATTAACCGGCGATCATTCAAATGGTGGCGACTAAGGCTCGTCCACCAGTGCTGGTGCTGAGTGGTGCTGGGCCCTTGGAATGCAGCTCCTGGCTCTGTTTTCTCGAGGATCTCAAGGGGTCCTTCACTGTACTACCGCCAAATGGATCCCGCTGGACTTTAGCGGTTTGGGGTGTCCTGTCGAAGGGATCTCGCCATCTTCCGGAAGGAGATAGCGGAAGCTATTGCCAGATTATTGGACCCGCCCGACTTGTGGTGAATGCCGTGGTAAACTTCTTGTACAACTAGACGAGCAACCGATGGCTCTCTTATGTCGCTCCGTTCTTATCACTTCCCAAACTCTGGGTTGCTGGTGGCCATGGAATGGCTGCTAATGGTCGGTTTGGCCGATGGCTCTCCTTGGAGGAAGATTCCAAGCCCGGAGAAGCCATTAATGGATTTTTTTGGGAAAGTCTCGGTTGGGATGAAAGGGGGAGGATGAAGTGAATGTTTTAAAGGATTTTGGGTTGATGGGTTATCGGGTTACAACCCATTTTGAGCAAAATTTATTAATTATAAATTTAGCCCAAATTGAAAAACTGGCTGGATCCAATTACATTGGGCATGTTTTTAACTTTGGGATTAAGAGGTTTTTTGCACTTAAGCCCTTATAAATTTAATTTGAGTCCTAAAATTTTTATATTAAGCTCTCTGTTTTTCTGAAACTGTATTTTAAAGAAAAGTCCATATATTTTTTATAATTTATGGTTTTGGTCCTCTACCTTTGTTTGTTGATTAAAATTGCTGGAACTTGCTCATTTTACATCTGATTTGAGCATTTTTTGGATCATTGGACTGTTTTAATTTGAAAAACATTTTGATTGAGTTCTTCGTATATAATAAAATATTTTAGATACAGAAAGTCCAATTCACATTTATAATTTTTTACAGGGACTTCAAGTTAGTAGAAAATTTGAGGACGGCGAGAGATTCTTGAACGTGGAAAATGGAAGCAGAGTTCCAGTCCTGGCATTGGGAGTCCTCAAACTTATTTTCGAGTCCTGTACTATCATTTTGAATGAGTGTCATTTTTGTCCCTCTTTTATTTTGAATGTCATTTCTGTAGGCCAATTGGCCATGTACGGTTATGAACTATCAATAAAGAAAACGTTTGTAAAATCATTTGGAATGATTCTATAGTATTGATTGGACAAATCCATGATAGCATTTATGTACTATCATGACATGTTAGTGTAATGTACACGTCTAGCAAACGTCCTAGGATAGATAATGTCAGCGAAGCGTACCTGTGGCATTATAGGCTAGGTCATATTAACAAGAACGGATAAATAGGTTGAAAAGCGAGGATCTCTTCGATTTTAGTGAAGATAGTTCACTTCCAACCTGTGAGTCCCGTCTTCTTGAAAAATGACAAATTCACCTTTTATTAGAAAAGGTGAACGAGCCAATGAGATTCCGAGTCTGGCACATACTGATGTATACCGACCCATGAATGTTAGTGCCAGGGGTGGGTACGGTTATTTCATTATATTTACAGATGATCGTTCGAGGTATGGTTATGTTTTCTTGATGAGACATAAATCTGAATCGTTTGAAATGTTCAGACGATATCGTAGTGAAGTAGAAAAATAAACTGGAAAGTGTATCAAAATCCTTCGATTCGATAGAGGCAGTGAATACCTTTTGGATGAGTTTCTGACATATCTCAACGAGAATGGGATTCTCTCTCAGTGGATACCTCCAGGGACACCTAAATGGAGGTCTGAGAGGAGAAATCGAATCCTGTTAGACATGGTTTGGTCCATGATGGGCTTTGCTTCTCTATCGCTATCCTTTTAGGAATATGCTTTAGAATCAGCCTGTTACCTTCTGAATATGGCTCCAAGTAAGTCCTTTAGCAAAACACCATATGAGATATGGACTGGACGTAAATTGACACTATTATACCTTCGGGTCTAGGGGTGCCTGGCTTATGTAAAATATTTAGAAACGGACAAACTTGGACCTAGGTCTAACCGGTGCCTATTTGTTGGGTATCCAAAAGAATCTAAGTGGTATTACTTTTACTTAGCTGAGGAACAAAAGTTGTTCGTCAGTCTTAGGACTATCTTTTTGAAAAAGGAGTTCCTTAGTGAAGGGACTGTAGCCGCTAAGATTGAACTTAGTGAAGTTCAATAAGTAGAAGAACTGACTCACTTAAGGAATAACATAGAACCGGTTGTGATTAGATCACACCCAGAGCCATACATGAATCATTAAGGAGATCCGGTAGGGTACCGAGTCGACCGGATATATACTACGATTTGTTAGTCCGGGACGATGATCTCATTGAACTCGATGAGAATAATGAGAATCCGATCACCTATATGAATGTGATGCAGAGGTCCAACTCTGAGAAATGGCTAGGAGCCATGAAATCCAAAATGGAGTCCATGGAGATCAACAATGTATGGACATTTGTTGATCCACCTGAAGGGATAAAATTCATTGGGTGAAAATAGATTTTCAAAAGAAAAAGGGGCGCAGACGGGCAAGTAAAGACCTATAAAGCCCGTCTGGTTGCTAAGGGGTATCGTCAACGTTATGGTATTGACTATGATGAGACATTCTCTCCTGTGACAATGCTCAAATCCATTTGGATCATGCTTGATTTAGCAACATACTTTAACTATGAAATCTAGCAAATGGATGTCCGAACAGCTTTCCTGAATGGTGAGCTAGAAGAGGAGGTGTATATGATACAACCTGAAGGGTTCACATCCACAGACAAGTCAAAGGTGTGCAAGCTTCAAAAGTCCATCTATGGACTGAAGCAAGCATCATGGAGTTGGAACATACGATTTGATAAGTGTATCAAATCATATGGCTTCGTTAGGAACGAAGAAGAACCTTGCATTTATAAATGGGCTAATGGTTCTGTGATTATGTTCCTTGTGCTGTATATGATAACATTCTCTTAATCGAAAATGACATCCCAGTACTACAAGAAATAAAAGTCTAGTTATCATTTCAGTTCTCTATGAAGGATTTGGGTGAAGCCTCTTACATACTGGATATGAAGTTCTATAGAGATAGATCTAAGAGGCTTCTGGGACTGTCATAGTCTACGTACATCGACACCATGCTGAAATGGTTCAGCATGAAAATCTCTAAGAATGGCTATCTCCCGATAGACACTAGAATTGATCTCTCTAAAAAGAATTATGCAACAACTCCTAAAGAGAGAGAGCGTATGTATAGAATCCCATATGCTTCGACAGTGGGCTCTATCATTTATGCCATGATATGTACTAGACCAGACGTGGCATACTCACTAGACGTAATGAGCAAATATCAATTTAACCCAGGTGAAGCTCATTGGAAAAGTGGTAAAAACCATCCTTAAGTATTTATGAAATACTAAGGACCAATGGTTAATTTATGGAGAATCTGACTTAAAACTTGTGGTGTATATTGACTCCAGTTTCCAGTCAGATAAGGATGATAGCGAGAGTGTGTCAGGATTTATCTTTACCCTGAACGGAGGAGCTATCTGCTAGAAAATTTTCAAGCAACCTATTGTGGCGGACTCAGTATGCGAAGCAGAGTACATTACAACATCAGATGCAGCAAAGAAAGCTGTGTGGTTGCAGAAATTTTTTGGCAAGCAGGGAGTGGCACTTTCCCTGGATGGTCCTATTCTAGTGTACTATGATAGTACTAGAGCCATTGCTCAAACCAAAGAGCAGAAATCTCATCACCGCACAAAGCATATTCTACGGTGCTATCACCTTGTACGAGAGATCATGGAACGAGGTGACATTGACCTTCAGCAGATCGATGGAAAGGAGAACCTGGTTGACCCCTTCACTAAAGATGTCAAAATTCAAGAGTTTGACATTTGTAAACGAAAAATGGGAATAGGATTCTGTACCTATTAGCTTAAGTCCAAGTGGGAGTTGTTGGGAATTGTCTCTCAAAGCCAATCGTCTAGGCTATAGATGGTTGTGCTATCTTGTAACTATATATGATTTTTAATGAATAAAAGTTATTCTTTTTGGCTATTCATCGTATTTGCATTTTCTTGAAATGAACTCTTGTATAATGGAGTCCTTGGAGCTACATCGTTTGATATAGAGAGGATATATCAAGTAGTTCTTAAACTGGTTCACAACCAAATGATACATTATTATAAGACGACAATGTATCAAGTGTAGGTTGTTATATGTCACATTTATTAGTCATCCTCTTAACCAAGGAGTGTGGAGACACTCGTATGACATGCAAGTAAAATGTGTGACATCTCACTGAACGTGACCATCTGCGGAGCTCCCTTCTGCCAAAGGGTTGCTCATGATGGAATATGGGTATATGTGTCCCTCAAACCTGAGATCACCGTGGTAGCTTGCAAGCAACTCACTGTACTTTGGTGCCGAACTACCTGGATTTCTAATCTAGTGACAGAAAGTTTCTGGCTCCAGTCAAGTACTTATGGAACGGTGGTGGATCAAGATTGAATTGACCCCTCCAAATAGTTTAGAGTGAATGACTCACTATGTCTCAATTTATTAAATCCTTGGTTAGGGTAGTTCTTGTGATAAGTCACAGAACTTGTAAAGTTGAGACACGATCTGGATAAACCATATTAGGGTTGGCAGTCAAATCCTAGATCATCCTGAGCATTTTGAGGTTAAAGGGATGAATTATACGGTAACCATATACCAGAGGTTCTTGTGAGGTGCTATGCATCTTCGACCTATCCGAACGTTGGATATCATTGCTAGATGAGGACTTTGACTGATACTGGAAATGTTCCGGTGCTACTGGGTTAGTGTTCGAACCATGGGGTTATACACCATAGGGGTTTCTATTTGATCTTAAGGTTGATCGATGATTGAGAATCGTTTGCCATCACCAGAGGTCAATATGATTGACCATATTCCAAGTGTCGACACTTGTTGTGACGAGCAGATTTTCTGGAAAGAATTTTTGGAATGTTTTGACTTCGAATTTTGAATTCGAATTTCAATTTTTGGGCATTTTTGGTTCCAATCTTTGGTATGATAGTCATACTTACCTTCTTTGGCTTGGACCCATTTGGTATGGCTCTTGACCTTCTCCCCCAATCACTCCTCCTTTTTCTTTCTCCCTCTCATGGCTACCCCTATAAATAAAGGCCATTTTAGAGGCTGCAGATGGTTGGAAGAACTAGAAGAAGAAAAGGGGTTTTGTGAGGACTTGGGATTGGGTGTGAGAAACCTAGCATTGTCGCTAGGTCTTGGAAAGAAAGTTTTTGGGAAGGATTCCACCTCTCCTCCTTGTCTTCCCGAAAGAAGAAGATCGGTCCGAAGGATCCTGAAGAGCTAGCACTCCAAAAGAGTTGATCAGTGTCGAGCCCTGGTGTGGATTACCTATAGAGGCCAGACACATGTATGGCTCGGGTGCCTTCCTCCTTTTCACAGTATTTTCAGAGGTATAACGGTAAGGTACTTTTATATCTTTGTTTCTTTCATGCTGTTGATGTTTCCTTGCATGCTAGATTATTATACTAGATCCTATTGCCAGTAGATCGGTAGATCGTCTTGATCGATCTACTGAGCCTTCCGCTGTGCATGTTTTAAAATAGTTTTGAAATGTATTTTTCTGCCCAGCATGCTTGAATGTTATTACCTTCAGTAAGTGTTATTAATAGTAGTAGGAGTTAGAATACATTATTATTATAATTGATTAGTGGGGTATATGTTGTAGAATATCCCATTTTAGACTGATCTTTTGTGGCATACATGCCGTTAAAGTATGTCATTTAGTATTTATTTGGATATTTATATTTCCTATATAAATAATTTATGGATTGGCATAAGTATTTATCACTAAAGTGATTTATTTATATTGTTAATGAGTTTTTCATTATACGAGGATTTCTGATTATTGCATACAACCACCTGTCTAAAGGGGATTGTTGTATGTTTTAATCTGGAAAGGTTGCATGAGGCATTGTATAGTAATGGTGCTCTAGCTTTCATGGGCTTATCTGTCCAAAGGACATAGGTTTGTAACTGTTAAGGTATTTTATTTGTTTGTGGCTTCATATGAAAAGTACTTATACATATTATATATTCTGCCCAAAGAAAAATATGTGATATTGTATTTGGCCTCTTGTATATCATTTATGGTATATATCCATTGATTAGTATTTTGCATTCCTGGCATATTTGATTATATAGTCATTTATGTTAATAATAATGTTATTATTCAATTTTTGACTGGGTCAAAATATCAAAGGTAGAGGTATATTGGGCTTAGAAAATTTGTCTGTCCAAAGGGGACAGATTTTCGAATACTTTGTATCCTCATTGTGTTAATCTTTGTTTTCTTTGAAAAAAAATATATTGAGCTTAAGAAATTTTTTTATCCAAATGGAGACATTTTTAAAATTTATATTTTCATTATATTGACCTCATTTTTGGAGCTCAAAAGTATATCACATTCTTTGCCTATATAAGAGTTTTATGATGATGCACATGGTATATTTATTGAAAATGGCTTATATATTTAAAGTTTTTATTGATTTATTATTTGTACCTCAAATATGTTACATTATATATGAGCTTGATTAATATTTTATATATCTTATGCCATCTCAAAGGTCAAAACTTGATAATCCCTAATTGGAAGGTTTATGAATTTTGATGGATGGTGACCACCAAAGTGGTCTGTTCATTGAGATTTACAAAATTCTTCTGTGAGCTATTTAGAAGATATTGTATAGTATTATATATTGAATAGAGATTCCTTATGTGGGTCATTTCCTTTCTAAAAATTTTTTGTTGTATTGGACCAAGGGCTCTCATTAAAATAATGCTTATAAATTTTTTTTAAAATATATTATTATATTTCTCTATTGATTAACTACATAAAAATTATTTAGTAGTTAGTATATTTGTGTTTAATAGAGTTAATGTTCTCATTATGATACTCTGACTGAAAGAAAATATAGAAACTGAAATTATGCTAGCACTAAGTATGATGGAATATAGATATTACATTATGTAATGATCTTCCATCTTGGTTGTCTCATTAGAGTACTCTGAAATAAAGCTGTCTTAAAAGTGGTAAAGAGTAAATTATTTTATTTGAAATATATCTGTATAATTGATTTCATTCTTATTATTGTATCTAAAAATGGTGATCTAATTTTGACCTTATTTGTGATAGATATTTAGAATCTGATAAAAAAAAGCCTGAATAGCTGATGGATAGATAAATTAATATGTGAAATAGATGGTATGATGGTGTTAGGATTTATATCTTGAAACTAGAGAGAATTGTACCTAAAATTAGTATTATGAGATTTCTATCTCTAATACATAGGCTAGTCATCATATTTAGTTTTCTTGCTATGCAGTTTAATGAACTTAAAATCATATATATGAAATAATTAATAATTCATATCCTATTCTATTTCAAAAGTTTTTGATACTTTTGAGAAAAGGATAAGAGTATTGATAAGGTGCATCGATCACGTTCTAAGATCCCATATATAATAAATAAATAGTATTATTAAATATTTATATAAGTATAGGATAGTTGTTTAATATACTATACTTGAAATTTTTAAGTAAAATGATGTGACTGAGAGGTAAAGTATACTATGAAAGATATAGAGTAAAGTATGATAAGTGGACGTAATTTATTTTGATATCACTAGTATAAAATTCTAATAATTACCATCTATGTTTTGAATAAGATTTTTAATAAAGTAGTTATACAAGATATCTTTTGTGTTGAAGATTGGTAGGGGGTCCAATATCTTTTAACTTTATTGTTGGAGCTGTCCTGCAATACTGAATCATTGATAATCCATTAGCAAATAAATCTTATTTTTGTAATAATATATTATTTATTTTGGTTATCCAGTTATTTTTAAATGAATATCTACTATCTTAATAGATATATAAAAAATATTGAGTCAAATAATGCCATATTTGTAGGTTCTGATTTGCATAATATCACATGCTTCTATATATTAGAAGTATGACATTGAAGAAAAATAAGTTATTACTCTTATTTATATAAATATTATATTTCATCCTACTGAAGGACAGTGGAAGAGCAATATTAAATAACAAACTAATTATAGTACCTCCATTACTAGTTGATGTAGTACTGGTAAAGAAATCATATGATAAGAAAATAGATATATGTCATTTCTTATGATAATGTAAATGATTGAAGGTTTTGTTTTTGTTAGAATGCTTGAAAATATAATCTAGTGGCATTCTTGAATATATAGGCAAAGTTTATGGCATGTTGCAAGTCACAATCCATATTATTTTTATTATGAAATTTTATCCTGGGTCTTATAATTATTGATTATGTCTTAAAATCACTTATAATTTCTTATAATTATAGGCAGCTATGTTCTTTAAATGAACAATAAAAGTTTTCATTATCTCCATATATAAAAATAGAATTTTTATTAGTCAGAGGTTGTAGTTGAAAGAGAGATATTTTGTACAATATATATAGTCAATATTTGTTGATCCCCTAATCAAGAATAAGATCCATAATTTTTATGAAATATGTCAAGAATATGGGCATTTTAAGAATCTTTTTTTAGGCTAGTGGGAGTTTGATGTATTTATTTATTAACTTGATTGACAAATTTTATTTATCATTGATTGCTGGATTGTAATCCAAGGACACATAGTGTCAAGTGTATATGAATAAAGTTCGTATCGGTTGATCCTTTAACCAAGAATTTGAAGCCCGTATGCTTTACAAAGTATGTTAAAAATATGGATATATTGAATTCTTTTGTTGTACTTTGTTAGTAGGAGTGATTTTAGGTTTATGCTTTATTATTATAAAGCTTGGTTTCATTTGATTATTCTATCATGTGTATTTATATACATTGTTGACATGATAGTTAAAGAATTGCATTCCTATATGGTTTTATAATGCACACGTGTAATAAAATATAACATAGTATCTCAAGAATGTATTTTATCTTGAGAATGATAGTTATATAGGTATGCTTCATTTTGATAATTATGAGATCTCATTATGTTTGGAGACATACAGACTTCTTTTGAAGTTGTAAGATTTTTATAACTTGTTATATAGCATGTGGTTAAGAGAAATCATGATTGCAGGTACATAAGTTTAATTTTTTTTGATTATGAGATATCTATTTTAATTATGTACCTGATTGAGACCAGGTATCAAGCCTCAGATTTGTTGTGCTATCTTGTCATTAACACATGATATGGCAAGATCGCTGACGTGGAGCATGCGTCAGTACCAGCTGGCAGCCAAGCGAAGCTGCACAGTTTTCTTTTCAAAAGCTCTCTTGCCAGGTGGCTCGACCGCTGGTCGAGCCACCCCGGTCCGAGCTCGGCACCTCTGCCCCTTCGCTAGGTGTTGACCAAGGCGAGGTCCACCTCAGTCGAAGTGGGCCTGCCTCTGCTCCTTTGTCAGGTGGCGCCCCTTGATGGGTCCACCTCGTCAAAGTCGAGCCTGGCACCCCTGCTCCTTTGCCAGGAGGTGCCCCTTGATGGGTCCACCTCGGTCGAAGCCGAGCTTGCCTCTGCCCCTTCACCAGGTGTCGACCCAGACGGGGTCCACCTCGGTCGAAGTGGGCCTGCCTCTGCTCCTTCACCAGGTGGCGCCCCCTGATGGGTCCATCTTATCGAAGTCGAGCCTGGCACCCCTACTCCTTCGCCAGGTGGCGCCCCCTGATGGGTCCACCTCGATCGAAGTCGAGCTTGCCTCTGACCCTTTGCCAACTGTCGACCCAGGCGGGGTCCACCTCAATCGAAGTGGGCCTGTCTCTGCTCCTTTGCCAGGTGGCACCCCCTGATGGTTCCACCTCGTCGAAGTCGAGCATGGCACCCCTGCTCCTTTGCCAGGTGGCACCCCTTGATGGGTCCACCTTAGCCGAAGTTGAGCTTGCCTCTGCTCCTTCGCCAGGTGGCATCCCTTGATGGGTTCACCTCGATCGCAGTCGAGCTTGCCTCTGCTCCTTCACTAGGTGTCGATCCAGGAGGGGTCCACCTCGATCGAAGAGGGCCTGCCTCTACTCCTTCACCAGGTGGCGCCCCCTGATGAGTTCACCTCGCCGAAGTCGAGCCTGGCACTCCTGCTCCTTAGCCAGGTGGCACCCCTTGATGGGTCCACCTCGGTCGAAGTTGAGCTTGCCTCTGCCCCTTCGCCAGGTGTCGACCCAGGAGGGATCCACCTCGGCTGCCTCTACTCCTTCGCTAGGTGGCACCCCCTGATGGGTCCACCTCGCCGATGTCGAGCCTGGCACCCCTGCTCCTTCGCCAGGTGGCACCCCTTGATGGGTCCACCTCGAATGAAGTGGGCCTGCCTCTGCTCCTTCACTTGGTGGCACCCCTTGATAGGTCCATCTCGTCAAAGTCGAGCATGGCACCCCTACTCCTTCACCAGGTGGCACCCCCTGATGGGTCCACCTTGGCCAAAGTGGGCCTGCCTCTGCTCCTTTGTCCGGTGACGCCCCTTGATGGGTCCACCTCGTCGAAGTCGAGCCGGCACCTCTGCTCTTTCGCCAGGTGGTGCCTCCTGATGGATCCACCTCGCCGAAGTCGAGCTTGGCACCTATGCTCCTTCGCCAGGTGGCGTCCCTTGATGGATCCACCTCGACCGAAGTTGAGCCCTTCCCGTGAAGCATCCGCAAGACCAAGGGCATAAGCCCAGAGGATGCTGCTGAGGATAGCGTGCACAGGGCAGCGCATCCAGTATGGCATCCCCAGGCCTATAACGGTGCACAAAACTCATTTGCACCAATTTGGGAGGGACATCTCGATCGAGGAACCAGATCCGGTGACCTGTGACCTGAATCCTACGAAGGGGAGGGCCATGATCAACGCCTCGAACCCAGGTACGCCCATGCATGGATCGAGGTCCCGCCCGACTCCCCCTTTCATGACTTCACGGCAGACGAGATGGGCTTGCCACTTAACTCCCTACCATAAGGGAAGACGATCTCAGGAGAACAGTCAGTAAGCGCCGCTGACTTCCAAGGCCTCCCTAGAGGGGAGAATCGAGGCATAAAAGCATCCAACGATCATAAAAGGGCACCACAGGCAAGAAGGAAGGTAAGCAATTGAGAGGGCAAACGCACGCATGGAGAGAGGAGGCGATTCTGATACAGAAGCTCCAAAGGAACTCGCAAGAGCGAGCTCGACGAGCCCGGTTGCAGGAACCGGAGTGCTAATCCCTCTCGTTCTCACTCATCTTCTCATCAAAAACTCCTCTAAGCACGGAGACCCAGCAGGGATCCGTCTTAGTGGATCTGTTCCACTTTACCGCTCTCTAACTTGACCATCGGAGTGCCCCCGCCAGGATCTCCAGCCCGGGTCTCTAACCTTGTTTCGCAAGTCCAGGAGCGTTAGGATTCCGTAGCAAAGGGGACCGCAATCTGGCACCAACTCACAGCTACAAGCCACGGCGGTAAGGTCGGCAACAATACCATTGTTGAGTATGTGAGACATAATGACTTATTGTTTGATACCATTAAAATTTTTCTTCCTTATTTTGTTTCTAAGCATGTTGAAGAGAAATTGGAGAACTGATAATGAAAATAGCATGTTTTATTTTGATCACCTTAATGCTATTTTCTTGCTACACTACCACACCAACTCATATCGATGGTGTTTATGATGCTTGTAACCATGGATAAGTCTGTATCTGTTAAGTAGTATAACAACCCTATGATTCGGCATTATGGATATTGTTGGATCGATTCATTTGTAGGTGCTATCTATGGATCATATGGTAGCCACATTTTGTTTTTAACCCGAGAGTTTTTTTTAAAATAAAATATTTTTAAAACTATAATTAATGTAGTCCAAGCAAGAGAATGTAAGAATTTTCTTAATTTGTGCTAACATTAATTAGAATTTTATTTTATTAAAACTGGATTGATTTTATGGTCCATGTTGATAGACGTAGGTTGAGCCCATTATTATGTGATCATTGTTTGGGCTAGGGGCACCTTATGTGATTTGGTGTGGTTGAGGCAGCATAGTATAGGCCTTAGCCTGACTTGACTTATGATGAGATGGTTAGTTAGGGTATTTTATTTTATTGACTATGTCCCCTCTTCGCTTCCTCTATTTATCTATTTCACTATATTATGATTTATGGTACGGTGATTTTTTCATCGAGAGCCACCTTTCTCGAAGAGAAGGACTTTGCCTGAGGTGTTCGTGTGAGCATCGGTAATCAAGATCATGGTGAATACAAGTATGCAATTCTTCTTTTCTCAGATTTATTTATATAATTCTAATCATTTCATCGATCCTAGATATTAGAAAATCTTTATTTTTCCTATAATATTTTTTTAATATAAATTCAATCTGAATAAACTCTTGATATTCTAATGACATCTTTTTTTGTCTGTCAAAAGCATAAAAAACCAAGGAATGAGTGCTTCCCTGCGTATTACACTAATAGCCATCATTCTCGTAGAGGGCCGCATTAAAGTTTAATTACAAACCATGTATCAGGCCCTTACATGATGATACTAAACCTCATTATTCATGATCTTAATCATTTCCTTGAAAAGGATAAAAAGTTGAAAAACACAATATAGAAAAATAGAATAAAGGTTCCCTTGTTACTAAGATTGATGAACCGATCGCCCATTTAATAATATCATAGCTATCAACTTAAGATCAAGCAATGCTGGTAGTCTTCTGAATTCTCTGGTTCTTGGCCATCATTTATAAACATCTATTGGAGTTAATTTGTAATTAATGAGTCTTATATTTAATATGAGTTAGTTAACTCTTAAATCAAAGAGTTAATTTGTAATTAATGAGTCTTATATTTAATTTGTAATTAAATACTAATATGGATTAAGAATCTAGAACATCATTGATCAATTTTAGCAAATAGCTTTTAGATGTTAGAGATGAAAAAATTCCAACTATCAAGTTATAGCAAAATGAAAATGAACCATGTTGGATAAAAATTTCAGATGCTTTGCTCATAAAAACACGGAATAATCATGTTCAGCATATTGCTTCTGCTGTTTACACCGACTTTTTGGTAAATTATAATGATTCAGGATATTTAAAAGAAAGAACAATAATTGGATTGTTCTTGCCCATTCCAATTTTCAATCATGGTCAACTTTACATAGCACTTTCTTGAGTCACATTTTAAGAATGGATAAAAATATTGATAAAAAATAAAGGTACGTCACCAGAAAATTATTCTAAAAATATTGTATATCATGAAGTTTTTGATGATTTGCTCTTAGGTATAATTTTTTGTATTATACTATTGATTAGTAAATTGAATGATATCTTATAACTTTTTTTCTATTTTTCAAAATCTTTACATCTTAAATTATTTTTAAATTATGGATAAGTTAGTAACAAAACATGGAATATACTTTATTATCGCAGTTAACATCATTGGACAAGCGAAATTGGAGAATCAAGGTTCAAGTTAAATCCAAACAATGACAATCGACTGTATCTTAATTGCTATTATGGTATAACAAATATTATTATAGTAATTTCTTAGCAATATCTTTCTTTATAAACTCTTTAAATTCATCTTCTTTTTTTATTAAACTTTTATAGGGAACTATGATACAAGCATCTATACATAAAGAAGATGCAATGCAATTTAAAGCTATACTGACCAAGGAAAATATATATTTCTTTGAAAAATTCAACATTGCTCCTAATAAAAAAAGTTTTAGAGCTTTTTTTCATCAATATATCATCTATATTAATCGAGGGCAATTGTGCGACAAACTGTTGATGATGAAGGCTCCATTCCTTTACAAAAATTTAACTTTGTACACTTCGAAGATTTGCTTGCTAAAAATTATAATGATCTCTATTTGATAAGTATGCCCGTTATATATAATACATTGAAACCCCCTGAAGTATAAATTATGATGCAATTATATCTATTTATTATGATTAACTATCTAATTCACAGATATTATTGGTCATATCATTTCTTCGAGTTCCCTTGAGCAAATTTTTGTTAGACAGAAAATGGTGCATAAAAGAAGCTTGGAAATTCAAGATTCAAAGTAAGTTCTATTGTTACTTCTTTCTTAACATTATATAAATTCCATTATTTAGTTACATACCTTTTAATTTAAAAATCATATAATAATATTATATATAGAAAAATAGATTCTACTTTTGACCGTACATAGACAATATCAATTACTTAATGGGTGAAATTTGCTAAAGAAATAGAATTAAAAATTATGGAAAAAAGAAAGGGAAGGTCCTATGGTCATCATTTTTACAGGCATGATCGTTATAACTTTCAAAGATTTTTTTTTTGATTAACAGGATCGTTCAAGATACAATACTGGAATAGATACAACCAGAGGTCAGATAATAAAATATTCCTAAAATGCACAGACATCTCCTTAAGAAGAGACCAAGAGACCTCTCTAGAGTGATTCGTCACAAAAGAAGCCATCTAGTTGGCAGCCGAGTTGGCTTCACGATAGACGTGTCTGACAACGATCCTTGAACATCCCTGTAATAGAGTAAGAATATCCGGAAGTCGAGGGTGAGCAGGAGTATAGCGAAAGGCACCCTGGATCCAGGAAATGACCATCAACGAGTCTCCCTCAATTATAAGACGGCCGAGCTAAAGAACCATCCTGGCATATCTGATCCTCGTCCAGGCACCATGAAGCTCCGCCATGGGGACCGTAGGATCAAAGAATCGGATACCCCCCGTAACAAGAAACCCGACACCTGATGCCCGGATAATAAAAGTAGCACCACCAGTGGCACCTCTAACACTTCCATCAAAGCTGACCATAGCATAGGTCAGAGGAGGGGGCTCCCAAGAGATAAAACCTAGCGAGGTGCTCGAGGAGCAGAATCGAAGTCCCAGATCTTTGAACTATCCACTATCATACCTTGATACTCCATAGAGTGAGTCCTAGCTCTCTCAACAATAAACCTAGTCAAACAAGTATCAGACCTGAACACCATAGCATTCCGGGTGAGCTAGATGTGGTATGCTAAATAGGCCACAAATATCGGAGAAGCCGAAGAGGGAGGAGAGCGAAGGGCATGAAAAAAGGTATCCACCACATCATCACCATGGTACAAGAGAGAGTTGTAGCCAGCCAGGGACCACACACGCCAAGCTCTCCAATAATAAAATAAAGTATGGCCAATAGACTTATCCTCTGGTCCACAAATCGGGCAAGAAGGAAGGTGGGCACCATGCAAACACAAAAGAGATCTTGTGGGGAGCCGCCACCATGCCACCTTCCAGATGAAAAATCTCACTCTAGGATGCACTGGAAGAGACCAAATCTAAGCAGACTAAATGCCCCTCTGTGGCTCCGGGCAGTAAATAGAATATAGATCAGCCAAAGGAGCAGAAGAAGAAGAGAAAGATCTCCAGACTCTAATATCAGGGTAAGGGCTCACAGGAATCTCAATGGAGAGAACTCTCTCCCCCAGGATTTCACTAAAATAGTGAGTGATCACAACAGGATCCCACCTCTGCACCCCCAGAAGGAGAAGGTCAATAATGGTAGTAGAAGCAGGCATATCAAAATATAGAAAGGTAGGCCACCTATCCAAGACAATATCTGAAATCCACGGATCAGACCAGACCTTGATAGATCTGCCATCTTCCACAATCCATCTCATATGATGTATAACATCAGGAGCCTCCTCAGCATCTCCCTCCAGATAGCTGACATGCGAGATGAGTAAAAAACCTCCCCCCTCCAAGGACTGAAGATCATATCTATGGCGCATGAAGGAAGCCCATAAACTGCCAGGGGTCAAGAAAAGCCTGGTAACATGACGAGCCAAGAGTGCCTCCCTCCTGACCACCAGGGAATGGATACCCAGCCCTCCATTCCTAACCGGCTGACCAACAAACTACCATCCCACAAAATTGACTCCCCTGGGAGCTCCACTCGATCGCCACAAAAAAGCACGAAGGATTTGCTCAGCTTTCACCACAATGGCCTTAGGGATGACAGTATTGGCTAGCAGATAAATCGGTAATGAAGAAAGAATAGACCAGATCAGAGTGAGCTTGCCCATGGATGATAGAGCTCTACCCTGTCAGCCTTCCACCCTGTCCTGCACTACCTACAATACCAAAGTAGAGTCTGCTCTACGGAGAGAGGCACCGGAAATAGAAATACCCAAATAATAAAGAGACCCCTCTTCTCCAATCCCCAACATAGAAGTAATCAAGTTACGAAGATGGGCCGAAAGCTTCAGACTAAAGTGGACCTCCGATTTTGCAAGATTGATCATCTGCCCAGAAGCTAAACAATAAGCCTGGAGCACCCTCCTAAACCACTGTGTCGTGGTCTCAGATGCCCTGCCTAGAAGTAAACAGTCATCTGCTAATAGAATGTGCGAAATCAGGGACACTGTAGGAGCATCAACATATGGTTGAATTGCCGATTCCCTAACAGAATCCCGCAACGCTCGTGAAAGAGAGTCAGCACAAATAATAAACAGATAGGAAGAGAAGGGACAACAAACTTTCCAAGATATTTACTATTCTCTTACCAAATTTTTAAAACTAGAACTAAAATTTTTATACTAAAATTAACCATCATTACTTTTAAATACAGAAAAATATATTTATCAACATGTTCTACCTCTAAATTTTACATGGAGATTGACATATCAGAAATCAATGATTATCAATAAAGGTTAGCTCAACAAAATTTATAATTGCATAGTTCATATCTATGAACATCTTTTTTCTAAAATGTTATTTCTATTTAAAATAAATATACATATTTAATACTGTAATCATTCTAATTGCATATGCTGAATAACAGTAATAGATAATTATTAATCCATGTCATGAGGTAATCACCAATAGAGAAACAATACAACAATTGTTGCAGTCAAATCCACTCGAATGTCACGTATATTTCAAAGTTCTATTATCAAGTTAAATGATTGTATAATATGTAAAAAACTAAATTTATTTCCTTTTTAGGATATGAAATTTACATGTAAAGCAAAATTAAAAGAGAGAGATATAACTTATAGATGGTAGTACAAGTCATGCTATAATTGCAGGGCTGCTGTTAAAATTTTATGGTGATAACTTTTGATGCAACCACTACAACAAAAATGAACTACGTCCGGTACCATGGTATGACTACAACATTTGCAAAATATCTTTTCATCTAATTTCAAACTTAATAAATTCCTTCCTTAAATAAATTTGATAATTCTATAACAATGTTATGTGCAAATTGAATATTGTTATCGAGGACAATACCGCTGCAATAAACTTCATGATATTTAGAAAAATAACTCAACAATTAATTAGTATTCCAACACTCAATGTTACAACCGATCCAAGAATGGATAGATTTGTTCTTCTAGCTATTATTAAAAAATTTATCAACAATGATTGCATCATTCAAATACTATCTAATTTATAAAATCAATATGACAATAGCTTAAACTTTAAAGTTACAAAATTTTTTTAAAGAAGATGACTCTGGATTTAAAAATTTAGAGACATGCTCTTCATCAACATGTCCATCATAATTAATAAAAAATTAGTTTCTACAATCCCTGAAAAATAAATCGAATATGATCTATTCCATGAAAGTAGCATTTCAAAAAATCTCTTGACATAGTTGGATAATATTTTTTATGAAATATTTTTATAGTACATATTTTTCATACATTCATTAAAATTGTTACCATCTATTATGTAAAAAATCATTGACCATGGCACCCTCAAAGAAAGGAAAATTAATGTACCATAATTGATGCTTGGCTGCATTTGCTTTTCTTATCCCGCACCTTTACTAACTTGCTATTTGTTTTATTTATTAATATTATTTATTTTTATATTATCACACAAACTTTTTTAGAAAGATTCAAGATAATATAAAAATAGATAATAATAATAAATAACTAAAATTAATTAAAATATTTTTTTTATAAATATTATTTGAATTATATTTGATGTTGTTTCATAAAATTAAATTTATCAATAATGAAATTTACCATAAAATTTTCAGCTATCTCCTTATCGATATAAATGACTAAATAAGCATCAATAAAGTCGCCTTCCATTTTGTTGTGCCATCTGGTCTTGACAATCTTCATCGTTAAAAATGCTCTTTTTATAAAAGTAGTTGAAACCGGAAGAGTCATGAGTACTACAGATTCATAGAGGATGCGCGTGCACTGGCTGCGGTGGCGACGGTATCGCGTCGAGTATCATTTGCGTTGCATGATGAAGTGGGGTGTCCATCGAGCGGCGGGACCAAAGGCAATGGGACGCGAGTGCAGTGGCATCAATGGGAGCCCGGGGCATGACGGGCACTCGCTTGTCCATGCCCCCAAGACCTGATAGTGCTACATAATGGGTTCGGTCACCAGGACGGTGCGCGGCTTCATTGTCTGGTCTTACCGTGGGAGCGTTCCTATCGGTTGCACCGTATGACAGGTCTGACCTCCATCTCATCCATTGATGCGATGAACAGGACGTTGCTGATTGCATGCAGTGACTTTGGCAATGGCGGGTTTCAAAGATAGGTGCCGGTTGAGCGACGAAAAGAAAAACCTTTGTTTTCTTCTAAAAACATATGAAAAAGAAAAAATAATGAAAATAAAAGTTAAAGTCGGAAATGATCCAACTTCCAAGTAAAAAAAAATTGATTTATAATATTTATTTTATTTTTTAATTTTTTTTTCAAAATTCTTTGAATTATATTTAATATCTCTAATTTTAAAAAAACTAAATATGTATATATATATATATATATAAAATTTTATAAAAAAATTTTAACTCATAAAAAAAATTTAAAAAAAAATTAGGAGGGGCCTTGCTACCCCGGCGGTCCGCCCCTGCCTCGCAGTTTTCAAAGTTTGAGAAGGGCAGCCTCCTTCCATGCATTTGATGAAAATTGCAACTCAAGCAAACTTCACCAATTGCAAGGCACTCCAAAAAAAACTACAATTTTCTCGCAATACCTGGAAAGCTGAGCGTACGAGGAAAGATATGGTGTCTTAATTTCTGCTTCTAGTTCTTTATTTGCATCTATGAAAAGATATGCTGACAATGCAATGAACTTTCAGGAGGTTATACAGCATCAAGAAAAACAGCCCTTCGAGCACTAAGATGCTTCTGCAATTGAAACTTCAGCTTGGGTTCTGGAGCAAGATGACCTGCATCAATTCTTTATATATCATGAAGATCCTAGAAGTACTTAGATTTTGTATAGGTCTCAGAGATGTTCTGACCACTTGTAGGATGCTTTCGGACTTGAGCCCATGCAGCACCAGATGTTCCGGCTGTTTGTTTTGATCAGTCTCTAACCATTCACAATGAGATTGCAAGGGAAGTGATCAATAATGCAAGACAAACTTCTACTCCTGTGACCTGTGATCGAGCGCCCATCACGAACAAACCAAACAAGAAGAAATATTTGTTTATTTTGCATGAAATAATAGACAACATGACACATTGTACGGGCTTGCTGATGTAAAAGAAAGAGAAGATGCATTATTCAAATTGGTTTCATTCATTCCCAACAAACTGAAAGCAAACCTTGGTAGAGCTGGACCACGGTCTACAATTATGAAGGTCATCAACTGGGTAGAGGTGGAGCAGGGTGACAGCAGCTAGAGACCGGTTCATCCTAAGAGCAGCAGGGATGGCAAGAAAGTTGAGGATAAAAGTAAAGAATCCTTAAATTGGTTTCTAGGATTGCGTCAATTATATCATCCTATCTGTCCGTGGTATACAAAGATTTTTCCTACTCGAAATGATCAAGGATGGAAGTAAAGAATCTTTAAATTGGATTTTATTTTTCTTCCTGTAATATATACTTCAAAGAGGAATACAAATTTTTTAATGATTCATAAGATAACGCCCTTCGTTTAGAAGCGCAGATTGGCATGACTTCCAAGTAAAGCAAGAAATCAGTAGAAAGCATCAACTTAGTGTTACAGGTAGTAACAATACTTAAAAAGAAAAAAGAAAAAAACTAGTACAGGATATCTTCTCCAAACAAAAAGAAAGTATAGGAAATTATCGATTCTTCACTGTTTTGTGTCCAGTCTCAAATGCTATGATTTAGATAGATTACTCAGGACATTCAATGATTGAAGACTAATTGATGACTTGATGCATAACTTGCCATAACAAAGATCCGCATGCAATCACGATGGATGATATGATTTGATGTATTCCCCTAGGAATTCTTTTAGCAGACAAAGCTGTATATTAACATCTGATGAGAGACAAAATATAAATTATCAAATATCAATTACTTGGAACTAAAAGGAAACCTATGGCAATCGATGTGGAGGGAGAATAAAAATTACATTAGGCATGGTGCTATAAGAGACTCTGGATTAATCTTAGCTTTTTTATTCATATTTCTTAGGATAACAAAGGAAGCATCATATAGACCAACACGTAAAATTTTCTTCTGGACCAACAGACAAAAACTCTGCACACAAAAAGGTCAGCTTGAGTTTTTTCTTTTCTGTTTCAAGAGCTCGAGGTCCTTCATTTGCCGCTGTACAGCTTCTTGGGAAAGAGGTTTTTGCTCCGGATAACTTGTTCTCTCACCTGCAGCAATTTGTTTTGCCATAGAACCTACTATCCTATCTATCTCAGATTTCCCAAGTGAAGGAAAAACTGCATTCAGCATAATGCACAGTAATCTCTGATCCTCTTCTTCTATGGGATCTTTGCCAAAGCAGCACACATATATGGCCTCCAGAGCTTTCTCCACTCTGATCTCCATTGGAGTTTCCGGAATTGCAGCCTTTAGCTTTGCTCGTCTCTGCACAACAATATAGGATGTTTTAAGGCATTAAATCTCATGATCGAATATTATTGTAAAAATTAAAAATGTATTCGACCAGTCATTGTTGTACATGTAATTATATCTCTCAATAAGAGCAAGTCCAGAAACACTTGCGGGCTTTGAACTAGATTATGATGTTTCATTCTCTGATTGGCTAACATGTACAGTTTTAATAGTAGAAACTTGAAAGTAAATCCATAAACCAGTGAGTACTGAGGACATCTACAGACTACAAAATGCCCAGAAGCCCCAAGTAGAGGAGCACATCTGCCAACATAACATTGACATAGGTTTTCAGTAGTTGAGCTTTAAGGGTTAGATAAAAAGGCCAACATTGGACACAAGGCCTTATAATCTAGGAAATCAAACAAATTTAAACCAAACTTTTTCATGCCATGCACAGTCACAAATGTCTCCAACAATGCCATACCAACAATGATGCAAGAAAACCTAGAGCATCTCAATGTTTCTCAAACACAAAACCTCCAACCAGACCAAATATTGAAATGCTTGCAAGCCCTGGTTGGTTTGCTCTGACTTCTTAGGAAAAAAGCACCTCAACCAGCAAACCTTAAGCCTTTCCATTCTTGCATGTTCACACTCCCTATCTGAAGGATTCAGATGCATAACTTTAGAGACACAAAACTGCTTGTCTGGTGATCATACTCATAAGATATTGTACAGTTTTCATAAAACCTGAGTCCAACTCCAGTTTGTGACAATTTCACAGAAGACAGCTCCAGCAACCAACAAAAGTTCATATTGAGACAAATTAATTTTAAGAACTAGAGGACAGCAGGGCACCTAATATCCCCTCCCATCCACAGAGATGGCGTAACTCAGTGGAATAGCATCTTCACAGAAGTATCAGAAGCAATATTTGAATTTAAGCCACAACGACTGTGGCAATCGGTGTCCGTCAGCAGGAGCTCACATCTGCATACCAAAACTAATGACACGCTCACATGTGAAAAAATATATGTGGTGCTTCACTATAACTGCCCAGATGCTTGCTACTGAGACTGCATGTCTGGGAACGGTTGACACTTGAAATATTTGCAATTAAGTATTCTTCGCAGGTCATTTGAAAAATTATGACAAATGTCAGCACTTGAAGAGCACACCCTTTCTGATGTGCCAAGGAGTGCCCTTCCTTTGTGAATGATGTTGATCCAATAAGATGATAGGTCCATAGAGTTTTTCTTTTTCAGATTTGACATGATTATGTGAACAAAGTTTAGATGATAAAAGATTACATAACCAAATTTTTAAAATATATATTATTTTAAATTATAAATAGTTGTGCTGACCTCCCTTGCAGCAGACATTGTAGCAAAGAATGTCTCCTCTTCAAACTCAATATCATTGGAAATGCGAAGCCTGGCTACTCCTTCCAATATTTCTTCAGACTTTAACAGGCCAGCACCAACAGCACCCAACCAGCAGCACAAAAGAACATATAATGGATCCCCTGCCTATCCAAAAAATAAAATAAAAATGAAAGTAAAGCTTGACTAAAGTTACTTAGTGTAAAAGTCTCCTTCCTAGTAAAAACTATACTAATTTCCATTTTCTTTTGATTATCTTGTCCTTATGATCATTAGCTCGCAAGTAGTATAAGGTGTCCTGAAAATCACAATATAACGTACAGCAAGTCATGTAATCAAGACAAATACTAAAGTACTCCTTTTAAACCGGCTACTGTGAACAGGGCAATCCATTCACTTAAAACAGTGAAACCTATCATTAGCATTCCAACGGAAAACAAAAATTCGAGTGGCCTTTCTATCTACTCATCTAAGTAAACAGAAAAATGGCTATTAATATTACAATTGCTGATACATTAAGTATTATTACATACAACAAACTGAGTCAATGAAACTTCACCAGGAGGTGCAGTAGTTAGTTACCGAACTACATTTTTCTAATACATGCCACAAGCTTAAATATTTCTCGTTAAGAGACTTCAAACAACTATTTAATTATGTGAGTCAAAGAAACCCATGAAAGATTTAATTTTTTGGAATACTACCATTAAGAACATACCCGCATAAAGACAGATGGCGCGCAATAACCCTAAAGCCAACAACTAAAACTATTCTAAATCCAAACATTTCCAGAAAGCGAACAAAAGGAAGAACAGGACTGCTCAAAAATATTCTTCTTCTTCTTCTTCTATTATTATTATTATTATTACTACTACTACTACTATTATTATTTTGCCATTAACCATGAAAAGGGAATGTTCTACTGTAACTAGAGATGCAACCAATAAAAAAGGGGGACTAATTTCTCCAAACTTAAATTTGTTCCAGATGGCGAACCCGGCCACGTCGGTCCTGGAACTCGTAAAAGGCGCGGGACTCGGTGATGCTGCACTTCTTGCCGACCCGCCGCCGGAACTCGGCGAAGTCCACGATGTCGCCGCCGATCCCCCCCTCGTCGCTGAAGATCCTTGCCAGAAGCCCCACCACCGGAAGCGCCCCGATGACCTTGCTCGCAAACGCCCCGACTGAGTTGGGATTCCTCTCCATATACCCCACGACCCTAACGCCAACCCGGCCTGACCCTCTTCCGCCGCCAGCGGCGGAGCTCCGCCGAGGGGCGGAGAGGAGGAGGAGGAAGGGCTTGGATTGGAGTAAGGAGGAGGAAAGATGAGGTTTTGGGGTAACCGTTATACTCTCCATGTCTCGCTGGAGAGTGGAGGTTGGTCGCGCCTGGCGTTATCCCCTCTCGAACTAGGGGATGAGATCGAGGAACCGGATACCAAACCTTACCTCGAGACCCTTCTAGCTCGTTACCTTGCAATCCCTCTTGGCTAGTCTCTCCTATGTCTAATTACTGCATAACACTTTAATTTTGAAATAAAAAGTAAATAACTCTTATATTTTATATCTAATTACAAACAATCCTTTATATTTTTAATTTTATCCGACTTAGCTTTATATTTGATAAAATATTGCAATCTCTTCTTAAAAATATAACATAAAGAACCATGTTCGATGCCATGGATTAAAATCTCGAAAAAATTAGTCGATCTACCCTCAGCCCCATCACATAGTATTTTTTTCATCCCGTACCTTCTTTGGTCCGCACTTTTAAAATTCTCTTTCCCTCTAATTCTTCCAAATAAACTACTCTATTTTCGGTGATTTCCTTTATGTATTGCTTCGGACGAACAAGAATCAGCAATACTCCATTCTTAATACCATATTGGTTCCAAAAAATCCGATGTTAAAGGAGGTATGCCAATCATATTCTTATTTTACTATTTTAATGAGAAATCCTAAAATATTTATATATTTTCTTGAATTTATGTTTCATAATTTGTTATCTATTTTCTCAATCTCATTTCTATTATATTAGTTTTGGCTTTCTTCTTGTTTGTTTTCAGATTTTTTATCGAAGAATTTGTAATTTAAATTTTTTATCTGCATGCTTCTATTGTACATGCTTGTTTTGTTTTTGATTGTATTGCATGTCTTGATTATTTCTTGTAATTAGTTTTCTATTGTTGCTAGTATGTTATATCTTGGTTAGTTCTCGCTGATTATGAACTGTAGATACAGTAATCATATTATAATATTCAATTAGTGCATAGCCCGGTAATTATTCTATTTTCATCCTTATTGTTAGGTGACGATGGTCCTTTATATATATTAATTGTGCATGCATTTTTTGTTTAAATTGATGTGACTGGTCCGCTGACGTGGAGCGAGAAGCCTGACATGGAGCCCTCACTGGACGCCACGCGGGATTACCACCACAGGCCCCTTCGCTGGGCCGAGCTCCGTCCTCCGCCAGGTCGGTACCCGCTAGGTCGGGATGCTTAGGTCGGAGCCGAGCTCAAACCCCACCAGAGACAGACATTTTAAGCCCGAGGTCGGGTCCTGTGTTCCAGAGTCGAGCTCAAGTCTCCTCCGCCACGAGAAACCCCTTCGAGGCCGGGTCCCCTGTGCTGGGCGCACCTCATCCACCTCTGTCAGCCCGAGCTCGGTAAGAGCTGGGCCCCCCTGGCCTGGTGCCGAGCTCGGCCCTCCTCCGTACCACCAAGCCACCGCGAAGCTAATCCCTCGCGAATGGACCCCATCTTCCCAGCTCGGCCCTCAACTCGGACCGGGACACCAACCACCGCGGGAGCAGCACCTCCCCTCCAAAGCCGGTGGCGGGCCCCCCGAGGACAGTACGACAGCACCCGCCACGTCGCCATTAATGCCCACGGCCGCCATTCACACCAGAAAGAAAGGAAGCTCACATCAAGACACCATACCCCCTACCGACTTGCCGTACGATCGAAGAAAAGACCCCACCAGGGAGCACGGTTCCCGAGAGCGACGGCACAACAGTCGAGATCCCGCCAAGCTTCCAAGGAGGGCAAACAAAAGGAATGTCAGAGACGTGTAGAAGCTTCCCCAGCTATCCAATAAAGAAGGCGTCCTGTATACGGCACGGTACCTTGTTGTACCCGTCTGGCAGCATGAGAGAATCCCGAGACAAGCCAAAGTAGAAAAAAAAAACCCAGCTCCTAGTTTTCTTGAGTTGGACGATTGCCAAGGGCCGCGCCACCAACTCCCTTCATCCGGTGATGACCGACAATCTCCCCCCATCCACTACCTTCCATGGCTATCAAGCACCATGAATGGTATGCAGGAAGGAAGCTGGGGAGTTAGGGAAGAAAAGAAAGAAGAAGAGAAGAAGAAAAGAAAGAAAAAGAGAAGAAAAGAAGAAAGAAAGGAAAAAAGAAAGAGAAAAAGAGAGATAAGAGAAAAAAAAAGAGAGAGAGAAAATGGAGAGTGAAAGGGGAGAGAGAGAGAGAGAGAAAAAAAAAAGAAAGAGGAGAGACAGAAGAAAGAGATGAAAGAGAAAGAGGAGAGAGAAAGAAGAAGAGAGGAAGGAGAAGAGGAAAGAGAGAAAAGAAAGAAGAGAAAAAGAAAGGGAGAGAGAAGAAGAGGAGAGAAAAGAAAATAAATATAAATAAATAAATAAATTTTATGAAATCAATTTAGATATTTAGATGGTTTTCTTGTTGATTAACCAGATTTCCATCAACCAGATTTAAATAGATATCTAGATCGAGCTTAGCCCTAGATCTGATTGAAAAAAATCTTTTACCTTATTTTGTTTTATTAGATTCAGGATTAATTATTTAACTTATTTTATCAGAACCTTCATTACCTTTATCAGTATGGAAGTATCGAGGATCTAAAGTTTGAGTCACATATTCCTGATAGAATCAATTTCAGGTAAGTTATCTTAACCTCTAGTATTATATGCTTAATATGTTATGAATGTTATGAAATGATAATTATGTGTAGCATCATTTGATCTGTATTGGGTTGCATATGTTATTATGTGTGTTAGTGTTGATGCTCTCTAGTCTGACTATGATCATACGAAGACCTAGTCTCCTTCCGGGCCTCCAATGGGACAATCACTTACACATAACCGGCGGACAGTATGTGTAGTTAGGAGCTAATTTTTTTTAAATTTTTGCCATGGCACATGCTGAGTATGCATGATTCCTCGTATGATATCAGAGCTAGTTTCCTTCTGGACCTCCAGTGGGACGATCACTGGCACATGACCAGTTGTAATTATATGTAATCAGAATCTAGTCTCTTTCAGGGCTAGCCATGGGCCGATCGTGGCCATAGTCAGAGGGACTAGAAGAGTAAAGTAAATGGTTGGTCATCCATAGTCGTGTCGCTTGTAATTGAATATGCATATTAATGTGATGTTATATTTTATTTTGTCGTGAGCTCGTTGTTTGTATGATTTATGTATGTTTGCAATTTATTGTTGACATATTTATGCATATATTAGAGGTAATGATAATTTACTGAGCTTGTAAAGTTGACCCCATGTTTTCTTATATTTTTGTTACAGATCCGGGCTTTGGGACAGTCAGTGAGGAGCTAGGGTTTAGGTGTTAACCCCTTAGTTTATATTTCATTTTAAATTTTAGTTGAACTTTGCTTACACTGTATCCTGGATTTTTTAGTTAAATTTTAAAAATAAATAATTAATTAGTTAAATCAAGTATGTGAATATCATACAATTACTTAGATTCTAAATGTAACTGTCAATATGATACAAGAGTTGATATGAATGTGATACATCGATTGTAGACATGAATTTATTTGTTATAGGGACTAATTGTTTGACATCAATTTATTTGATACAGGAGCTGGTTTGAATATAATACATTATTTATGGACATGAATTTATTTGTTACAAGGATTGCTTGTTATGGGGACTAATTGTTTCACACTAATTTATTTGATACAAGTACTGATTTGAATATGATAATTGTTTGTGAATATGAATTTATTTGTTAGGAACTGATTATTACAGAGACTGATTGTTTCACTTACATTATTTGTATTTTCTTATTTTTTATATTAGTTTTTTATTTTTTTTGGTGGCTGTACAGGTTGAGATGTATGCTTGCTTATACACCAGCCAATGAAGATTTCATGCCCCATGAATTTAATATTTTTGGATTGTGAAGTTCTGAATTATTCGTACGAGGATTGTTACTGAAAATTAAAATATGTGCATAAACAAAAAAGTAACATTTTTAAATTAAACAAAATTTGATCTATTATAAAAAAAAGTTATGAGCATTTTTTATTGATAAGAATGACCTCAAATATCAGAGTTGTCTGTTCATTTTTAACTTAACCGGTTAATAAAAAAATTATTTTACTGTATCACTTCCATATATCAATGGCACGCAAATAGAAAAAAATATTTTTAATCTTGACATAACCACTTATATTTATACAATACAGAAAGTTTGCTTTATTGTACATACTAACTCAAAAATTAAACTTTGGGACATGGCCCATGTATCCCAGCTGTGCATTGATATGATAAGAGCATAAAATCCCTTAAGCTATGTCATACATGTGCATGTCCTGCAATCACTATATATTTTTGCTAAAACTATGTCAGTTTATAAAGAATAAACTTAAAAAACACATTTTCAACTGAAAAAATTATTTACTAATATTTTGAACAAAATCTAACAGAGTTCAAACAAGCAAAGCCAGACAAATATATCAGCTTGCTTATAATCGAGAGAACTGAAGTTAGGCCAAACTCCAGCTGCTAAAAAACCGCTCGCTTTTTTGAAAGCCCAACCTGGTACAAAGCACATCTGTTTAGTGCACATAAAATGGCATTATAAATGGAGGTAGACTACCTGGCCAAAGTACAAATATAATACTCCATAGCGTAAACAATATTAGCATGCAAGTTACATGATCCTGCTGCGTTAATTAGACGGACCTATCAAAATGACCTTCAAGTAGGGTCAGCAATTTTACCATGTAAGTTTATGTTTAGCATAAACATCTCACAATTGTTTTCTCGAGTGAGATTTTGATTTTGAGACAAGAATGATGCAAGTTTTGATAAATTGATACATAATATCTGTACTAGAAACAAATCGCATTGCTGGTTACAGCATCCATGGTATCTAAACTTTTGCTCTACCAATCTTAACATGTCATCTTTTAGTGTCTTCCTCATTCACTAATCTTTCTTCAATATCATACGGCCATTTGAAATTGTTCAGGAACGCGAAGTAAAGGTAGCTGGATGTCACCAGGCTCCCCTAGCTGGCCACAAGCAGCCATCCGGTCATCCCCTCTGCTACGTCGCAAGAAAACGACACATCCAGCCTCAGCCAGAATATTCCTGAACTCTATCATCTTCTCTTCAGGGGTAGGCTTGAAATGAGATCCATTGTGAGGGTTGAACGAGATGAGGTTGATCTTGCAAGGAATCCCACGAACGAGTTCTACAAGTCTCTTTGCATCCTCAACACTGTCAAAGAAAGATGAAGACATTAACATCAGAGACCAGAGAAAGAACGGAAGTTTTCAGAGACAAGATAGAAAGAACAAAAGAAAGAATAACCTTTAAGAAAGGCATTTTTTCTTGCATGAATCATGATTTATATACACAACCAAAATAATATTATCATTACCTCTATCAAGTTCTCAAGGGACAACAAAATGGTAATTGAAGTAATCCTGAAGGTTTCCGTGTTTACCGGAGGTCATAGGTGCTAATTCAAAATATAACTAAGTGGAAATATAGGTGAACAAGCAAAATAAAAAAAGGTCACTGACATCCTAAAAATCAGTCTGTAATGCAACATCACATTGAGAACTAAATTATAATGCCACAAGGCACTTGCGATGCTCTTGGACAAAACAAAATGAGTTCCCTGCATGGCTACATCACCATGAACCAGTCTTCTCGGTACCATCCCGAATTGCCCGATTCGAAGCATACCATACCGGCCAAGAGCCGTATGGTCAGTCATAAAAAACGGTCCGGAATGCTGGATCGTTCAAAAAATTAAAAAAATCTAAACAATACCGATACGGTGCAGCACTGGTACATACCTCCCAATTCGGGCTCGATTCTGTTCAATTCGAGTCTAGTTCGGGATCGATTCAGGTTAAACAATATAACCATGGAAGAAAGATAATTTTTTACAATTTCATGGACCCGATACCGAGCCCGGAATGGTATGGTACCATACCGTACCGGTTGATGACCGGTATGGACCCAATACTGGTTCAGTATTCCTTGCCATGAACTCATAAAACTCTCAAGCCATAAAAATGCACTAAGAAGCTAATGGATGACATAAAAGCTTAATTTATTAGCCTCATGACCATTAAAAATAAAAAATAAAAAATAAAAAACAGGAGTCAATTTTTGCTAGAAAAGCAAATTGGACTATTGCAATCTTGAGAATAGTATCTGCAGACCTAGAATAAATTTTCCCACAAAAAGCTGATTCAAGAGATTGGCATTTCACTGAATTTCTATCCATGTCTCCTAATTAATAGGCTTTCCTAAGGTGGACCGACACAATCAGGGTCAAACTGGCACATATTAACCCAGACTTTGAATCAAAACCAATCAATTTCAGCCTGAAGCTATGTAATGCACTTTACAATCTAAATCATCATAACTAGACCATGATAACTCTGGGGGCAAAATATCTAACGTGCAAAATTTGTCAAATATAGTTGTGCACCATATATATGAGTTAGATTTTTCTTTTGGTAGAGTAGCTATCGTCTGCATGTGCCATTTAAAAATGTAATATGGAGTATGCAGAGGTCATACATTGATCTCAAACACAAGTCATGATATGTGTTGGCCAGGATCAAATCAGGTTTTGATATTTGCATACAATCACCTCTTGGAAAATAAATAAACAAATAAATAAATATATGCACACAATTTCATCGTTGTACTCCTTTGGGGTAATCCCACTAACGTTTTGAAAGGTTGCTGTGGTATATGGGCAGTCAAGGGACTGCATAGCACATATGCATTGAAAAGATTGCATATGCAGGCACATATACAATTAGTATTTTAAATATTTAAAAATAATTAAAATGTGTTAAATGAAATAACATTGCAAAGTTCTAGGCAAACTGCACTTTCAGCCCATATGTAGCCTGATTGTGGTAACTGCATAAAGGGTATGCGGTGTGGTCGGAGGACCGCATCTGCATAAGTGGCCACACATACCACCCCATTTAAAACACTGAATATAACTAAAATATGGTTGTGCATCATTAGGAACGCAAGAATGGGAAAAGGTCTTATATATTGTCTCTATTAATGTCAGAACTGATCGATATTACTACTGTCCATTTGTCTTAGGAAATGGTCAGATGGGAGTGCATTGGGTAGTCATGGTCAGGAGGATTCACTATATCATAAATTGCATGGAGTGCATGATTGTTACTCTTCTAACTTCTGAGGTAACATTTTGGAAACTTCAGCTCTGTAGTTTGTGCAAATTACAGTTTTGACTTTTGACAGCACAGAGCTTTATCATATGTGCCATCTGCAGGCTTTTGTTGGTGCTTTATAAAGGCCACTAATGACTTCCAGCAGAACAGGGTAGAAGTATTATGATAAAATATTAATTTGGGAAGTTCAGAAGACTATTAGGCTAACTGCTAAGAAAACCAGAAATGCTGTGAAGAACAAAGCAGGCCATTCTAACCTGTCATTTACTCCTGCAAGCATCACATATTCGAATAGTACTTTATACTTATGTTTTAAACAAAGTTCCTCTCTTAAGGTCTCGAGCAGCAGGCTGAGATTGTATTTTCGGTTGATCGGCATGATCCAATTTCTGACCTGCATTTTAGTATCAGTCAAGCCATAGAAAACTTAGTTGCAGTGAACTTGTCCTTTGAAGTAAACTAGTAAATCACCTCATCTGTCGTGGCATTTAGACTAACTGCTAATGCACAGTTTGTTTCACGAAGGAAGCGTTTCAATTGTGGAACAAGTCCACTAGTTGAGACAGTCACCTTGCGAGGGCTAAAATGAAGACCCTGCTCATCAACCATTATGGCTGCAGCTTTTATGACATTGTCTATGTTATGTAGTGGTTCACCCATACCCTAGACACAATAATTAGAAAAAAGAGATAGCTCAGATATATGAGAAATAATTGCCATCACTTGCATCAAAGTGAACAGAAAAGCCTGAAAAGAACTGATGCGGCAGAGGAAAATAAATTAAAACATATAACTAGGTTAAAGGGAATGACATAACAGTGGAATGGTTGAGATTTTTTCAGAATTTTCTATAATTTACAATAAGATTTCTTTTGGATCATAGAAAGTATAAACAAGGGCAAGCCTTGGTACAGTGGTAAGGTTGCTCCATCATGACCTGCAGGTCATAGTTTTGAAACATGGAAACAACCTCCCCTTGAGTTGGGATAAGGCTATGTACATCTGACCCTTCCTAGACCTAGCAATGGTGGGAGCCTAATGCATGGGGCTGCCCTTTTATATTATAGAAAGTATGAATGGTTTGAACCTAAAAATGATATATAATTAAAGAAAACAATTACATTACAAAAGACCTATGGTCCATCAGCATAATACAAAACAATGTTACAAAATGCATATCCTTCATCAATGTTTTTTACATTTTAAATTTAATAACACCAGCATGCTTAATTTTTAATGTGACAAAAAGGACTATTAATTTGGGGGGAAAATCCTGACTATTTTAGCTGGTTGAACATGACCACATTTATGATCGCAATGGAGTCTGAGATCATGAAACTTTATGGGAGACAATGGTTACACCATGACAAATAGCTCCTCATTGTCTTGTCACACTCATCTAAACTAATTCAACCTTAGTGATGTTAATTAGGTGAGATGGTACATAACTTGCAAATGGCAAATTATTTCTTGATTTGTGAAAATAGGATGGAACAATAATCACAAGGAATAGGTACCTATTTAAAGACAATTACATCCATGCATATTGAGCATACTTGAAGGAAAGGCATCATGAGTCATGGTGCCGGGCACTGATTGACTGGCTGCAAATCTTCTATGATGCTGATGTTGCAAGTTATCACAAACCCTAGTCAACTTTTTTGTGATGTTCCAAGAGGTATAAAAAGTATGTCTAATTGATCATAAACATGCATCACAAACAAATTCCGCTTTGCCTTTTCAATATATTATGTTCTTTACCGATATAATAATTAAAAGAATTGCATGCTTACCATAAATACAACATTTGTAATAGATCCAAATTCACTGGAGAACAATCGGCGAGCAAAAACAGCCTGTTCAACTATTTCAGCTGTTGATAGATGTTTCCTTAAGCCCATCCTACAAGATTCTAAATCCAAGTTAGCAAATCCGCAGCATATGCAGATCAAGAGGGGAGCATGAAGCCAACAGTCATGCAAAATGAAGGTAGGCATACCTGCCAGTGTAGCAGAATTGACAATTCATAGCACAACCCACTTGACTGGAAACACAAACTGTAGTCCTCCCCCTACTGCAAGGAATCACAACTGTTTCTATCACCAGCCCGTCTTTCAAAGCGAACAAAATCTGCAACCTCCTGTGAATTACAAAATTAATGAGGATATCCCTGGAACATGTGGAGCACAAGTTTCAGAAATCTGTGCCTCAAATTATAGCATTTGCCTCAGTGCAACCTAAAAAACAATATATATAATTTGATGGGAGACCAATCCACCTTTCGAGTTCCATCTGATGCTCTGAGAGTTTCTTTCACTGACAATGCCTTGAGAATAGTGGTTTCACTTATCATTTTCCTAAATTCTTTCTTTAAACCTGCAAAAGGTAAAAAGAAAGGTACAAAAATTTGTTTATGAATAATTTAAAATTTTAATTAAATTAATAAAAACCATTAACTTAAGAAAAAAATAAATGTATTTACACGCACACACACACACACACATACATATGCATGCATGCATATAAGTATATAAATGTATATCCCTCCGCAAGCCTTGACTATCAAGCTTTATCTCATCTATGTGGGTTGAAGTTAGCTTAATGAGTCAAATCATGAGTAGTAAATAATGTTGAATGATGGTATAGGATTGAGAAAGTGATTCTTAAGGAGGAATAGACATAGCTAAATGACTTGAGCCCTTTAGTATGTCTACCTAAAAAATCTTCTGTCACATGCAGACTATGTAGATTTTATTTTGTCCATTAATGTCTTAAGTAGCATCTTAGGGCCTGCTCTTTAGAGGGTAAATAACTTATCTAGGAATCTCTATTTTCTTGGATAAATGTTTCTTAGGCAACATTTAAATAGGAAAATAATTTATCCATGTTCACTTATGCATGGATAAATAGCTTCAAAATTTATTACCCATGTTCTTTGGCCTTACTACTTTCCCGGATAAGTTGCTATGATAAATCCATATTTTTTATAATACCCTTTATTATATAAATATATCTATTATATATTACAATTTATATTATATTATATCTATAATTTAATACATCATAATATATAATATAATATAAATAGCATATAATATAATATAGATATTATATCATACATTGTATCATTGTTATATTATTATATTATTATATTATTATTATAAGGCTAGAAGTATTTTAGGAATAAAATAAAAGGCTTATTTTCCTGGTTGATGGGAAAATAACATACCTTCTAGATGGATAAGATTTTTTTTTCATTTCATGGATAAACGTGATCCACAAGAAAAAACCTTATCTATCTAGAAAAGCATAAGAACATGGCTAAGTTGGTTAATGAAAAAGTTCATCAACTTTTCCGTGATATTTACATACCAAAGAACAGACCCTTAATGCATAATGTAGCAATATTTTAATATTATAATAAGGTTCACCGAATTGATACCGGAGGGTATACCAGCTGGTGCCCAGTTCGGTACGATACGGGTCTATACCATGTCATTTTGGGAGGTACCAAAAATAGGAAGAAAAAAGGGAGAGAGAGAAAAAGGTGAGAGGTATAGAGAAAGGTAAAGAGAGAGGAAGGAAGGGAGGGAAGAATAAATTTTAACCCTAACCTAGCAAAAAGAGAGAGGATGCTTACCAATAACACTACAGGAGGGGCAAGCTCAAGCAAGCAGGACAAGAGGTTCTCGAATGATTCGAGCTGTGGGGGTGGAGGGGGGACAAGTTTACTAAGCTGGTGGTTGGGCTTTTAATCCAAATTGGGCTTTAATCGAATGGTGGGAGCCTCTAGGAGGATTTAATTGACCATTTCTGAGCAGACAGAGCAAATCATCCTCATTTCCTATCGATTCCCAGTTTGGTACACCAGGATGATACAGCAAACCCTATATTATAAATTCTTTTTTATTCCACTAAATAGGTGTTCACCCAGTGCCACCCAAAATGATTTATCTTTTTGGGTAAGACCACCCAAAATGCTTTAAACACATAGTTTTAAGCAACATAAAACATAAATGCCTTCCACAATAATGTTATCTTTGGATGTGCAAGAGAACTTCTTTTAAAGTTGTGCTTCAGCTCCTACCCGGTGCACCAAAATGCTTACCACACACCTTCGCTCACCATTGCCACATGATTATTTTCATTTTCAGTATTTGTGAATGACTTAATCTATAATTACTGCTGTTCTTAATCTATAATTATTGCTGTCTGGCATTCCTTCAATATGAGATTCTTCAATCCCCTTATAGCATATCAAGAAACTGAATGATGAAGAATGTGTTTGGCTATGATAATGGACTTACAACCCAACCATGCCTCAAGAATAACTCTATTTCAAGCATAACCTGCCTAACATTAAGTTATTACGGTTCTTGGTTTTAGTTCGTTAAAAGAGCTTCATCCCCAAGCTAAAAAGGAAAAAGAACAAAGAACAAAAGAAAAGAAACCAAGTGCCTAGCATTGCAAGTGCTTGGAGTAAGAACAGCATTTCAAGTACCAATTGAGTGATTTAACAGAAAATTTCCTTTCTAAATCTTTCTTTAGATAGACATATTGAAAAGAAAATGTTGTGGAACACCAAAATGAAGCATGCAACAAAGAATAAGCCACCTGGAGTAACTGTTCGATTTTTAGAATTAATAAATCTAACACTAGAAATTATAAACCAAATTTAAAAGATCCATCAACCAATGCGTGCAAGAAGGTGTCATCATAACCTGTCAATTCATCATAACAATGTGCCCAGCTGTTGTTCCCATAGAGGCACTTCCACAACATCATGGCCTGCCCGGATCTAAATCCATATGATTGAGCCCATTTCTGTCCAAAAATAAAAAAGAGATTGATTTTTACCAGAAACAAGTTCCTGGCAAACATATCCACAGGTATATAAAACCCAAGATTACGAGAAATCTCTCTACTACTGCCAAATTGGAATTCAACTTTTTCTTCATTTATACTAACGAAACTCCACATTCTCGTTCTTATAAAGTAAGCACATTAAGCCGAAAGCAAGACGAAAGAAGGTGGAAAATGTTAAAAGAATAGCGCGCTTACTTCGAGTTCCGGGAATTCCATCTCCTTTAGCACAACCTTCGATCTTGCTGGATCACCTAAGACCAAGAAATGGATCTTTGAACAACAATGAAAGAAAATCATCGCAAAACGTTGGGAAAAAATAAAAACTAAAAGATGGAGATTTATTGAGGAATCGAGCGGCAATACCCGATTCGGAACGGCTCGCAGATGGAGGAAGCGGGCGGCGAGGGAATCGAGAGAAGGAACGCCAGGTAAGAGCGAGGCGAGGATTGGAGGAAGGGAAGAAGTCGAGAGAGGAGAAAGAGGTGTCTATCCAACGGATCAAAGCCATGAGAGGAGTAGTCTGAGGAGATGGTGAACGGAGCTCCTCACTTTATCTTTCTTTTGTAGGGTTTGGAGGAGCCATTTGGTGCCTGGGGTTTTGGTGGACCGGGCAAGCAAATGGCTCCTGGGGTTTCGGTTGACCGGGCCGCGTCACGGCCCGCGACTGACCAGGAGGTGCGAAGAAGGAAAAGCCGGTTTGCATTTGATCTCGGCCCATTTCGGTGGATGATCTCAATGCACTAGTAGCATTGGGAGTTCTCCAATCCAGCTTAGTTACTAATGCTTCACAGGAGCAAAGTATATATATAACTAGCAGAGGATCTAAATTTTCATGTCCGAACGAAACAAAACTAAACCATGTGGATCACTAGTTATCCAAGGAGAGAGAATAGCGGGTAGGAGGGACATCAATGTTTGGCTAGTTTATAACTATTCTTAGGATTTGAACTTCGAACCTTTTCCCTGTACGAATCCTTCAGAGGGGGATGCCAACCAGCTAAAGATTATCATAGACCTTCTGAACCTCTTCAAAGTACATGATCTTAAAGCAAGTGAGTTGCACAACCAACCAAGCCAAATTCACTGTTGACTTATCATTAGTTACAAATTTCTTCTTCAATACACACGCACACACAAAAAACCCATAAAATTCTTCTTCGTCTCTATTATCTGGTAAAAAGAAACCAAATACAACTCCATGTTTCCTAATATATTCACATTCTTATGGAAGCATGACAACCTCGCCCACTAACCCTAGGAACCCTCAACTAATCCTCTTTTCATGAGACTCCCCGCTCTAAAGGACAATTGCAATCATGTTGCACTGGATTGTTCCTTTGCCAAGAAATGTTGAAGGTATCTTGAAACCATGCTTGGGAGAGCAACTCAGGCCTGCTTCTTTGCGGGATTTGTAACAGTGTATTTCCAAATCAATGGCACAGATTGATGTTGCGGGACGATTCTAAGATTGCGAAACATACAGGAAAAACAGAAAACTAATTTTTTTATATTTTTTATAATTAGGTTTGTAGACTAAATTTTCAAATAAAAGTAAGAACTAGCAAGAAGAATAGCAATGCATAGAATCGTCATAATCGCAGGCAAACTCATGCAAAAATAATAAATTTCAGGATCCGAGAATTGAGAAACTCCCGGATTAGGATAGTTTATCTTCATCAAAACAGATATCAAGAGAAGGGAAGGTTTTTTACCAGTCAGAGATTGGAAACTTTGCAGTGGAAAGGATCACTCACACTCTGATTGGAGCCTGGAAGAAGAAGCTTCAGTTCCTTGAATTAGATGGTTGATCTGGACCCGGTTTGAAGGCAAGGAAAGCCTCCTTTGAGGAGGTGAAACACATCGGGATCCTGCAAGCATCAGAGGTCAATCAAAATAGCAATTAAACAAAGGAATAAAAACTAGGATTTAGAAGGAAACAAAATTAGGTTAGGTGTGGGTATCCTGGGGAAGAAGCAGTTGTTTGACTAGGGCAGCAGCTAGGGCGTCTTCCTCTGGATGTGGCTGATCTTCCGGGATGCAGAGGGAAGCTAGGGCAGCAGGGGTTCGGCCAAGGGACATAAGGAGAGCACTCAAGAATAAGAACCAAACACAAGAACAAGACAATGTCTCAAAATTTCAGTAAATTGTATTCATAAGGGAAAATTGATTACAAGAGGGGGAGGAGTAGGATATTTATAGAGTTCTCATGCCCTCTCTAACTAAGGTTACACTTAGGTTAACAAGCCTTTTTCTAGTTAGATTACATGTCCTTTCCTAGCTAGGTTAGAATTATAAATCATAAAGCAAGAACATAAATCCTAACTAGGTTAGACTAGTCTTCTCTTTCTCACTTAAGGACACCTTTTGGACTTGGTCAACACTTCAAGGATGCCTAGTGGGCATGTTGGGCTTCTAAGAGCAGCAAGGGGTCGGCCCAAAGGGGCTTGGATGCATGGGCTTGGGCCTCTAGAAGCTGGGGTCGCATGGTAGCCTGGTAGCAGGAATATTTCTTGGTATCTTGCTTCTTAAGGGCTTGGACTTGGCGCCTGGGCTTGATTTCTTTGGGCTAAGATGTAGGTGGACCTCTGGAATCATAGATGTCCTGGTCTGGGAATATACTCTAGCATCTGGAAAGGAATCTGAGCATCTGGAGGGCATGTAGAAGGAATCAGGATTTCCAGAAGGCATCTTGGATCTCGTGGTGTCACATAAAATCTAATAATTTGATGTAGTGGCCTCTGATTCCTGGATGATGCCTGGTGGAATTCCAAAATAGTGTAACCTCCTCGATTGTACAAAATTTGGACTTATACTAGACTCGTTACTAAAGTATAGGACTCGATATACTGACTAGAGTTAAGGGTTGAGACAAATCAATTAATCTCAACTTATTACAAGACTCGGTCTTAATTGATTACAAAATTTTCAAAACTTTGACACATGACTAATTAAACCATATGGGATCCAGTGATCTGTGTCTGATCCTGGTATCCCCACCAATTGAACTGCAACTTGACATAAAAAATGTTCCTTGGATTTTATGGCAAGCAAGAAATGAGAGGATTTTTCAAAATATCATCACTGCACCAAGTCAAGTTGTACGAGAAGTTTTGTATATGTTACTGATCATGTTGAGATTTGCATGGTGCTCCCAAGCTTTGGAGGGACTTGGAAGATCATGGTAGGGATGCTGGAGGCGATCCCTGGATGCTTGGAGGCATGCCAAGCAGTTCTTGGAGATGTTACAGGGGGGCTCGAGATCTGGTTTTGGAGATCTTGAGGTTGGAGTCGGCTTGGGCTATGAAGGAGTCGACTCATGTAGGTCGATAGCAGGATTGAGTTCTGGTCGAGTCGGCTCGAGGTCTGTTCAAGTCGACTCGTGGTCTGGTCGAGTCGGCTCGAGGTCTATTCGAGTCGACTTTTCTGACGGGTTTAGATCTCATGTGTTGGCCTGGAGGGAGAGAGAGTTTTGTTGGGCTGAGTCATGTTGACTCAGGGCTATATATATATATATATATATATCTTGTATGAGTATAGCCGAGATGCGACGAGAGGTCCAAGATTTGTCCCGAAATAGAAATCCTCTTCTCCCCAAGAAACAAGAAAACCCTCCTCTCTCTGGTTCTCTCTTCTTGTGACATGGGGGCACACCTCCGCCGACGGGAGCAGTTGGCGTGCCCCGATCCTTCCCTGTGATGGTTCCTTTCATGTCCATGGCAGCATCAAGTCTATCCCGGGCATTCTGCGGAATCGAGCGAGGTATCTCGTTCCTCGACATTTGGTATCAGAGCTTCTTGATGTGATGGCATGAAGGAAAAAGGGAAGAAGAAATAGATCTTTGGTTGTGAGATTTGGAGGAGGCTGCAGGTGTGCAGATTGAAAGCATGATGGATCTGCCGGAGATCTCGCTGGAGGAGAGATTGGAGGTAAGCCCTGTTACCCTTCCTAGAAGAGAATTCTTGATTGTGCCAAAGATGGAAGACGGAGATCTGGCGGATGGCCCCATGGTGACGGACATGATCCAGAACACGATGGCATGGCTGGAGTTTAGATTGGTGGATCTAAAAGCTGTGGAGGATTGTTGGCCTGAGGGGTCATGGAGTCTGGATCTGTAGATCTCCGATAGAGTTGAAGATGATTTCAGCAGATCTAGATGGCTCAGCGGCGATGGATGAAAATCCAGATCGTGTTGGCATGGATCGGAGGGAGCAGCAGTCTTCCCTTGTGCCAGTATGCGATGGCCACGGTGGCGGAGAGAGTGGCTGTCCATGAGGGAATGATCTGTGGTGTGGCTGCTAGGAAGAATACGTGAACACCGGTCACAGGGCATCGCAGAGTCGACTCGGGCAAAGAACGCAAGAAGCAATGCAGGATGATGGAGTCGACTCGGATATCACAAAGCCGGCTCGGGCATCGCAGAGCCAACTCGACTGTCACGGAGTCGGCTCGGGCAAGGAGACGCGGGTGTTGGTTGCAAAGAGGAGATGGTTTTGCTGGGCGCGGGCGCGAGCGCGGCGCAGGGTGGCGCGGGGCGTCGCAGCAGGCTCGCCGGTCTCGAGCATGGCGCAGTGCAGAGCCGTTGGTTGTGGGCATGGTGCTGGGCACATCAAGGCTCAATGGATCCGATCGGGGCTGATCGAGAGCAACACGGCCGCACGGGTGGTTGCCGAAGACACGGGATAGTCATCGGAGGCAAGGGCCGGTGGCCGGAGGCGACGACGGTGGTCAAGAAAGGTTGTGGTCCATGGTTTCTGCCATGGATCGACAACAATGGCAGCGATAGATCCAGAAATCATGCATGAACCGGTGGATTGGTTCATGGTAGACCGGCGGTTTAAGACTACTCTACTCTGAAATGTGTGCTAACTAATTTTTTCGACGATTCTGGGCTCAATCGAACTCCGATTTGAGTCTTGTCTGCGCCGTTGGATTTCATGTTTCAAGCTTTTCATGTTGAGCTAGGTTGGATTCAGTGATGGAGTTAGTTTATAGGTGATATGGAGATCGTGGTGCAGCGGCCACGTGTGTGGACAGCATGAGCAGGTTGGTTCCATCTTCGGCTCTCCCAGGTGGACAGAGGTTCATGATGTTGGGAGCAGTGTGGAGGTCTACTAGTTGTGTGGATCTCGTCGAGGATGATGGATCCTGTGGTGCAGGAGCTCACGATGGTGGTGCAGAGCTGCAGGTCCTGTGCTATGGAGCATTGGCAGGTAGGGTGATCTATGATTTAGCACAGATGGAGTGATACATACCAGAGATCTTCAGAGCATGAGTGGTAGCTCCATCGATAGTGGACCAGGCTCTTGGTTATTGTGGAGGAGAGCGATCGGTAGGTCTCCAGCTACCTTGATCGTGATGGAGCTGTACGTGGGTGTGGTATCCCATGTGACTGGAGGTGGGTCTTGGGAGTTGATTAGCTCAGGGAGACCGAGTACATTAGCAGAGGTTGATGGAGGCTGGTAGCTCAGGGAGCACCAGGGAGGTACATTAGCAGAGGTTGATGAAGGTTGGTAGCTCAGGGAGCACCAGAGAGGTCTCAAAAGACCCGGGTACATCAGCAGAGTATGGCATAGAGTTGATGGAGGCTGGCAGCTCAGGGAGATTAGGAACAGGTCTCAGGGAGTGCCAGGGATGTCATGCAGCCTAGAGATAGGCTGGGACATGAGGGAAATCATGCAGCCTATGGACAAACTGGGATGTGATGGAGCAGCCACTGGCGATGGTTGCTATGTTCAGTTGCTGTATTTGAGGAGTTGAGATGAGCTCCTGAGTTTCGGAGGTTCCTACGAGATTGTAGAGTACCCGAGACGGTCTCGGAGAGGTTCGCTGTGATGCGGAGGGTCCGAGGAGACAGCGACTAGGTACGAGATTCAGGTCATGCTCAGCAGGGCAGCATTGAGAGGCTAGCCTCCGGTGTTTCTTTATGTGGCATCAGTGGGACATCAGTCTCAGGTGGTGCACCGGTGACAGGTGGCTTCACGGGTGGAGCAAGTTTTGACACATGTTCAGAGCGGGGGGTGCATGGAGGACCATATCCTTGCACGGACACCGGGGGTGCACTTAACCAAGTGGAGCGGAGAGTGCAGAGTATGGCATGGCTCTGTAGAGATTGTGTCAGGTAGAGCTCCAATTACAGTGAGTGCCGGGTCAGGTCCGCTGAGTTCTCTCCAGGGAAGCCAAGAACAACTGATGCAGCTGCCAGACAGAAGGAAAGTATCAATCTATGGTGCCAGGATACGAGCTAGGGTCTTCAGCTATGGAGGCGATCATCCCAGAGGTCTCCAGGTAATATCAGTAGTTGGAGGATATTGGCAGAGGCATGGATATCCGTACAGTACTGTCAGGACACGCAATTACAGCAGGGTGTGCGTTGAGAATATTGCCAGGTTTGCCAAAGCTTAGAGGCACCAAGATGGAGTTTGTTGAAATTTGCATGGCGCTCCCAAGCTTTGGAGAGACTTGGGAGACCATGGCATGGATGCTGGAGGCGATTCCTGGATTCTTGGAGGCGTGCCAAGCAGTTCCTGGAGGTGTTCCAGGGGACCTTGAGATATAGGTTTGGAGATCTTGAGGTTGGAGTCGACTTGGGCTATGGAGGAGTCAACTCCTGCAGGTCGACAGCAGAATTGAGTTCTGGTCGAGTCACCTCGAGGTCTGTTCGAGTCGACTCGTGGTCTGGTCGAGTTGGCTCGAAGTCTATTCGAGTCGACTCTTCTGACGGGTTTAGATCTCATGTGTTGTCCTGGGAGGAGAGAGAGTTTTGTTGGGCTGAGTCATATTGATTAAGGGCTATATATATATATCTTGTATAAATAGAGCCGAGGTGCGACGAGAGGTCCAAGATTTGTTCTGGAATAGAAATCCTCTTTTTTCCAAGAAACAAGAAAGTCCTCCTCTCTTTGGTTCTCTCTTCTTTGTGACAGCCTCACGGGGGCTCGCCTCCGTCGACGGGAGCGGTTGGCGTGCCCCAATCCTTCCCGGTGATGGTTCCTTTCATGCCCATGGCAGCATCAAATCGATCCTGGGCATTCTGCGGAGTCGAGCAAGGTGCCACGTTCCTCGACAGATCATGGCACCGAGGAGCTGTTACTGCATCCCATCCACTGTTAGGAGTACCAAAAAAAGTATGTTTTCTTCCCCCTCTCATGGATATTCTTAAACTGAATTTTAATGCCTCTACCCTTTCGACTGGAGCAACAACAACTTTCATCATTCGTGATTATAGTGGTAGGCTTATTCGAGCTTGCGGCAAACAACTGCCACCCTGATCAGTTCCTTTGGCTGAAATGATGGCAGCTTGGCTTGGGATAAAAGAAGCTGTCTTTGCTTTGCAGGTTCAATATATAGTTATGGATGGAGGGTGATTTACTAACTGTGGTAAAATGGTTGTCTTTCCCTCAGGGGACTATTGGGCCACTAAACCCTGTGCTAAGGGATTTGTTAGCTTGGAAGCAAATGTTGCAGATTATGAAGGTTACCCGTATATACCATGAGGGAAATTCGGTTGCTGACATTTTGGCTACTCAAGTTCGGAAGGCTGAATTCACCATTTCATCTACTGAGCTGGTTTGGCCAGAGTTAGCTGTGCTACTCATGGCTGATGCTCGGGGAGTATTCTATGAACGATGATGAAACCAATACAAAATATTCTAAACTGCATGATATTAATGGCTTATGGGATATCATTGGCCCTGGTTTTTCCATCACGGTATATCTTGTCGATGAACTAGGGGGAAGGAGGATTTGGGGTACGGTACTTCTAAAACCTGGCTCCAAGTTCAAAGATCAAGCTTTCTTTATTTTTGTTTCACGTTGGATCATACCTTCCCAGTGATATCTCTTTGTTTGTTGGGCCATGCAATTGGTGATTTGGGAAACTAATACAAGCTGGGGTAGGCCGGCTGGCTTTATTATTTGTTATATATTTTGGTGGTGGTCGGCCCAAATTGAAATCAGAAATTTCATGCCTCTCTCAGGTTAATCGGCTACTGAACAATAATGGGATGGAGCTCATCTCTAATATTAGCACCTATGAATGGCTGCAACTTGGCCTATTACCTGAAGGGAGTAGGACACTCAACAATGTCGATGGTGGCTGCTTCAGAATTGAGTTCAGCATTTTCTATTTGCTCTTCTCTTTCTTCATCTTGGCCTGAATTTTTATCAATTCTATCCTTAAGCCAACGAGTAGTAGCTGGGTGGAAGTAGTCTTCTACTGTACGAACTGGAACATAAACTTTTTGAGCTAACTGCGTACAATCTCCTAAAGTCTACTTTCTAAGTCATATGATCTACATACAAATCTTATTCCACTAAATGCTAGTATGTGGATTTTCAAACACTTCATGCTCTTGGCCAATAGTAGGACCGTGGAAACAACTCAATTAACATGTAGGTGGCCTCTTCCAAAGACGCAGTTAGCTAAAGATCCATTGGCTCCAACTTTATACAGCAGAGATGTTCGTATATGTTACTGGTCGAAATCCGAGAGAAGCTTTCAACACTTCTATTACAGGATGAATAATGCTAAAGATCCTGTTAGGATATCCCGGTTCAGCTACGAACCAAACTCCGGTTCAACTGATCGAACCCCTTTTCTCCGGACTTCGGACCAGGCAAAGGACAGGCCAACTGCAGGCCAACTGCAGGTGACTCACTGCTTCTCACCGGACTACAGTATCCGAAGGCCAATCCTTCGGACAACGTCTTCGGCCTCGACTGAAGATCAAATCTCTCATCGACATCCGGAGACACGCTCTTCGGTCCCCGCCGTGGACACGATCTCCGGCTCTGGGGGAAATGCCAAATATTCGGCCCACGAAAGGGGAAACCCGAAGCTTGGACTACAATCTGGTCCAGAAAGGCAACTGTAACCAACGGTTATAATCGACACTCTTCATGCCACGATCATGGCGCACGACTCCTGCTGCCACGCCTCCGATCTGGCCGGAACTGCTTAGTGACAATCCACGATCGCCAATCATGGGAGAGATTGGCTCCCCATGATCACCGGAAAAAGAGCGGGCCGCAGGCCGGAGGCCTTCTTTTAAATAATGGTAAAAAGGATGGCTAGAGAGGTACGCTAACACTCACGCTCATATTCGCTCATACATTCTCAAAGAGCTTTCCTCTCACACTCTCAACACCCTTCTCCATTCTGTGGCTAGAATCCGCCACTGATTTAGGCATCGAAGTGTCCCCCGCCGGAACAACTCCGGCAAGGGACCTGTTTTGCAGGTGAACCAGGGAGCGGTCCTGCGGTGCAGTAGCTCCGACCGGCCGATTCAGGGACTCCATGCCAACAGATTAGCGCGCTAGGAAGGGGGAGCATAAGCACTCTTTAAGCTCCCTCCCAGATAAGGGGAAGTAAAAAGTTTTTGATGGCGAGAAGAAAAACTCAAATCACTTCTACAAGTCAAAGTCGTGCTCCGTCCCAGGGGAGCGCACCCCCGGAGGAGAACGACGTTCCACCTCCCATAGTTGTTGTGGGACTGCAGCAGTTCGAAGCTCTTGTGAACCAGGTCACCAACCTTACGGCCATGGTTCAAGACTTCCAGAACATAGCCTTTCCGGTGGGAAACCCACCGGCTGCCTCCAGACATAGCTCTCGATCCCGAAGAAAGAGAGCCCCACGGGAGGATTCTACGCATCCCTCTCCCCATTCTCGGCCCTCTCCCGAAGGCCGAACTTCGAGATTGCCCAGGTCCGCCAATTCCCCGTAAAAAGGAAAAAGGCCTAGGCAAACTCCCTCACCCTCCTCCGGAGACTCCACTTCTGTGGAGAGAGTGCCGAAGCAGACTCCCGATTATGACGGGAGATTCAGAGCCATCGAATCGAAGATGGCAAAGGTGCGAGAACAGAGAATGCGGGATTTTAAGGATCCCGATGACTTGATTGTGGATGATCTACGCCCATCTTACACCGACCGTATCATGGCCGAGGTTACTCCTCGGCACTTCAAGGTTCCCTAGATGGAATCCTACGATGGCACCTCCGACCCCCTCGACCATTTGGGCAGCTTTAAGGCCCATATGATGATCCAAGGAGCTTCGGACACAATGTGCTGCTTAGCGTTCCCGACTACCTTAAAAAAGTCCGCTCGGATGTGGTACTCGAGCCTACGTCCAGGTACCATCGATTTTTTTTCTGAGTTAGAAAAATTGTTTGTCTTGCATTTCATGACCTGCCGCAAGACTCCTCGGAATACGGACACACTGTTCCTCCTTCACCAGAATAAAGGAGAAAGCCTGCGAGACTATATCTCCAGGTTTAATGCGGCCATACTTGAGATCCCTGATCTCAACGAGCACGTGGCCATGTCAGCACTGAAGAAGGGGCTTCGTACTTCCAGGCTTATCTTTTTCTTGGATAAGAAGTTTCCTAAAAGCTACGCTGAGCTCCTATCGAGGGCTCAGAAATATGCCGATGCTAAAGAGCAGGCGGTAAATCGACGACTGATTGAAGGGAAACCCCCTTCAAAAAAGAAGAATAATAGGGGATAAGGTCCCCAAACTTCCAATAACAATGGCGGTAAATATACAGGCCGCCAAAGAAGTCCTTCCAGGCCCAGAGCATTGGGAGGAAGATTCGACTCCTATACCCCCCTCAACCTCCCTCGAGAGAAGATCCTCATGGAGATAGAGAAGGAGAACTATCTCCAACGGCCATGTCCTATGAAGGCCTCCTCTTCTGTAAGGAATAGGAATAAAAACTGCCAATTCCATTGGGACCACGGCCACAACAAAGAAGAGTACATCCAGCTGAAGGATGCAATCGAGGATCTAATCAAGAGAGGGTACTTGGGACGGTACATCGTCGCCAAGGACCTCGATCAGAAGCGACTATTTCCCAGCCACCTCTTGAAGAGGCCGAACTACCAAATCAAAGGCCCACCAATGGAGGTGTAGGGATGATACACCGACCTGCCAACTGGAGAAGGGATGAAGACGAAGCTCCAAAACGATTTAAAGACAACAACTCAATCCTCTTCTCCGACGACGACCTTGGGGAGTTCGGCTCCCACATGACGACCCAATTGTAATTTCGGTCGTAGTGGCCAATTATGATGTACAGCGAATCTTATTGATAATGAAAATTTGACTGATGTATTGATGTACGATGCATTCTCTAAAATGTATTTGCCTAAACATCAACTGCAAAGGTCTCCCATACCGCTCTATGGTTTCGGGGACAGCCAAGTTTATGCCAAGGGGAAAATAGTGTTGCCTTTAACCCTTGGCACTGAACCTCGACAAAAGACACTGTCGATCAACTTCACGGTGGTCCTGATCCTCTCAGCGTACAATATTATTCTAGGGCGGCCCGTCTTGAACAAGTTCCAGACCGTGATCTCCTCTTACTACCTCTTGGTGCGCTTCCCCACCAGGAACGATGTCGGTGAAGTTAAAGGAAACCAGAGGATGGCACGGCAGTGTCTGATGATTGAAGACAGGCATTTCAAGGATTCGACAACTCTGGATCAGCTGGATCTGAGGAATGCAACCACAAATCTTGGTGAGCCCATGAAGAGGACCATCCCAATACCTTTGACAGAGGAAGATCCCTCCAGAGTTGTGCAGATCGGGAGCACGCTTGATGAGGGAACCAGAACGGAGTTGATCCGTTTCCTCAGGGACAACGCCGACGTCTTTGCCTGGTCGGCTTCAGATATGCCAGGGATTCCTGCTGAAGTAATTACTCATCGGCTGGAAGTTATCCCTGGGTATAAGCCGGTGCGGCAGAAGAAAAGGAGCTTCGCCCCAAAAAGACAGCAAGCTGTGGATGAAGAAGTTGGCAAGCTCCTTAAGGCGGGGTTCATCAAAGAGGCCCACTACCCCGAGTGGTTGGCCAATGTGGTGATGGTAAAAAAAGCCAGCGACAAGTGGAGGATCTGCATTGACTATATAGACCTCAACAAGGTTTGCCTAAAAGATAGCTTCCTTCTCCCGAAGATTGATCAGCTGGTCGACGCTACTGCCGGCCACCAGTTGCTGAGCTTCATGAACGCTTTCTCCGGCTACAACCAAATTAGAATGGATCCACAAGATGAGGAGAATACGGCTTTCATCACTGATAAAGGTCTCTACTGCTACAAGATGATGCCGTTCGGCCTCAAGAACGTCGGGGCAACATTTCAATGGCTGATCAACAAGGTGTTCGAAAAGCAACTGGGGAGAAACATGGAGGCCTATGTTGACGATATAATCGTTAAGAGCCTCCTCCAAAAATACCATATCCGTGACTTGGAAGAGTCATTCAACGCTCTTTGATGCTACCGTATGAAGCTGAACCTGGCGAAGTGTGCCTTTGGGGTCACTTCGGGCAAATTCTTGGACTTCCTTGTCACCAAACAAGGGATTGAGGTGAACCCTGAGAAGATTCAAGCCTTGAAAGATATGAGACATCCCTCCTGCAAAAAAGAAGTCCAGCAGTTGACAGGAAGAATTACCTCCCTGAGCAAATTTATCTCTCGGTCAGCCGAGAAATGCCTTCCGTTCTTCAAGGTACTCCGGCAGTCAAAGGGCTTTGAATGGTCCGAAGACTGTCGTGCTGCCTTTGAGAAGCTGAAAAGTACCTAGAGACCCCGCCATTGCTCTCCAAGTTATAAGAAGGCGAGGTCCTCTACCTGTACCTCTCTGCTTTAGATGAAGCAGTCAGCTCGGTTCTTGTCCAGAAAGAGGAAGACGGATCTCACAAGCTGACCTACTATATCAACAAGGTCCTGCATGATACAGAAACGCAATATGCAAGGATGCAGAAGCTGATCTACTCTTTAGTGATTGCGTCAAAGTGACTACGGCCATATTTTCAGGCCAACGCTATTGTGGTGCTAACCGATCAACCTCTCAAGGCCATTCTCCGATCTCCGAACACCTTTAGAAGGATAGCCAAGTGGGCTGTGAAGCTAAGTGAATTTGATATCAGCTTCCAGCCCCGAGCTGCTATGAAGGCCCAGGTGCTCTCCGATTTTTTGACTGAGTGTATCTGGAAGTCCGAAGATGAAGCATCTTCGATAGAAGAGGAAGCCCTGAAGGAGACGAAGTCCGTTTGGGTGCTTCAAGTGGACAAAGCTTCCAATGCAACTGGATGCGGGGCGGAACTCATGTTGGCTGAACCTGACGGCCATACTATAGAGTGCGCACTCCATTTCTCTTTCCATGCCTCCAATAATCAGGCCGAATATGAAACCTTGCTCGCCGGACTTCGGATCGCCAAAGATCTAGGAGTCCAGCAACTTCGAGCCTTCTCAGACTCCCAACTAGTTATGAATCAAGTTAACAGAGAGTATGCAGCCAAGGATCCAACCATGGTGCAGTACCTGAAAAAGGTACGGGCTTTATCCTCCCAATTGGAACACTTTAAGATCATCCATGTTCCACAATCAGAGAACTCCCGGGTGGATGCATTGTCTCGACTGGCAACTACAGCACCGGAGTCTCTCGGGCGCACCTTTGTTGAACATCATGAAACTCCAAGCATAGCCGAAGAGGCTGCAGAGGTGCGCCAGATCGATACTGAACCAAGCTGGATGGATCCCATCATCAAGTTCCTGAATGAGGGGGAGCTACCAGAAGATAAGGCAGAGGCCAAGAAGGTCCGCTGGATGGCATCTCAGTACGTCATCTTAGACGGAACCCTCTACAAGAGATCATTCTCCCAACCACTGCTAAAATGCTTATGACCCATCGATGCAGATTATGCTTTGAGAGAAGTCTACGAGGGCATATGCGGTGATCACTTGGGAGGCAGATCTCTAGCGTACAAGATCATTCGACAGGGATATTACTGGCCCTCCATTCAGAATGACTCAGTCGATTTCGTGCGAAAGTGCGACCAATGCCAGAGGTACGCCAATGTACAGAGACAGCCTACGAGTCACTTGACTCAACTGGCGGCCCCGTGGCCTTTTGCCCAGTGGGGGATGGACATTCTTAGCCCATTCCCTCTAGCATCAGGGCAAAGGAAGTTTCTCCTAGTGACCATCGACTACTTTACGAAGTGGGTAGAAGCCGAACCATTGGCCCAGATCACAGAAGGCAAGGTAAAAAAATTTATAAAAAATTACATCATATTCAGGTTCGGCATCCCACATGTCATCATCACGGACAACGGGAGACAGTTCGACAATCAGAAGTTCAAGAACTTCTGCGCTCGGTACCATATCCAGCATCGGCTAACATCCGTTGCTCATCCGCAGTCCAACGAAGAAGCCGAAGTCACTAACCAGACCATCCTCCATGGTCGAAGACAAGGTTAAACGTCGCTAAAGGATTTTGGGCCGAAGAACTGACCTCCGTTCTCTGGGCATACCGGACTACCCCGAGAATGGCCACCAGTGAATCTTCGTTCAACTTGGCATACGGTACCGAAGCCATGCTACCTATTGAAGTCTCCCTACAATCCCTGAGAATCGACAACTATGAAGAGCCTGAGAATCCCGATCACAAAAGGATTGATCTGGACTTGCTACCAAGCACCAGGCTCCAGGCCCAGATAAGAATGGCAGCGTACCAGCTAAAAATCGCCAAGTACTACAACTCAAGGGTGAAAGATCAAACTTTCCGCATGGGAGACATGGTATTGCGAAGGACAGAAGTATCCAGGCCAATGGAACAGGGTAAACTCTCTTCCAACTGGGAAGGCCCGTATCAAGTTGAAGAAATCATTCGACCAGGAACATATCGACTCAAGACCCTGGAGAGGAAGATCCTATCCCGGCCATGGAATGTACAAAACCTTCGCAAATACTATCAATGAATGAGTTTCTAAAAATTCATGTGCAAAGCTACTCAACCCTGTTCAACTCAAAACGGCTAGTTGTATCGACTGAACGACAACAGCCTAAGTAACCTGATCTAAAAAATCGGTCAACTACACAAAGGAGAGTCTGATCCATTCACCTTATCGGTATGCCTGACGAGCGCTACGGATGGCCTAACCAGGCCACTGAAAAGATCTAAGGCATAGGGATGGTTCTCGAAACCTACCCTACGGTGAATCCGAAGATGCGCCGAGGCGGGCCTAAACAGCCTACCTTAATCACGACAGAAGAGCACAGTAATGGGGTAAATACCCTACCCTACGGTAAATCTGAACACGTGCCTAAAAGGATCACAGTCGTCCTTTCTGTCGACAACAAACATTCCCAGAATGGTCCAACTGACCTTACTTCTTCCCTATAGACCGAAGATGGTCTGCGGAATCCACACTTCGGACAAAGCATCATACAACATATTGCAAGAAGTGCATGGGAAGAGGTAAAGAAAAAAAAGATAATTCATTTCTTTTTTCAATTTTTACAAAAAGAAAAGAAAGAAAGAAAGAAAGAAAGAAAAGCTCTCATGAAGAGAGACAAAAAAAAAAAAAGTAGCACCGGAAAGATATGGGAAATTTTCAATAACCCTCCACCGGGTTTTTCCCGTACCGACGGGGGAAGATCTGGAGGGACAACGAAGGGCCCCCAGGATTCCCGTTCGAACTAGAATCTGACCCATTATCGGAGTCGGAATCAAATTCATGTCCGGGAAAGGGAACGGAGGGCTTAATGCTGTCCAGGCCCTTCAAGTTATAAAACTTAGAGGCCTTCCTCCGACATTCCCGGAACCCCTGATGGAAGGAGTCCAGAGCCACCCCGGTGAGTTCGTCCTTGAAGGCAGTAGAAGCCTTGAAGTTTGAGACGGCGTCCGCCGCCTCCCTTCTTGCTTCCTCCGCCTCCGTGGTCGCCATCGTGACATGGGCCCAAGCCTCCCTCAGTTGGGCCTCCAACAGGCGGACCTTCTTTTCGAGGCGGTCCACGGGAGGCTCCTCGTCATCGTCCCCCAGGCCAAGGGACTCCAGACTTTGCTTCCTTTTCAGGTCAATGGCCCTTCTCTTTGCCGCACGGCGGAGTTCAGAAGTGCTGAACCTCATCTCTAATGAAGGGAAGGAGCCTACGGAAATGATGGCCTTTGATAGCAGAAGGCAGTCCTATTTATAGAGACCCTGCACCCACGACCGACTGCGGGGAGGTGTGCCCCACGTCCTTCCCAGCCGCATCAGAAAGCACCACGTGTCCGGGTGACGCTTCGAGAACCAAAAAGTCACTCGGGAGCCATCCCCATGACAACAACCGCCATCGCTTCGAATCTGAAGAAATCCTTATCGTGCGACGGCATCATTAATGATTTCTTTTTGGAAAAAGGAGACCCAGCGGCTCACAAGGCGCAAGAAATCATGACTGTACAAATATCGACGCGCCACGTGGACAACAAAGACAGTAATCAAACTTCCCTAATTATTGCTTGATGGGGAGTTGACGTTTGTTTGCCCTAACGGATAAACTTAAGGAAGATGGCACCGGCCTGACCAATCATAGACGGTCTTCGGCAATAGAGTTCTGGTCCGTTCTAGAGTTCGCCTCCATCAACTGTCAATTAAATGGCCTTCGGTTACAACTGTTCGACTAAGCGAAAGAAAGAACGGTAAAACCAGTTCAAGCTACACATGAAGCATAACAATGCACGCAAAAAGAAGGAAGAATTCATTTCAGAATCTGGAAAAATTATCGTTCATTGATAATGCAAAGAAAAAAGAAGGAAAATACATCCAGAGTGACTCAAGTCACTCAACATCAGCAGGAGAAGACTCCACACCACAGGACTGGAGCAACTTATCAATTTGCTCTTAGAGGACCTCATCAATCTGTGCCGGGACCGGAGAGCCTTCGGCTCGGACCCCTCCAGCCTCAGCTTCCTCCTGAACCAGGATCGGAGTTGGAGTCACCTCCGGATTGTCAACTAAGGCAGTGGCCTCCTCCTCCGGACATGGCACCTCCTCGGCCTCTACTATGGCTTCGGCCCCCTCCACTTTCTCTTCTTCTTCTCCAGCTATATCGAAGGGAGGAATGCCAGAAAGGTCGAGGTGAGGGAAGGCCTCCTTCACCCTGGAGAGTCCGTCATTGAAGCTGTGCTGATAGCCATACAAAGACGCTTCACTAATCTCCGTTTGGAATTATGAAGACATTTTGAAGTCAGCCACAGCGTCATCTGCCCATTTCTTCAATGATACGGACTCCCTCTTAGCAACTTCGGACTCCAGGATCGCCTCTTCGACCCTCCTAGAAGCCTCCTCCGCCGCTTTGGTCAAGTTTTCTATCTTCTCCTGATCCTCCCTGGCAGCCTGCTCCAGGGATTCGACTTGTTTCCTGCTCCTCCTCCACCCTGCCTCTTGCCCCGCCATTGTCAGATAAGCACTTTTCAGTTCGCCCTTCAGTTCGCGAGCTTCATTGTTCACTCGGGAAAGACGGTCCTCTATGGACTGCTTCAGCTCTTCAGCTACTTCCTTGGCAGCCCTAGCAGTCTAAAGCTCCTTTTTGAGACCATGGATGAGGCTGTCAACGTTCCCCAGGCCCTTCTCCATGAAGGTGAGGTCGTAGACCAACTGCATCAAAAGTAAGAGGTCATGGATCAAACAGCTCTCAGGACAAAAGGGGCGGTGAGGATCATACCTGTTGCAGGGCGGAGAAGGCAGAATCGGATACTCTGGAAAGGTTCCGATTTCGAAGAACCGCCGAGTCATGAAGTAGTAGCATGCCCTTCAATGCCTGCCTGGCTACGGCCGGGACCAGCAATCCCCCCATAGGTGAAAGCTCCGAAGAATTCGTCGAACGGCCTCCGGCTGAGGAAGCCCCGCGGGCGAACTCTCCTTCGACTTGCCATGCTTTGCCCCTATCAGCGACAGGGGGGCAAAACGGTGGCACATCAACTCCCTAAGGCGGGCTTCCCATTGTGCGAACTGGAGAGACGCTGCCGGTGGAGTTTCGACTGGATAGGGTCTTGACAGAGCCCCTTCCACGGCTGTTGCATCTTCCCCTGAGGTACCCCGGGAAGACGAAGTGCTTTGGTCCCCCTCGGGACCATCCCTTCGAGCCCTCTTCCGAACTGCAAACCTAGTGAGAAGGGCCTGTGCAACCCTCTTCTCCGAAGTCTGACGGAGCCAGCTCACACCGGGCTTCATCTCGCCACCTACAAGCAAAAGAGTTCACTTCAATAAACTGAACCACAACAAAATCAGAGAAGAGGAGCAGAAGCCCCATCGCTATACCTAATGCAGGGAATCTGCTGATCCCTGCCCGATAGAGATTTCTCTTCTCCAACAGTTCCCGGATGGGGGCAACTTCGGAGTTGACTAAAAGGTCGTAATCCGACTGGTCGGCCGCCAAGACCTTCTTCCCGTCGTTGGCAGTCAGGAGAGACTTCTTCCACACAGTGTCGAAGCCCCATAGATCGAAAGACACCACGAATACAAAAATAGGTTTCCACCTGTGGATGGCGCTGGGCATATCCTTGATGACCCTGCGGCCCGACCTAGGGCCAATCACCCACCATCCATTGCTATGACAGTCCCTCTTGAGAATGAAAAGGACCGTGAACAAATTGGTCCTAGGTTTTATGTTTGCGATGCTGCACATGACCAGGAACCCGCAGATGTTCCAAATACTGTTCGGGGTCAACTGTGCCGACACCACTTGGTACAAGCGAAAAATCTTGACAAAGAAGGGGTGCAGGGGAAACCGAAGACCAGCTTTCAAATGATCTTCGTACACAGCTATACACCCAGGAGGAGGTTCGTTCACTCGTTCTTCGAGTGCGGGAGAATGAAAGGGAACTCCTCGAGAATGCGATAGTATTCCCAGAGAAGGGCCACCTTATCCTGAGAAACAGAGCTGGGAATCGATTCCGGACCTATTACCTCACCAGCTCCCGAGGGCCCAACCTGTTCCCCTTGACTTTCTACGGATCCTTCCATGACAAAATAGTGAAGCAAGGGAGCAGAAAGAAGATTCTACCTGCGAAGTAGACTGGTAGTCCAGAATAGGTTGGGCGGAGGATGAGACGAGGTTAAAGAAGCTTCCTTGGCCAGACCTTCACCCTTCCCCAAAAGAAAAGCAAGGCTCTCTGAGGCCCCGCCAAGGGTGATTTGACCCAAGGTTACCCTGGGAGGTAACCCACCTTCAACTAACCGCCAGGATGAGGCGCACCCATCATCCAACGGACGGGGGAAAGCGGCCACAACCATCCAAATCTCAACCAACAAATTTGCTTAACCATCGTGTAACGGGAAAAGGAAAGACGGTCCTAGGGCCACCCACTTTTTCCTTCTTCCCCAACCCGGGAATGACAGCTGTCCACCACCAGATTTCCAGATCGTGATGGGCAGTCCAATCAGAGATTCCGTAATCATCCACTACACTGTCCCTCGGGAGGAAAACGACAAAGCATTAATACTCTCGCTTCTCGAGGCAAATCTCCGCTTCGAAAACTAAGAGTAGGGGGGCAACTGTTAGGATATCCCGGTTCAGTTACAAACCAAATCCCAATTCAACTGGTCGAACCCCTTTTCTCCGAACGACCAGGCAAGGGACAGGCCAACTGCAGGCGACTTACTGCTTCTCACCGGACTACAGCATCCGAAGGCCAATCCTTCGGACAACATCTTTGGCCTCGACTGAAGACCAAATCTCTCATCGACTTCTGGAGACACGCTCTTCGATCCCCGCTGTGGGCACAATCTTCGGCTCTAGGGGAAATGCCAAATCTTCGGCCCACGAAAGGGGAAACCCAAAGCTTGGACCACAATCTGGTCCAGAAAGGCAACTGTAACCAACGGTTACAATCGACACTCTTCATGCCACGATCATGGCGCGTGACTCCTGCTGTCACGCCTCCGATTTGGCCGGAACCGCTCAGTGACAACCCACGATCACCAATCATGAAAGAGATTGGCTCATCATGATCACCGAAAAAAGAGCGGGCCGCAGGCCGGAGGTCTTCTTTTAAATAATGATAATAATGATGGCTAGAGAGGTACGCTAACACTCACGCTCACATTCGCTCATACATTCTCAAAGAGCTTTCATCTCACACTCTCGACACCCTTCTCCATTCTGTGGCTGGAATCCGTCACTGACTTAGGCATCGGAGTGTCCCCCGTCGGAACAATTCGGGCAAGAAACCTATTTTGTAGGTGAACCAGGAAACGGTCCTGCGATGCAGCAGCTCAGATCGGCCGATTCAGGAACTCCACGCCAACAGATCCATTTCAATTTCCTATTAGACTTCTGATGCTTGTGACATGCTGGTGTTTGCTCCCTTTTTTTGTTGGGTAGTTCTATGGTGGTTCATTTTAGATTATCTTATATGTGTTAGTGAATAGTGTTCTAACTTTAAACTTTATTTTTTTATTTAATTCTAGCTTTGTGCTCCAAGATTGTTTTTTTCTTTTTTGAAGTGTCTTGTCTAATTCTATTATACAACTCGAAAGTGTGCGAAATCAAAAAAAAGAAAAAGATGACACCACTCATGTGGTAGTCCAATTGGAACAAGCTTAGTTCCGGCATCCTTACATTTCAAATTTGAGGTACGTTATCGTAGCTAACTCGAATAAATTCTAGATTTAATTCTGTGACATGGACATCGGCATGTTATTGATCGAAGTCTGAGAGGAGCTTTCAACACTTCTATTGCAAGGCAGCGGTGCTAAAGATCCATTTCAATTTTCTATTAGACTCCCTTGTGATATACTAGTGTTTACTCCCCTTTCTTTATTGGGTAATTCTAGAGTTTGTTCTATAGTGGTTCATTTTGAATTATCTTATATGTGTTAGTGAGTAATGTTGTGACTTTAAACTTTATTTTTCTGTTTAATTCTAGCTTTATGCTCTACGGATTTTTTTTTAAAAATGTTTTATCCAATTCTGTTATACAACTCAAAGTGTGCAAACTCAAAGAAGAAGAAGAAGAGGGCATCATTTTGGTGGTAGTCCAGTTGGAACGGGCTTAGTTCCAGTATTTTCATGTTTTAAATTTGAGATATGGTATCATGGCTAACACAAATAAATTCTAGATTTAATTCTAGGGTCTTGACGTGGATACATAGAATAAGCTAGGAATTTTTCAACCCCTGCCCCTCCTTCTTTTTTTTTTTTTTTTTTTTTTTTTTTTTTTTTTTTCATTTAAAAATAATAAAAAAAATAAATGCATTCCTGCCACGTGACATCTTCCTGCTCGCCATCTTTTACGTGGGGCAACAAAGTCAAATAAAGATAAAACCAAAGCTCAATTTTCGTTGCTTCAAAGACAAAGATATCAACCGCCCAACGAACCTCCCCCATATAAAACTTCAACCATACATAACATCAACCCGTGACTCCTAACAAGCAAACAATCGGAAGCTCGGCTAAATCCGAGATGTACGTCACGCTTTATCCATTTATTTGACCATTTTTCTTTGAATATGACTTCCCAGTATCAAATGAAACAGAAACCACAAAAACAAGGAAAAGAAAAAATAAAACTTTCAACGTAAAAAAGGTTGCAAGCATAGTCAAGAAGTACATTCTCTTATACTCTCCCTCTCATGGACATGGCTTAATCCATGGGTTAAATAACAGCCTTTATAATTTTTTTTTTTTTTTTTGGTGAAATAAAAAGGGAGGAGTTAGATCCTGGACATGGCCATCCCCAGACGGTCCCCCAATCCCAGCCAGAAAATATTCGATACATAGCTATTGGCTGGACCAGCTCACACCCTCGTGGTTCGTTCGGATGTAGGGTATGGGGCCACGGAGATGTGGGTGCCACTGGTAAGGCGGGTCTAGTACCATTCAACGTCTCTTGGTCGGTGCTGCGGTGCTCGTCTCCAGCGAGCCAACTCGAGATTTAGTACTCTGGGTTGCTCTTGCGGGGGTCGATGGGGAGTTGACTCGAGTACCCCGGGATTGCTGCGCTGCCTGTTTAAAAGAGATAAATATGACTCTTATAACAGGGACGTTCCTTTTGTTAGAATGGTTAGGGACATCGATCCAGCAACAGTGTATATCAATTCTCCGCAGCCATTCTCCACCCGAAGATGAGTACGTCAACCTGATTGTCACTGGCATCAGCCGAGTGAACAGAATTTATTATATATATCCCTAACTTTTTTACTACCACCAGCTAACAGGAACTTCAGAATTATTTTATTAATTTTTTTTATTATTTTATTTTTAAATTTTTTAATCAAAAAATTATCTAAAAGGACTCAAATTCCTGCCAGCTGGCTCACAGCAGCCTTTATAAAGTTATAAGATGACCATTGTAATGGCTTTGGAGTTGGTTTACCCGACCGGCATTCAAATAATGACAGTTAATTAACCATTATTTGATCAACCTTTGAACAAAGCAGTATTTTTGAATTAAGTTTTTTCTACCATTTTTCTCAGAAGAAAACCGTATGGGGAGACATTTATCTATTGAGTGAAAAGTGATGCGGATGTATTTTCTGTTTTAATTCCCTTTCAATGATCATATAATAGTTATTTACTTTATACTAAATAATTTAAAATTATTGGACCATGATGGATAATGGTTGTTATAATTGATGTAACCGGATCGCTGATATGGAGCAAGGAGCCTGACGTGGAGCCTTCATTGACGCCACGCCGACTCCCCACTATCGGCCCCTTCGCCGGGCTGACTCTCCAATGCTAACGGGGTCGCCCGTCGAAGTCGGGCTCCGTTCTCTGCCAGGTCAGTACCCGCCAGGTCGGGGCGCCTAGGTCGGAGCCGAGCTCAAACCCCACCAAAGGTAGACCTTTCGAGCCCGAGGTCGGGCCCCGTGGTCCGGAGTCGAGCTCAAGCCTCCTCCGCCACGTGAGACCCCTTCGAGGCCAGGTCCCCTGGCCTGGGCGCACCTCAGCCATCTCAACCAGCCCGAGCTCGGTCAAAGTGGGGCCCCTCTGGCCTGGTGCCGAGCTTGGGTCCTCTTCGCACAGCCGAGCTGCCGCAAGGCGGGTCCCTTGCAAGTGGGCCCCATCTTCCCAGCTCGGTCCCCAATGCAAATCAAGACATCAACCGCCAAGGAAGCAGCACCTCCCATCCGAAGACAGTAGCGCCCCCCCCTCCCCGAGGACCGTACGACAGCACCCGTCACGTCACCATTAATGCCCACGGCCGTCATTCACACCAAGAAGAAAGGGTGCTCACATCATGAGACTATGCCCCCTACCGACTTGTCGTACGACTGAAAAAAAGACCCCACCAAGGAGCGCGATTCCTGAGAGTAGCGGCACAACAATCGAGACCCTGTCAGGCTTCCAGGAAGGACAAATCGAAGGAATGTTAGGGACTCGTGGAAGCTTCCCCAGGTACCCAATAAAGAAGGCGTACCGTTCACGGCACGATATCTCAACATACCCGTCTGACAACATGGAAGAACCCCGAGGCAAGCCACAGGAAAGGACCTAGGCAGAATAAGCAAAAAGGAGGTAACACTCATTTTTTCCTAAGAGGCAAGAATGGCATTCTCAACACAAGAGAGCACTCAATTTTCTAACAACACATCCACCACAAAGAGAAAGAGGAGAAGGGGGAGAGGCCAGAGAGGAGGGCAAGATCACCTTGGCCACCACATCTCCTAGCTCACTCATACTCTCATACACTCCACTCATTCCTCCTAGCGTGGAGCTCATCCCGAGGGGCTCGACCAGGAGGATCTATTCCCCTGGATCGTTACTGACTTGACCGTCGAGTGTCACCGCCGGAATCCCCGGCCCGGGTCACTGACGCTGGCTGTCTTGCAGGTCACGAGGCACCAGAGACATCCCCGGCGGGCGGACGCAAACCACCCCACACCATTAGTAGCTACGGGCCACGACGATCCAGGCGGCAACAATAATCATTACAACATTTAACTAATATTTTTAGTAGGGTCCATGGCAAAATATAAAAAATAAGTATTGTAGATAAATTACCCTGGGCTGAGACTTCGGCGGCGTCGGGCATCCCACTCACTCTTCCAACCAAAGAAGAGCATAGATGAAAAAGGAGTGAATAAGGTGATCTAGTTTGAGCTTGTTTGCCTTTCCTACTCCACTGATTTGAACATCAGAATGTCCCCGCCGGAAATCCCATCTGGAAATTTTTTGCGAGTGTCCCTTCGAGAAGAACACCCAGAAGCTCGATTGGAAGAATAAGTGGGATGCCCGACACTGTCGAAGTCTCAACTCAGGTGATTTATCCATAATAATAAGATTTGAGGTTCGCAGGGAATTTAGCCCATGCTTGCACTTGCACCCATGCCCCATCGAGTCCGGCACAGCCCGATTCAGTTTGATTTGGTTTGGTTCGCGGATGCGTTTGGAGATTTTTTCTCTAAATCATCTAGATGTTCTAAAATTCAACATATTTAGTAATATAATATATAAGTTTTTAATATATTTATTAATATAAGTTTACTATTATTGTCGCCAAGATCATCGTGGCCCGTAGCTGAGGTCGAGGTCGGAACGCGCTCCTATCGCTCGAGATCCTGCTCGATCGCCCGGACCTGCAAAACAGAGTCAGTCACCCGGACCAGGGATTCCGGCGGGGCACTCCGACGGTCAAGTCAGTAACGATCCAGAAGGGGTCTAGATGGACACAGCCACCCAGCTCGAGCTCTCATATGCTGTCACTCCTGCAATCTGTGCGATCACTAACATGGGACCCCAGTCAGACGCCACGTCGGATAAAGCTACCACGTGGGACGTCTCAGTCCGAACTCCTTCGCCCGGCCGCGCTCCCTCTGGGTCGAGACGCCGAGGTCGAAGTCGAGCTTCGCCTGTCCTTCGTCCAGCCGCGCTCCCTACGGGTCAAGATGCTAAGGCCGAAGTCGAGCTCCGCCTGTCCTTCGCCCGGCTGCACTCCCTCCGGGTCGAGACGCCGAGGCCGAAGTCGAGCTCCGCCTCTCCTTCACCCGGCCGCACTCCCTCCGGGTCGAGACGCCGAGGCCGAAGTCGAGCTCCGCCTCTCCAAATCGGCCCCACCTCGGATGAAGAGATCTGCAGCCGAAGAAAGTCGCCGCTCCCCCTGGATGACAACCCGACGCCCGAGGACTACGAAAAGACGCCTGCCAGGCCGCCATGATGATTCCGCGGCCACTTCACCAAAATGGAAGGAATCCTCCGATCAAGGCTCTGCATTCTCCACCAACCGGCTGTACCCTCCGAAATTGGAAGTCAACCAATGGATCCGGATCCAGGAGGCGGCGGCCCCGTCGATCGAGGCTCTGCTAAGTTATCCAAAAGGGAGCGACTAGAAGGAATGTCAGCATGAACGGTAGCTTCTATACCCCTAGAATGGAAAGGCAACCCGTCCACGGCACGAAACATCGCCGCACGCGCCCACAAGCATGGGGAAGATCCCAAGGTAAGCAGCGTACAACACCCCCAGCTAAAATGGGGGCTCTCAGATTCAAACAAGGTAAGCTCCTCAAGATCACATTTAAGAAAAGATTCAGTCGAGTGAGGTCCAACGAGCAAGAAGGGGGCAGCGCACAAGAAGACAACATTCGAGGCTATCACGAAATCCTCAGGAGGGGTCTAGACGGACACAGCCACCCAGCTCGAACTCTCCTCTGCTATCACTCCCGCAATCTGTGCTCGGCCCACTCGCACTCTCTCACATCACAAATTCTTCTCCTAGCATGGAGTTCTTTATCGGGGCTCGACCAGGAGAATCTGTTTCCCTGGATCGTTACTGACTTAACCGTCGGAGTGCCTCCGCCGGAATCCCCGGCCCGGGAGACTGACTATGCTTTGCAGGTCCGGGAGATCGAGCAGGATCCCGCGTGATAGGAGCGCGTTCCGATCTCGATCTCAGCTACAGGTCACGACAATCTTGGCGACAATAAATATATAAAATAAAAATAATAAAATTGATATAAAAAAATCAAAAGATAAAATATTAGATAATAATTATATAAATTAAATCGAATGAAATATAAAATCAACATATTTTTATAAGAGTAACTCCGAAAATTCGATTGAGCTGGATCATCCGTGGATACTAATTAAAGTTGGATTATTGGAGTTTTCGATTAAAATATTTTCTCGGATGAGACGATCCAACTGAAATCTTACCTGGCCGATCCGGATTGGGGTGATCTTTGAATTGGACGGCCAAGGTTTTCTCGGTAATCTAGAGAGAGAAAGAAGGCAAGGCCGTGGGCCGTGGCAAAAGGGTATTGGCCGTGATCGAGCTGACAGAGAAGGCCACATCGGGAGAGAGACATATATATGATAGAAAAATTAAAAACGAGTCTTTTGACTGCCATAAAACTCTAAATCCGGGGAAAGAGAATGAGAAAAGATGATGATAATTTAAAAAAAGAAAAAAGAAAAACCAGTGAGAGAAGGGAATCGGGTTTTATCTACGCGTGAAAGATTGATTGATCTTCTTGGCGATAGCAACCGTTAGACTGAACTTTGCACATCTTTCAAAGCATGACATGAGCTTCGTGATCTGTGCTGAGTTAATGGAAGACGTACGTCACGTGTGCAGAGCGCGATCCAACGTTCAAGGTGGCGAAAGAAGATCAATCATTCCTTCGCGCAAAAGATACAACTCGAATCCGATCCCAGGAGGGCCAGAGGGACACGTTGTCTTGGGGCAAGCCATGTGCTC